>JBBPCS010000002.1:3843706-3868797 GCA_037974645.1 Hollardia meadi
ATATTGCACTGTAGTGAGATGGTCAATGTTATTCATTTCAACTGTCAGTGGTTTTAATGTTGTGGCTGATCGGTGTACATCTTGACTTTTTTTGTTCGAGACCTGTTTTTCCTCAGCAACACACTCCTGCGAGATCTCAAGGTGTGTAGCAAGCATATTAAGACGTTAAATTTATGAGTGTATGTTGTGTTTATTTGTTTTGACATGGATAAATAATAGCCCTCAGTGATGGGTTAGTGTTAAAATGTTTTTTTTTAAAAGAAAAGGCGACCACTCACTCCCACTTAGGAGATATGAAGTGTAAACCATTTCATATAATTTGTGTAGCTTGTAAAGCCTTATCTTTGTTCGAAAGCATCTTTTATTTAGAGAGAAAGTGCCGTCTCTATAAGCAACAGGCTGTAGTTTTACTCTTACTCCAAACCAGTAGGTGGCGGTAAAGAGCGCCAGCTGTTTCTCTCCTGTACGTGAAGAGTGTCGTTGGTCGGGCGCGTGGACCCCTCCCACAAGCAGAAGAGTGACACGCCATTCAACTGCTGCCTGGCCCTTTGCTCATAGGAAGCAGGAGGGAGCTTTGAGCGTCCTCGCACTGAAGGGTAATAATAATATCGGAAAGAAAGCGACTACATCTGCGCAGCGTGAGGCAAAAAAGTTGGGCCGAATCGCGTCGACATGGGGATCCGAAAAAAGACGAACAAGAACCCGCCGGTGATGAGCCACGAGTTTGTCATCCAGAACCATGCAGATATTGTTTCCTGTGTTGCTATGGTGTTCCTCCTCGGGCTGATGTTTGAGGTAAATCCTGTCCACATCTTGAATGGGTTTTAATCGCGCGGCGTGCGGGGATGCTGGTCCGGAACCGGCAGCTGGAAGACTGGGATGCCGAATACTCCCAATCTGTTCTAATAGAAACTGACATGGCTGTGTGATCCATTCTTCACATTACTTCCTCTCGTGATCGAAAGTTTTCTGTTCACTGTGGCCTGCTCGCTTTTTCTTTTATTCCTCTAGTCCAACTCATTAAGGGAGCCTTTCATTGTGTTTTCACAAAACCCAGTTTAGCAAAGCGATGTGGGAACCAGTGTCCACTTTCCACCTGGCTGCTTCCCATATTGAAATCGATTTTTTTTTTTTTTTAAAAATCACTCGTCCACAGGCCCACCGATTGATCATATAAAAAAGTTTTTCATGTGCAACATCGTTAATGGAAGTATCTCTCAATGTTGCATGTTTGCAATAGTATGCTGACATCGGTGGTTACAATATTGAGCAGCGCTCTCGACTCGGTCAGTTTATGCGTGGATGTGTTACGTGGCAATCGTACAACGACGGAGAGTGCTGTCATCACAGAAAACCCGCTTGCACCCAAACTGAAAGTTGTCTCTGGAGCTTATAGCGGCGTTTTAAACAGAACTCGACGCCGCGGGCTGACGAACCGAGCTCCCTCCGTGCAGCGAGGCCGTCTCTGGGCTCCATGCTGCTCTATTTTCACTCACATTTATGTTTCATTTCAAGCATGTTTCCTCCTCAGTAAGAAAACAGCGCCATTAGTATCAAATGAGCGACAGTTTCAACTACTTCCTGTTTGCGTTTTACAAAATAAAATTGTCATAAACGCTTTTACAGCGTGTTAATTGTATTCTAATGGCAGCATAAACTGTTTCAAAGTGACGCCTATTTATGACAATTTAACTAAGCGGTGACGTCCGTCTGCGTGGTTAATTTTAACTTGTTGTCCACGTAGTCCTTTTGTTGTGAAGGAGGAATAAACAACTTTCCGTGCTCACCTTATTATTCTTTCATGTTGATGCAGCTTTGTTCGCTGCTTCTGCAGTACATTTACCTGGTTGAATCTTGTTTAATTGCCCATCACACATCAGTCATATTACCCCTGTATAATATTACTGATTCTTTGTGATCTGCAAAGGTAATTTATCATGCAAGTCATGTTTTCCTGTATCCACGCCATTGAAATTATTCTATTTATTCTATTTGTAAGAATTTGGTATTGCTTTATCACATTTCCTCTTTTGCTCTCTTAACAAAGAACAATATTGCATAATTCCAATATGGTCTAATATAGTACTTTCTTGCACATCTTGCACATTGGAATATTTCCTGTCTTCTATTTTGCACATCCCCACATAACCTTGTACAGTTCCTTCACAGATGTAAATAAGATATTGTACATATTGTTTATAATTTTACACATTTACTTCTTTTTTTATGTTGATCATTTCTATTTCTATTATTTTGTATTTATCTTGCCTTAATCCTTATTGTATTTTTAGCACTTCCTTTGACCGTACGCACCAATACAGCACAGCAAATTCCTTGTATGTGAAAACATACTTGGCAATAAAACTGTTTTTATTCTATTTCTATTCTAGCTTTGGCTTATCTTTGGCTTATATGCTCCCGTGTGCAAGGCTCTCATTTTCTAATATATTTTTCTTACCTCTACAGATCACCTCAAAGTTTGCAGTGCTATTCATAACTGTCCAGTACAATGTCACCATATCAACAAATGGTAAGTTCGGGATTAAATTGACAGTACAGGACATGTGGTGAGAACAGATGTCCAAATGAATACAGCAGGTTTTTGGCTTTAACATATAATGCAGTGTTTTCTTAAGAGCTGTCCGGCCTCTCATTTAGATTCTAGAGCGGTACTTGTGTGGCCTTACACAAACCCATTTGAGAGCTCTTTTTTTCCCCTTTGGAGCTAAATTTAGTCCACCTGATTTATAAAGTTCTCTTGTGACAGGGTTGTGCCGGGTGAATTTGGGCTGAGGTGTAATAGAGGCCTCTCAATTCATGTCCCGCTCACTTCAAGGTTAACAATTTCTTTGCCAACTTCAGACACTTGCTTTTTGTACTCTGGCTGGAGGTTTGCAGGCTGCCAGCTGGTGGTTTAGTTCTTATCTGAGAGACCTGACCACTTACCTAGCTCTGTAACTCATTTACAGCATGTATCAAATTAGGCAAATGGCACACAGCACCTCAATCTCTCTGTAGTGGAACAAATTCAATAACGCCATTGTTTTTTTTTGTCTGTGCTGACTTTTACAAATGATTGGATTGATTTCTTTACGTGGTTGCATTACGTGGTACCACTCAGGCTCTCTCACATTGTTTGCTGGGAACCGTGTTCGTGTTGTCTCATCTATCTCTCCTGCTGTAACTCGTCTCATTATCATAGTGTTTCATAGACACAGAGTTGGAGGCTGTATAGATAAAAAAAAATTTAACTTTAGAAAGACATTGGAGGATTTGTGCTGAGACGGTCGATGGCTCTAATGTTTTCAAAGTGGTGTAATACTGCACAGTCGAGACTCATTAATCCAGACACCTCACCTCAGGAATTAAGGCTATTAAACTTATGAATCACTGTCTGAATTGAAGTCAAATGGCTCCATGGTTCATATTAAGGATCAAAAACCTGAATGAACTGGGTGCAGCCGATATTTTGGATGTGAACCAAACAAATTGCCAGATAAAAGTATATATATATTTTAATCGTGTTCATTGTAATGACTCTGCGTGACCTCTATGCGTCTTCCATAAGGTCCAGATGAGACGGCCGTAAACCACTTCCACCATGGCATCAAGGACCTTGCCACTGTCTTCTTCTACATGCTGGTGGCCATCATCATGCATGCCATTATCCAGGAGTATGTGCTGGATGTAAGTGAGACGCACGCAAGTGCACGGACCTAAATCTATAGGGGGCGGTTCTGCACATTGTTTATTGCTGGTCATATTTGCAGAAAATCAACAGGAAGAAGCACTTCTCCAAGACTAAGCACAGCAAGTTCAACGAGTCGGGCCAGCTCAGCGCCTTCTACTTGTTCTCTTTTGGCTGGGGTGCGAGCATCCTGCTTTCTGTACGTACAGTAAATAAACTCTTCTTCTTCTTGTTTACATATGTTTTAAGCCCCAAAATTGTCCACAATTCTAATGCAAAAATGCTTCTTTTTTTTCCCCTCAGGAAAACTTCCTGTCAAATCCAGTCAACCTATGGGAAGGTTATCCCCACACACTGATGCCGTAAGTTGCAATGCTGTGTGCGAAGATCATGTGATACTGTTCTTTGTGGTCTAAATAGACATTTGATAAGATCTTTCATTGGGGCTCTGAATCTTAAAAGCTTTTAATTTTGCAACTTCTGTTTTTCTTCAGTTTCCAGATGAAATTCTACTTCATTTGTCAGCTGGGCTACTGGTTGCACGTGCTCCCAGAACTGTATTTCCAAAAGACAAAGAAGGTGAGTGTGCGCATGTGTGTGTGGTGGGCCCATCGTTTTGGAATAGTATGACGTACTGTAGCCTGTGTTTGGACCCTGAGGCTATATCCTGTTTGACTTCCTTGGTTATGTTGCATTGTTTCAAGGAATCGTACTCTTTTAATTCTACGTGCAGAGCCGGGCTGCTGTAAATATTTTGACCGTTTCTGGTCTCCCGTCCTCTGTGTTTACTGTTTAGGAGGATATTCCACGCCAGCTTGTGTACATCTTCCTGTACCTGGTCCACATTGCAGGCGCCTACATTCTGAAGTAAGAACTGCCACTTATGAAAGCCTAAAATTATGTGTGTGAGTGTGTGTTTGTACGCTGGCAGTGCCCCCCTATGTTGCTCCTGTCAGTTGTAATAAAGGGGATTCGTGTCTCCTTATGTCTTTCAGTCTGAACCGTCTGGGTCTGGTCCTGTTAGTGTTGCACTACTTTGTCGAGCTCCTGTTCCACATTTCCCGCCTGGTCTACTTCAGCAACGAGAACAGACAAATGGGGTTAGTTGTCATGTGCAGATTTTTAATGGTGCGACGTTAAGAATTACTGATGTGAGAAGTCTTGTGTCATGGTCATCCTCATGTCTTCCAGTTTCACCATATGGGCCGTCTTGTTTGTCCTTGGACGGCTGCTCACCCTGTCCCTGTCTGTCCTCACCGTGGGCTTCGGCCTCGCCACAGCTGAGAACCAAGGCTTTGATTTGGCTGCAGGAAACTTTAATGTTCTTTTTGTGAGGTAAGTGTTTCTAAGACTACTTCATCTTAAACTAACATTTTAAAACGCTGGTCTGAAAATCAAGCAAGCAGCAGCCTTTATAAATTTAATGTTCATCAAGACAAAAAAAAAAATCAAGTCTAAAATATATCATTAGGATCATGAGAATAGCTGATTGTGATGCACACTTCAGTCGCTTTCTAATTCCTGTGGGGCAAAAAGTAAATTATGTGGAGCTATTGGTGGCGCAGCTGCAGTTTAGCTTAAATCAATATTTGAAACCATTCTAAAAAAATCGTCTGTCAACATCAGGTTGTGCACTTAGCAGAAACGAAGAGGAGTTTATTCCCAGACTCAGCTTGTTAGCACAGAGTTTCAGCAATCGTACAGGAAGGGCTCCATTGTAGCAGAGTTGTGCACCAACTTCAACACATTAGAATGAAAGACAACCACAATACAACTCGTGCCGAGGCACACGCGAAGCTAAGGGAGAGAATTCTTCCTCTGTGGTTTTGTTTCACTGGAGTTATTGAAACATATTGAGGGATTGTAAGTTAACAAAACTATGCTTAAAAAGTACTAAACTAAACTTTATCACTCCATATTGGACTGCTTTGACTACGACTATTTGAGGGTGGAGTTTTTGAGTTACTGACTGTTTCCCCTCTCTCTCTCTTAGGATAACTGTCCTGGCCGCCATCTGCCTCACTCAGGCCTTCATGATGTGGAAATTTATCAACTTTCAGCTGCGCCGGTGGAGGGAGCATGCCCAAGCTCAGACCCTGAAAAAGAAACAAGTTCCTCCCAAGAGCAAGTCAAAGAAAGACAAAGGTGAGCAACGAGCTCCAGAGCAAGTTCTTCACCCACGTCTGCAAAGCACTGATCGCTTCCCCAAGCAACAAAATGCACATCAAAACACCGACTGGGAAAGCACCAAGTTTTATAAACATAAGACACATAATATTAAATGCATGATGTCCATCAGCAATTAGTGGATTGTAACTAATTTGGATGTGTGCTTTGCTTTTAGCCAATGGAGTAAATGGAGTGAACTCCCACGGAGCTGATTCACCAAGAGCAAGAAAAGAGAAGTCATCATAAATACATTCCACTCAGCCCCCTCTATCACCCCCCATCTCAAAGAACCGCCCCCTCACCTCAGTGGCTGTAACTAACCAGCACTTCCTCCAGCTCCTCCGCCACGATGTGCATTTTCAGCTCCCACACAGGACCGACCTCCCAGCTGGACTTCCAGGGCCAGAATGCATTCAGCTTTACTTGTCGCCAGTCGTCCAGCACGCCTTGATTTAGGAATCATCGCTCCGCTGTGCCATTTCGAATGAAAAAAGGAAACAAATTCAGAAAATAAACTATGAGAAAAGACCTTATTTAAAAAAAAATAATAATAAAAAAAAGTGCCTAATGATACGGATTGTTTTGTACAGGGTGTGTAATTTTAAAATTTCAGGATTGATGACTTCAGTGTTAAATGTTTCTCCCAAGTCAGGTCATTTCATGCCTAAACACTGTATTCCAGCTTGTATTTTATGTCCCTTGTTTTTCTTGTACTTGTAAATGCTAGTCCGGCTCCTCCTCTTTGCCACCGACTCCTGTCCCTCTCTTGAGGGATTTTTGCAAACATTGTCTGGAATTTACGAAATTCCTTATATCTCTTATTTTTTGTAAGTCTTGTTATTATCTCCATCTTTGAAATATGGCTGCAAGATGTTATTACAATGTTTCCACCATGTCGATGGCCAAAAGATGGAAAGCGGAGTAGAATATGAAAGCTTTCGCTATCCACTCATGGATATAATAGGGAAGAGTGTTTAAAAGCAACAGAGGACAACAGGAGACATCACCCTGTAATACTGTACATTCACAGTTAAGTATTGTACAAAACTGCCCTGTGACACGATGTAGCATTCAATTATTGGAGTTCAGAGCAGCTTTGTAATCACAACAGAACATGTTCCTCGTGATGAAATTATATGTAGTCTATTACAGTTCTGCCTAAAACATTACATGAACCCACCTTGTGTGTTAGTTTTGAGTTACATGAGATGGAATAGGACATAATCAAGCAAAAACTCCCCTTTGAATCACTGTCTTGTATGGTCCCTCTTCATTTGATGTGTAAGTGGAATGGGTTTATTGCTTACGTTAAAAATGCCCACAAGATTTGTTGAAAAAGTACGAACTGGGAATGAGAAAACCATGTTTTGTTGGGTGTTTTTGCCCCGACACGCTATTGGCAGTGCCAAATGCGCATGACTGACTGATGCCTTTTACTTACATGCCATAAAATGAATCTGCAGAGCTATGGAGCTCAATCAGCCGCATTGTTAAAAAAAAACAAAAAACAATCACCTCGGCAACACTGGGTTATTCTAAAGAATAAGCCCATAAACTAATTTTAGGAACACAGTAGTGATTCATGGTTATCTCCGGCAGAATATCAACGGTGTATGTGGTTTTCTCAACTTGCCCTGAGGGTTTATCCTACAAAAGAATAAAATGTTTTATTGAAAAAAAAATGGCTATCAGAGTTATTATTTTGTTGTAATAATAGTAGTCAGTTTAAATTTATATAGGCTCAGGGCTTCACAATATTGACAGGACATTTGCAAGGTCAGTGCATTGGCTCCCAAACTAGGTCGCAAATATTGCCAGGAACCCCACACAAAAAATTTTATTAAAGTTTAATTTTAGTATTATTTAACGCCCTATAAAAGCAAGGTCGTAGCCAGGATTTCAGATGTACTGAAGTCACAAGTCTCCCCCATCCCAAAACTCAACACTCAGAAAAAAAGGTCCAAAAAGCAGCTCTCTAAAATGTTAGAATTACATGGGTTATCATATTTTACTTCAATTTTATATCCCAACAGGAAGTTGTTTCTAAGCCTTCACAATACCAGGAATGAAAAGTGCTGAAGCCTTTAGTTATTGACTAATTTGTTGGTCTAATAGTCAATAAAGATCCCTTCAGGGTATGTTTTAAGAGGTATATAAAATACTCTACTTTAACGTATGAATATGCAAGTTTAACTGCTGGACACAAAATGTCTCACTTCACTGTAAAGTCCATTCTCAGTGTTTGTGCTCTTGAGGCTTCAAGTTGCACATCACACTTGTGTATGCTGAATAATGAAACCAGGAGTGGCTTCCAAACTATTTGTGATGTCAAAGCACACTCGTAGGTCCGCCTCCTAAAATCAGACTTTCGGTGAGCACAGAGGAAAATTTACACTTTGAGCAATGAATGTGAAAGCAGCCTTTATAGTGTCAGACTCTGCACATACATCATTCCATGTAGTGAAGCTCAAACATTCAACTGGCAAACATTTTTTTAATGAAGGATGACTTGAAACAAATTGAGTCTAAAATAGTGAAACTAGCTGGTAAAATCACAATTTGGTGCTAGTTTTTATTTTGGAGTGTAAGTAAACTCTCCACAGATTGCTAAGAAAGTAATTGATTTAAAGCAAATTAGTAGGGACAAGACCTTGGTGCTGTTGCCCTTATTTGAAGGTAGCACCCTGGCACATATTGAGTAAGTCAGTAAGTCTGTGTGCACAAGAAGTTTCAGTTTCCTGCACTCTTTACTCAGGTTCATGACACCATCCTGTTGATATTTGACCTATTGGCCGCTTGGTGGCGGTGTTGCACAGGTTTTAATTGAAAGAAAACGCCTGCTCGTTTGTATGATCCATGGATAGTTGACCACACAGCACACATCAAAGGTGGCTTCTTATGTAGGACACGCTCATTTGTGATATTTCTAAAGCTTGTAGTGTTAGTTTTCAGTTTGTGTTTTAGTACATATTAATCATTTCTTAAAATGGCAAATCAGTGACACGTTGAAAAAGCATATCCGGATATTGCGCATTTTTTCTCATTACTGTTACTGCCAGTGATGATGTTATAGCAAGTGTGGTATCGTAAAATTAACTAGGCTAGCCTGAAGTTGAACTTTGAATTTTGTTAAAGGGAATACAATCCCTTTACTAGCCTTTTTTTATTTGCGGTGCTTACACTCATCATTTCATAGGCTGACATAAATCTTTATGACTTTAAATGTACATTAATCTTGGTAAGCATATTCCCCCGTGTGTACATTTATTGGTGTCACGTGTAATACACCTTTTTCCTATAGGCAGACCTGAGTTGGGATGGGGCCATACTATAGTTTACCTACCTTTAAAGCCGCGGCCATAACACTAAAACATTAGCTACTGAATTCCTGGTGTTTTAGTGTAAATTAATAGTTGATAGATTTAATGTATACAGATTAATGCTTTTCAACGATAGCCTATAACAAGTATCGTGTCAGCCAAACAGGTAAGTCCCCGTAGTGTTGCTTACGAACAGCGGCGGTAACTGAGTTGTTGCTGCCGGAGCCCCGTGATGTGGTTTGGTGTGGGGGAGGATAGCAGCTACCAGCCAGATAAACACTCAGCATTGGTTTGCACAGCAGGAGTAACATGGCGGCACAGTTAGCCAGCAGAAATGTTGTTTCACTACCGCGAAGGTCAGAGCTGCGTCTGAAAAACGGAATTTAACACCGAGGACACAGGCGAAAGTATTAAATCGTAAGTAGCCACATCTGTTGCTGCTCCTTGTTGAGACAAGACGTGGTGTTTTCGTTGTGAAATCCATGGTTCAACGCGAGGTCTTCAATCTCGGTTGTGTGTCTGTCTGGCACAGGCTGTCGCTTCGGCGTTAGCTTATTAGCGAGCGTTAGCTAGTTGGCTAAGCCCGCTGCCTGTGTCAATAGTGTTTTCTGCAGCAAACTACTACCACACGGCTCAGACAGCGAGCTTGCAAGCGAGTTATTGCAATGTTTGTCAGCCGTTTTTAATTGGTGGCGATATGGTCCCATGTACGTTTAATGTCAAGTACAACATAGCGTGCACAATACTTTCATATGTCATTGCTTTTTTGTGCTGAGTGAGCGGATGACCGAGCATACAACACCGGACTAAGTTCGCCAGTACAGCAGAAACGTAGTTAGCATGCTAAATGTTTAGCTGCAGGCTAGTCTAGCTGTTTTTAATGTCGTTGTCAGAATATACGAGTGAGCCAGGACAGTTGTTTGAGCGGGTAGTTAACATCGTTTGTTGTCGTGTTAACCATGCCTCCGTACTATTTGTTACGTTAGGTAAGTTAACGAAATTTCTGTATTTGTTCAGGGTGCACGGGCCAATCTCATTTTTTTTGCTGAACTAATGTTTCTCTTGTGTTTGGCTGGCGTTACTATGCATTGTCGAGGTGCTCCACTATTATGCTAGTTAGCAGCCAAGCTATACTGTGAGCACTTGGTCACTTGAACTGGTATCTTCTAACATTTGAAAACGTATTCAGAAAGTTGTCCATGGACCCAGTTTACACCCCAGAATCCCGGACGGTGACTCTTCATTCAAAATTTAAAGAGGAAAAGTCTGCTCAGTGCTAGTAGTTTGTTGTGGCATTTCTTTCCAAATGACTTATATATATTAAGTCGAAATATATTCGTAGCAACACAATTACTAGCGTAGACTTCATGGCGGAGATGTAATGGAGGCAGGACTTAAAATTTGAATACAGAAGATGCTGTCTGACAAGGTAAGAAGCCCATGCAGTATGGGTGGAATGCTTGTTGTGCCTGTGTTGAGAGCGTACTGCACTCCTTTTTAAGGGGTCTCCTGCTTGACTGATTCAGGACTATACAGGCAGACAGCTTGTGCCATTTCAATGATCGTCAGCGCTCCTCTCAGTAATGCAGTAGGAACGCATCCTGTGGAACCAGTTGAGCAGTTTCTGTTGCATCACTCTGCCCACCTGATGGTACACAGCACTCGGGTCACATCACTGAAACGAGATTCAACATGACATGTTCTCCAGCTGCGGTTTGGCTGCGACTTCGGGGCTTCTGTGCAGATGTGATGGATTTCAGTCAGATGTGCCAACAGTCGCATGCAAATTAAGCTCTCGAGAAGTTAAAAAGAGACGATGTTTGCATGTAGTTTATATTTTTTATGAACGGCATACAGAGGCAGGAGCACATGCACTGATGAGTTTTCTGTTAACCACCTAAATATACTCCTGCCAGCCTGAGTAGCATTATATTTCCAAGGCATGGTGCCTGCATTTATTGACTTTAATTTCTACAAGTATTTATTTTTGTGCATAGTGGCTGATCAAGAAGAACAAGTCAAGATGTAAAATATCCTCCTAAACTGACTGGTTTTTAATTTTGAGCGTGTGTTAAGTGCATATGACGTCTGTTACAACCCTCTCCTCATTAAAAAGAAAATGCAGTCCTCTACAGATGGAAGTAAGCATGCATTCCTACATTATGTAGTTTTACTTTCGTTGTTTTGTTTTAAGGTCAACGCGTACTAGTCTGTAACATTAGTTCATGTCATTTCGACTGAACAGTGCTGAAGAATTGCACTTTTTGGATGATGACAGTCCAGGAATTTATGCAAGCGTGTATGCAAGTATGTGGATGTTTACACAAGGATAACTGACTGTAGGGTTTCTCACACTGCCTTGGCACAGTTCACGAAATGGGTGTTACCAGAAGTAGTTCTCTGCCGGAACACATTGTAAAATACAGCTATGGCAACAGGTGTGTAACAGTAATGCCCAGCCTGTCACATGATTCGGAAACAATCTCTACATCTATCCCTCGGTCTCATACTTTCTAGCAGTTTTCTGAGCTCCACTCATCCCTATAATTTTCTTCAAACAAACTCCTCTTTCTATCTTGCTGTTCAGCTCTTTTTGGTTACCTCTCCCATGTTCACTGTGTGTATTTTCCAGTGCACTTGGAGACAGACCTCTCAAACCTCCTGTATTCGCTGACTTTTGCCCTGTGATAAGTTGCTTTGTTGCGTCACCTTAATGATACAGTAATCGTTTGACCCTTGTTCGGTAGCGCAAGCTACCAGTTCTTGGTTAGTTTTTTCTCACTGCAGGCCAAATATGATAGTCCAGTAATGATTAATTTGTACTCCCACCCCACTATAACTTACTAATTATACTAATTTAAAGCTAGAATGATAGTCAGTGATTAATGATATGTCAAACTGAAGCTTTTCTGGTTGCAGTTTCCAATTTTTAATACTTGCCTGTTTTCTGTTATAATGGTAAATTGATCATCTTTGTGGTTTGGACTGTTGATTGGCTAAAAAAAAAGAAGCAATTTGAATATGTCAACAGATTTATTAATGAAAATAATAATTAGTTGCCCCCTTAAAGTCATTACTGGGCCTCTTGATTTTAATATTCATCGCAAAAACCTAATTTACAATTCAAATCTTACTCTGAGAAAATTTTGCTCTACTTTGTTAAAGCTAAAGATTATAAATGACACATGCAATCTAGGAGTCTGAGGAACATTGTTTTCAAATTCTGGCACAAGTCCCCTTTTAGACATGTAAAATTTTGTTAGTAGTAGTAGTTAACTACACTGTTTCCACACACTTCTCTTCGCTAACAACATTAAGTTGGCTCGTTTGACCCATCCTGGAAACCTGCCTTGTCCACTTAGTACGACCAGTTTATGCACAACACCTTACCTTTCTGTCTCAAACAGGCTCTTTAATGTGTACTCCTGGGCTCTGTTTCAAAAACGCAGTGTCAAATGACAGCATCCAGTATCAAGAGGCTGGCAGGATGCTGTGCTTTCATAAGGATGTTGCAGAGTACTGCTGCCCTTTCTCAAATTTGCACGTCATTGGAATTATGAGCATTTTCACTTCTTTCCATTTTTCTATAATTACTAATTCTACTAATGATTTAGACCAAACAGGAAGACTTAAGATGCCCGATAAGACAAGTTAAACACACAAGAAACCATGTGGCTTACAGTCAAGTATAGATGTAACATATTAGTCAACATTGTGTTATCTGTCCATCACATGTTGTATAAGGTCCATGGTGTATTCTTGACATGATGCACTGCTCCCCCTAGATGCTGTTTGCCTTGTCTCACTGGGCATCTCACCCTGCTGTCTCTGCATTTGTGCTGTCATGGAAACAGCAGTGTGACAGGTCCTGGGTGGGCGTGAGGGATGAGCTGTGGGGAAATGGCCAGGATTTTACAGCGGGGAGGGGGGGTTGTCTAAAGCGAGGCAGAGATGGTTGATGGAAAGCTGAGAGGGCTATGATATGGAAGAGGAGCGGGAGTATTTGATCCCTTTCTGCTTCCAGGCATGTTGTTATTGTGTTGTTTAGCTGACCTCAAATCAGCCAACCCATCTATCTGTGCTAAGAGTAGGTCCTGTCTTGTAAACAACAGCCTAGCCTGTACAGGATCTTTTTGGTTTAACTGATTCTGTGTTATCCAGAGAACACAGTGCTTGACGTTAAAGGGTTGAAGATTCAACATTGAAGAAATGACGTGTCGTCAGATTTAAGCTAAATTACCGGGTGTGCTCGGGATCAACACGAGAAGGACATTACAGTTGTTTTCTGACGATATTGAGCCTCATAATTGAGCCCCAATTGGCTGTTGGATAATTTGTATCTTTAGTTTGCCTGCCCAGTGTTTGGCTATCAAGAGGTTCAATCTGTGATGAAAAGAAACATTCATGAAAATTTAGGCTCTATATTGGCAAACAAATGCACTGTTGAAATGTCTTGACTTGTCTGTGATGATTTTTCAGGTGGGGTAATTTCCTTTAGCAGTCAGTTCATGTTAGAGTGATATGGCTAGTTGTTTGACTCTGCCGAGGTTTCAGACTGAGATTTGTAACATCACACCGTTGGCTGCCTCATGCTCTACTCCCATAGAGACTCCACTGAGGGCTCCAAGGTTCTTGAGGTTCACAGGCAATCCAATGATCTCCACAGTCCACGCTCCTCCACTTATGTAGGTCACCTACTGCAAAGTGCATATTGATCTTCCTAGCTAAATGATATTGTGGTGTCTACTGCTCATCACTGAGAAGGTGTCCTCAACCAGTTTGGCTTGAACAGATGAGGCAACAGAGGTCACATGACTATTTGACAACGCTTCTGCTGCTGTTTTCCCTTGTGTTGTGAGGCTGGTATTGCTTAGCTGTACAATATAGTGGATCGAATACTAGTCTGAATATGTATTGCAAATACCTAATGTTTTCTTTAAAAAAAAAAAAAGTTGAAGTTGAAACAGGAAAGGGGGGAGAGAGGGCAGGGAGTGACATGCAGCAAAGGGTCTGGGCCGGAGGCATAAACTCCCCCCTCAAGGATTGACAACGGTAGATCATAAAGGTATTGTCTAAATTGATGCATGACAGGATGGGGTTGTACATAAAGGTTAGGGAGTGTGCTTTGAAGTGGCAATTTGTGTGAGTGAATTGTTTTCCCTCCACCACAATGTGTTTGTGGCACTGGGTGCTAGCATGTGGTTGGCACCTTTCCCACTGCCCGAGGTGGAATCCTTGGCACCAAGAGAGGGAGAGAAAACTTGGACTGAGCATGCTGCCTACTGGTCATGGGTGGGTGGTCCAAAAATATGCAGCGTGAATCGGTTCAGAGAAAATCTAGTATACAGTTTTATTCTGGAATGGAGGTGAACAGTGCTTACTCACCACAATCGCAGGCCTGACTAAAGTAGCATGGAATGACGTGCAGAGCAGCAGCATTTCTCACTCGCTCGTCATAAAGCCAGAGGAATGTGGGGATTCAGTTTCAGGCTTTTCATTTCTGTACACATTGTGAGGGTCAAACTCTGACTGGCATGATTTCTCTTTCCCTCTCGCTCTCATTCTCTGTCTCTCGCTCTCTCTGCTGACTCAGCAGTGTATTATATTGTGTACCATATTATAGTGACCTATAATATGGTTTTGCATGCTTTATGTCTACTGTTTTCAGTGGGATGGGTAGGGAATCTCCTTAGCTGACCTATGTTTTCCATCCATACTGTACTGTTCAAGTATGCTGTTGGTTATTATGACAAAATTAAGCACAAAGCCATCAGCTGAAGTGCATGTTTTCCTTTTTATTAATCACTAGGAATATAAAATGTTGCACAGGTTCATGAGCCTCATATCATGCCCCGTTAACTCCCACAATGAACCATAAATGGTGAGTGCAACAACCAATATGAGAAGGTGAACATGGCATGCCTTAGAATTGGCTCTTAACAGAACAGTTTGTACCAATTGTTTCCCCTCATTTGAGAAGATGTAATCTGAAATTTTTCACTTTTTACATGTTAAATGACTTTGAATTAATAGCCAAAAAAAAATAAAATGAAAAGATTTTATGAAATTGAGAAGTAGTGATTAGGGGTCAACACCAGACAATGGAGAATTTAAGTGGCATCAGAAAATGTAGGGCTGAAATGGTTCCTTGCGTAAATCGATTACAAAAATATTTTTGTTTTTGAAGCTTTGTTTAATCAATTTATCTATTTACAACGCACTTTGTTTCGCATGGATGATTATTACTGACACACAACACTGTGGACGCAAAGTGATGGCACAGATTGTAAAATGGAAAAAGAGAGCAAACACCAGAAAATGTCCAAAGTGTGGGATCATTTCAAGCTGAAACAAAACAAAAACTATGCACAGTGTGTCTACTGTAAAACTAGCCAATCACCAACGCACATCATCAATTCTTACAGCATTTCAGCAGAAAGCATCCAGTCTACACATCCAGCTCACACAGGGTCGACTCGACACAGGGTAATGTTAACGTTAGCACTTAACATACCGGTAAATTAATATGATGGCTGGTACGTTAATTATGGCCACATGTAATGGCTAACTAAGAATGTAAATTATTACAGTGGCAGTTATGATGTCCTGAAATTAGCTAAATTTTGCTCAAGAAAATAATAGTGTACATGGTAAACAACCAAACAGAATCGGGTTGTACCGATTTATCAGCCAAACATCAGTGTTGGCCAATATTGGCCTATTGGAATATAAAATAACATTCACAGTTACGTAGCAGTGTTTATTTATTTGTGTGTTGCATACATTTTTTACAAGTGCATGCATGACGTACTGACATCCTTCTTGTCAGTTGTAAGGCTGTGTAAGTACTGAAAAAGTCTGCTCATTCAAGTAGTTGTATAGCAGGTTAAAAAGGCATTTGAAGCAGTTACTATTTTAAAAAAAATAGTTTTCATGTGAAAGGTTAAATATCCAAAAGCAATGCCAGGCTTTTACCCCAAAATTTGCATGTATAGAGCTGGGGCGACTCATCGACGTAATCAGCGCCATCTATTATGAAAATAAGTTGATAATGTGTGTCGGTGCATCACAATTGAATCATGGCTGCACCAGGTCAAAGCATGGATTACCACAGAGAGTAAGCTGAAGCGAAAAAACTTCGCCCACGATGATCTCAAGTGTTTTAGACGGAGACCAAAAAATGTGGTGTTCTGTAAGCTCTGCCAGTTGTAAAGGGCGTATCTCAGTAGTACAACTGCTTTGCACAAACGCTTGGGGCACAATATCCCGGAGCACTTTGTCAAGAAAGCAACAGCAAGACAGCACCATATCTCCTGTCAAGTTTTTATCCCCACCGAAGCATGTTATATTGGGATTAACAACACGCGGAACATCGTACTCCGGAATTGGTAAACTGCCCATGGTTTATCAATCCATTCCCCTGGTTCAGAAAACTGTGCCCTCAGTTTAGCAATCCATGCCCATATTTTCCTTAGACCACACTGATGCAAATACATTAGCCAGTGAGTCTGCCAGTCTTAACTGCATATTACTGCAGTGACTATATAAATCCATGTCATAGCCATTTTAAGTTTTAAGTCAAATATTTAAATATTATTTGTTTATTTTTAAGAGAAGATGATTGAATAAAATTTTGAAATATTAATATGACAATATTTTAATATTAGGTAAATTAATTAATCAAGAAATAAAGAAACACCATCTTTAGAATAATTGATAAAGTAGTCGTTACATTAATCGACTAATCTAATGATTATTTTTTGGATTAATCGATAAAATAATAATCGTTGGGTTCAATCCCAAGCGTGTTTATGTCAGAGTTTCCGTCGTAAAAAAACTTGGTGCCGTTCCACGCCTCCTGGAAGATTTCAATGTTGCAGGCAAATGGGAGAAATTCATGCCTGGTTCTTGAGTTTTTAAAGAGATTGTTCTTTTCCTTTATAGCTTTTTTATGTATTTATGCTAATAATGCCAACAAAACAATTTGTGATTATGTTTGTAATTCATATACTCAAACACTGAAATTCTGCATAATTTAATTACATTCTCCACTCAACAGAACAGCCAAATCATTTGTCCCACATGGAAGATTGTGTATGTGTTGGTTTGCATGTTAAAGTGCTACCATTCATGGGTTTTACTCCAGAGGTTTGTGGTTTTTGGCACCTGAAGATGTGGACAGCCTCCCATCTCAACAGGCAGTTGAGTGCAAAACAAAGGCATTCATTGGAGAGGATATTACACATGATGTTGCACTGATGCTCCTGCTGCAGGAGTTGACAGCCAATATCTTAATTTAAAAACTCAATGTAGGGGTGGAATTATTTTACCCTTAATCAAAATGATGACCGGCTATGAATGCATTAAGACATCTCGGATGAAAATTTAGATGATCTATCACTACAGTTTGGGAGATGCCTAACACTAATGGGGACACTTTCAGTCACATTAACACAACAGTGAACTTGTGATTAGAATAATACAGAGTTCAACAAAACTGCTAAAGTTGGATATCTTTTCATGTACTGTGTTGTGGTGGCTATATCATTATGGAACAGATTAACGTGGCCAGATAGATTCTACCACTATCTAAAGCGAAGATCAGAGGGTTTCATCAGTGGGCAGTGGCTTTACGAATTTATATTAATGATACAAAGCCAAATTGCTTTCATTGACTTAACAAGCACAGCATCTACACACTCCAATACAGTTGGTGGCGGTATGCACATGTATGCAAGTTTATTAGCACAGTGTTGTTGCCTCCATGACATCAAACTGCTGCACCTGGGTAGAGCTATGGAATATTAATTCAATTGTAGTTGCTATAGTCAATTTACAGTAAACTCAACATGATAAAACATAATTTTGGCTTCTATTAGTGACTCTGTCAGTGACTTGCTTTGCTAAATAGCTAAATGAAGGTTAAATAGCCATAGTTGTAGGGTCTACCTGACCTGGCTGTCACTGAGTGTTTCAGCAGGGGACTGTAAATGGAGAGAGTGATAGAGAGAGGAAGAGGGAGAGAAGGCTGCTTCACTGTGCTCTTTGCTCTGTCTGGTCCAATTACATGTTCCACTGTCAGGGCAGCAGCGCTCTTAATCAGGTAATACTGAGATTTAAACACATCCTCCTAAACGTACTCCACAGATTATTACCGTGCTCACACATTGGTTCACCGAAGCAGATAAACACTACAAATCCCGTCCTCTGTCCTATCTACTCTCCTCCACCTAATTTAAATCCAAATTGCAAATTCTTCTGTTGCAGATTCATCAGACACTGTATGTACATTTGCCATTAGTCTGAGCATTGGCCTGTCGCACTGTCTCAAGTCTTTGGCTGATAAAAATGACAGTTGTGTCAGCTGATCTCCTCTTCCCTTCCCCTCCCCTCCTTGCTAACAAGGCACCTCCTTATCCTGAGTGTGCTTCCACTGTACAGCCTCAGCCTCAAGGAACTAATTCCTTACACAGTGTGACAGGCAATAAAAGATGGTAGACACTCACACATACATGGGCACAAAAGATATGCAATTGACATGCAGGGCAGTCACAAGATGAGCTCCAAATCATTTTGAAAGTGTGATACAATCAGCTGTGCACACAAATCTTTCTCTCTGACCACACCCCAACTCTGCATTTCCATGGCTGTTTCAGCTACATACACATTTGCTTTCTCTTGTCTTCGTGACTCACCTTTTATAACACATTTTATCAGTCTCATTATGTTGCTTACACATTTGTGTTTACTGGCCCTGAGCTCACAGCTGAAGGAGCTGGCTGTTACTGTTTGGGCAACAAATGTAAAGGCACCTGGCACAGGGTTGCATCTGGACCAGAGCAGCCCATTGAAATCTGCTGCCACAGTGCCAGATTGTATTAAATAAGAGTTTTATGTGAGGACCTTGTACATGCTGATGTCACGAAGACTACAGGATTTTCAGGCAAACTAGTATTTTTGAAGCTTCATTCTTTACAATAATGGAGGAAGACATTCAAATTGACATTATTTCTTTGTGTGTGGCAATTGTGTTTGAATCATGTTTGACTTTAACTGTTTAAACTGTTGCTTAAATTGTTTTTTTTTCCTTACTCTAAAAGTGGTATCCACTCTGATCTTTTAATTGCATTTTTGTGAATTTGCTTTAGGAGTTAAAGTTAGTTTATTCATGTGTTATTAAAATATGTTCAAAAGGTATAGGTTCAGTTGGAGTACAGGTACCATTTTTTGTATTTAAGTCATGAAAAATAGAAATGTGTTGATTTTGTCTTTCTGAACACATCCTTCTTGATGTGGGTTATGTAGATGGATATGTTTTGCTAGTTACTTTGGTAAAAAATACTATATGTGCACACAAAAGTGTAATAGTTATTTTATTGGTTTGTGTAACAGAAGTTTCTAGGGACGGAGATTTCAAACATTTAAATCAAACGAAAGGTCATTCATTTAAAAAAAAAAAGATCTGAAGATGTGAAAAGATCTTTCACAAACCTCTTCTATGGCTGTCAAGGTTTTCATAGCCATTGGTGTTGTGCTTTACAGCTCTACAGTTAAACATTTCCCCAAAGAAACTACACAACCACATTCCTGTAATGTTTGCTATTGTCTCCTCGGGCAATTGATACCCATCAAGTCCCTTGTTCTGGGGTGTCCTAATACATAAGCAAGGCAGTAAAGTTTTGGATTATCCCAAGTCCAATGGCCAATCCATGGGTTTAAACCTGCTGCTATGAGCTTATAAAACAATACTTCTTAACCTTTAAGCTGTCTCAAGCCCCATTTGTGGCGAAATATATATACTTTTGTCACCCGGTGCCTTATGCATATGACAAAATATTTGTTTACCTGAATAATCTGATCATGTGGTTTACCACAGTTACTCCTTTGCAGCCCCACCCCCTAAATGGACCAAAATCAATTGATTATTGATTAGGGAGAGGATCTTGACCAAACCTTGGCGTTGACTAGAGCTAAAAGGCAAGGTGTTTTCGTTAGGGTCGACATCAACCTTGATTCTTATTGAATTGAAGGCCATTAGTGTTAGTGGACCATTCAAAAGGCACCCAGTAGGAGCTCCATTGGTGTTTAGCCCTCCTGTGACCTGGCCATTATGGTCAATTTCTAGCACATGAACTATCTGCCCTTTGTCCTGTCTGAACCTGATTAGCCGCCTCAATAGTATTGTTAGCCCAGCCTGGGTGACAGAGCTTTTCACACAGAAGGAGCCCTTCGCCAACTCTTGGAGAAAGAAGGGATTCCAACTACTCCCAAGATTTGGCTTTAGGCAACATTTCTGCTCATCTGCCATGATCTGCCAATTGTTTTGATTAGTCTACCACATTCAAGGTTGTATGAACTTGGGGGCAAAATCTGTCATGCAGTCACTTGTAGTATTTTTCTGTTTAGTTTCAATTAATAAATTGTTCTGTCTTACTTTAATTTGACTGGGATTTTTTTATTATGTCACAGACGGTAAGAATAATGTGAGGTTTTGCACTGCACAATGAAACTGTCTATAACCACTTATGGTATAATTGGCTGCAGATGCTTAAGGGGAGCTTGAACTTTCAACCTGATGATCTTTGACCTCCCTTTAAATGTCAACAGATGGTTGGACTATGATTGTATCAGGCAAATGAGATACTCCATGATACTGGTGTGAGCTTTGCTGCGTTGGTGTATATCTGTATTGTGTGTATATTTCTCTGGCTTCATCTGTCTTTGTCACTTTTAATATTGAGTGTTTTATTTTTTGAAACCGGCTTCCTCATGAACTTACAAGTAGCTTTATTGATTGTGTCGTGAAAGTATTGAGGCTAACATGAAACTCAATTAATAGTGCTGCAAAAGCTCAGTGGCAGTCTTGGCAGGGTTGTGTGTTTTTGTTTAGGTTACACAATGTGTCATTCAACACTTCTGTGGCAAGTAGAATAGCCCCTCAATGACAGAAAGATCCTCCAGTCTAAAGGAGTACAGCCATTTCTCCCGAGGAGGTCCTCTGCTCCAGTGTGTCCAGATGATTTGCACACTTGCATGCAGACTGCATACTTCTGGAGTTACTCGCCATTGGTCTTGGATCACACCACCAATGTCACCAGCAGGTCCCCACCCCTAATATTACAGGAAGCATTGGCATGGCTCTGCTGGTGTAATATGTGAGAGGGGTGGTTTAGTACAGTCTTAGACGGAGAATATTTCCTGTACTGATTCACATGGGGCAAGTCACATATAAAAGTATTTGATGTCACAGGCTACCACACGAGGGTCCTGGGATGACAGCAGTCAGTTAACTGTACAGATGCTTCAGTATTGTTTGCTTGTAAAACAATATAATTCCAGGTTTCAAGACGACAACTAGCTGCGATTCATTTCTTCCTGTTGTACTGCTAATTGATTTTCTGAGAGGAAATCATCAAGTGGATTTTTTTCATAGTTGACTTAAATTTATAAGCAAAGAAAAGACTCATTTCGCTGTAGAAATCTTATCAATTTATTCCATCTTTTAATCCAGTTTAGTTTAGTTTTAAAAATGATTAAACTAGTTCAATAGAGTGTTTTCACGCTCTGCCTTATTCTGTCACTCAGTTCACAGATCAAGGGCTGGACTGAGACTGAGCATGTGACAGCATTAAAGCACAGAGGAAATTCCTCCAGAGGATGAGAACTAAGAGCCATGCAGGAAAGGGGAAAGGAAAAGAGGAAGGGGCAGTTGAGAAAAATTGAGTGATGAAGTTTCATTAAAAAGATGAGATCCAATCACAATGCGTCAGGCGGCTTTACAATTTCTACAGTGTATGACGAGGGCTGGGTATCAGTACTCAATACCTTTTTAAGGTATCGACCTGAATAACTCAGTATCAAGTATTATTGAAACTTCTGCAGTCAAACAATTCCTGCATTCATTCATTACTTTTTGCATCCAGATCTAGAAAAAGAAAAATATTTCTATGTTTTTTTTTCTTGCAGCCAATCACCGCAAACATTCTTTGATTTAATGCGATTGGCCCACTACCACAGCAGCTACAACCCATACAGTCTGTGGTGTGGCGAAGTTGCGGTGTATTTAACAGAGATGGCAGTTCAGTGGTGGCATTTTACACAACTGAATGCTTCCATTCACATGATGGGTATTGAATGGTGTACTCTATTGGTATCGATATGACTTTGAGGGTACTGTATTGGTACTGGTATCGAAATTCTTTTAAACGATACCCAGCCCTATGTACGACACTCTGTCCAAAAATTTGATTGACTTAAGCATACAAGACATATCACCTATTTATGGTTTTACTATACTCTTTGTGTCCTACACAGATGCAAAAGAGGAGTTTTTGTCAAGATTTCAAGTTTAAACTGTACTAGGGATGCAAATTTCGTACATTTTCATTAACCATTAATTGAACACGTTAACAATCAATAATCGATTACTATCATTAATAAGTAATAAAATACAAAACGCACATCTTTATTTTCATTTTAAGTTTTGTTTAAAAGAATTCTAGCAGCACGTTAGTTGTGTAATCGTTATGTAAATTAGTTCAGTTGCTCATGAAATCCCTCACCATCCACCACATTCATGTAGGCATCTTTTCCACCATAAAGCAAATCCTCTGAGTTATTGCCTCTGCTCACACAAGCTCGCACATCATTACAGCCTCTCTGAGCTAACACCAACATGACTTTGTTGAGAGAATGTTCCACTTTCAACTTGCACTGCTACCTTTCAGGTACTGACTTTTTGTCCCAAGTCCAATGGCCAACATCCCTAAACTGTACATTAAGCCATCTTCCCTCACTCATCACACATTTCCGCTGTTTGGGTGTATGGTGTGTAGCAAATGAGAGTACCGAATATCACCTTTCCACATGGCTTCTAACTATGAACTTGTGCAGGGTTCACATGGGGAATCGGTTTACTCTGTAGTTATGTCAGCACATGACATCACGTGAGTGCATTCCTCAGCTGGCTCACTTGGCACATATTTGGGAGAAATCACCAAGGCCAAGAGGAGGCTGGCTGGCTGTAACTTTATCAGGCTAAACACAGTACAAGATGAACAGAAACCTTTCCTTTTTTTCAACATAGCCAAATAGCCGAGCAGAGTCCCCTTTTTTGAGCTGCCAGTCATATTTTCTAATTATCCAAATGGGAATATGAATTAATATTGAAATTTACTCTTGTCTAATTAAGTGTGTGGCGTGATTAAAAAAAACTCTGTGTTTCACGATGTAATAGGCTTTGAGATCCCCAAGGAGATGAAAAGACCCCGTAGTCACTTAACTTGCAGCTCCATGCTAACTTGATGCAAACCATTAGCACTAGAGAAGATGATTTGCTTTGAGTTTGAAGCACATTAACAGGTTACTGAATGGCTGTGGCTTTCAGAGACGCTAAACTTGGCTAGTTATGAGGGTTTCACGTTTTGGTGCATGTACTTGGGGTTTGCATTCTTTTGACTGATTACACTCACACTTGTAATACAAAAGTACAGCATTTTGTGTTGAAGTACCCGTTTCCTTTTTGATTAGCTGTTTTCAACTGTTTAGAAACTCATGAGTCATAATCAGTGGGGCTTGGCTGTAAGAACACAGCATGATTTGTAATATTCCTGCTGTAGTATAGCATTGCTTTGTTTTTTATCAAGTTTTTATGTACATCTTGTACAGTTTTCAATATAGGAACTTACAATTATTTTGCTTTTGTGTAACGACAAAACATGGACAGCAGAAGGATAAATCCTTTCCTCAGAAAACCTTAGATTTCCATGGAAGCTGTCCCTGTCTTCAGTTGAGGGTATGATTGTGAGAAGTAGTCACTGAGGGGTGTTTTTTTTTTTTCTTTTTCAAAATGTGACCTTTTGAAGCATTATTTCCTTAAAGTAAATAAAAATAACACAAGTTAAAAAAAACAAAAAAACATCAAAACTGTCAATTACTGTCGTAATAAATCAATTCGATTAATTAATCAGCTAATCAATTGTTTTGATAAACAATCGGGAAAGTAATTTTTCACTTGCCAAAAGTTCTGTAAACTGATAGTAAACTGAACTACACACTTAGGACAACATAAACCTCCACCAAGGTTGATAGTTCACTCTTCTGTAATATGCAAATCTGCAAGCACAACCATGCGTCTATATTTCCAAAAGTGTTCTAATTATGTCAAAATATGGCTGTGCATAGCTGAAGCGTCACATAATTTATTATAACCCACAAGTGTGTCTTTACATACAGAGATTCTGTGTGTGCCTGTATTTTCTTCTTCTCTTAATTTTTTATTATTTTACTGTGTAGGGTAGGTTTTGGGCATCAGGCTTTGGTGGGCTTGAAGCCCCCAGCCAATAACAGTGCACAGATTGTGAGGTCGGACTATAGGCTAAAAATGTAGCAACAAGTTACATTGCTGTCTCAGTCTCCACTGTCTGTAGCCCTTTTTACACAGAGATAGACAACTTAGTTGTGTTGAGCCTCTGAACCTTGAAACAAAGATTGCCGGTTAGCTTAGTAGTTTTCCTTAAGCGTCAGCTGTTAGACGGATGGCCAGACATTAAAACATTTTCAGCCGACTACTTTCTAACTCTTTCATATCACGTAGGGCTGGGCGATATGGCCAACAAATATATATGATACATGATATATATTGCGATATTTTTAAAAATGCACAATTTAACCCTTTGATGCATACGATCAAACCAGTATGATGATTCTAGTAGTCCCTGCAACCTACAGTATGTCTGCATTAAAACATTCTTTAATCTTAATTATATTCGTTAATGGTTTCTATATGGACAATTTTAAATTTGCATACAAAAAGGGGGAAATCACAACCAAGTTAAGTTTAACAAAACAGTATTTATTCAAACCAGGCAATTTATTCAAAGCTCAACAAAAACAGAGCTCAAAGCAACAAAAAA
>JBBPCS010000002.1:3875578-3887774 GCA_037974645.1 Hollardia meadi
TGTGTGTGTGTGTGTGTGTGTGTGTGTGTGTGTGTGTGTGTGTGAGAGAGAGAGAGAGAGAGAGAGAGAGAGAGAGAATGTCTGCGTTGTATGCCAATGCCCATATTGGCCTGCTTGCACCCGTGCAGTATATAAGTGGTATCCACTCCATTCTGTTGTTGGAGTTTGTAGGCAATCCATTGAATGTTGCATGTGTCTGTTGCAGGGCTGGGTATCTTTATTTTTT
Organism: Hollardia meadi; assembly: GCA_037974645.1. Lineage (NCBI taxonomy): Eukaryota > Metazoa > Chordata > Actinopteri > Tetraodontiformes > Triacanthodidae > Hollardia > Hollardia meadi. Next base: position 3,875,805 of record JBBPCS010000002.1, read on the forward strand.
TTTAAATTGGTACCAGTACTCTTAAAGTGATACTGATGCCAATAGAGTACTTAAATTGTAAACCCATCTTGTGAATGGAAGCATTCAGTTGCGTAAAATGCCACCACTGAACTGGCAACTCTTTCAAATACACCACGTTCAACTTCACCACACCACAGACTGTATTGGTTGTAGCTTTTCCAGTAGTGTGCCACTCGCATGTGGCATTAAATTTAAGAATGGTTGTGGTGATCAAAACCATAGAAATAGACATTTTTTTTATAGATCGGGTCCAAATAGAAACAAAGTCGCAGGTAGCGTTTGACTGGAGAAGCTTTGATTCCACTTGGTACTGGGTTATTTTGGTCGATACCTTAAAGGTATTGAGTACAGATATCCAGCCTTATTGTATTCATACATTTATGTCATGCATTTACATTTCATGAAAACTTGTCTCTGTGTTCAATTTCCAGACGCTGATATGCATTGAGGATGAGTGGAGTCGGTGAAAACTCATCTGACCCTGCCAGGGCAGAGTCACGAAAACGCAAAGAATGTTCTGCAGAACTTTTAGGACCTAGGTAAGACTATAAACCATTGTAGGACTATAAAACAAAGATGATGTCAGAATGTAAAATCAAGCTCCAGCTGCCTGTATTCTGAAATACTGTGCATACGGCAGCATCCCTCTAGTTACAGGAATGGCTGTATGTTATTGTGGCAACTAACCCTGGAGCACTGTGTCATCTGTACAATAAATCTGCATAATTCATCTGTAGATGAGCAAGCCAGGGTTTGCTGTAGATGTAATGAACTTTATTGTCATTTGGTAGCTATGAATATAAGAGAGCTCTCCGGTTGTCCCTGGTGTAGTTTTGTAAATAAATCCTCTTTTTTACCCTGCTGTCTTTGCTGCCCATTCATTCTGTTACTATGCTAGAAGACCATACATGCATTTTCCCACACCTCTGAACCTCTTTTTTTCCAAGATTTTAATCTCTCCTTCTGTTACTGTCTGACTTCTTCGTTGCTTCCATTTTCTCACCCCAGTATTCTTTTTGTCTCTGTAGTCCAAAGCGGAGCAACGAGAAGCGCAACCGTGAGCACGAGAACAAATACATCGAAGAGCTCGCTGAGCTGATCTTCGCCAACTTCAATGACATCGACAACTTCAATGTCAAGCCTGACAAATGTGCAATTCTGAAGGAAACTGTGAAACAGATCAGACAAATAAAGGAGCAAGGTACAACCCGTAAGGTTTTTTCACATTTTTGTTTGTCTGTTGAAGAAAGGTGATAGGTCCCAAAGTACAACATTGAAAAGAATTGCGTTTACTTTTAATTCACAATATCATCTACTGTCTTTTCCTTCAGTGTTTTACAGCACATGACATAGAGCCTAGTTCTACAGCAAGCAAATGTGTTTGTACAAATGGATTTAACACTTGTTTTTAATTGTAGCAATTTATTCTTTGAATAATATAATGAGTGTGCTTAGGATGTTGTGGTTTGAAGGCTCACAAATGTCACAGGTGGCAGCATGTTGACAGAAGCATTCAAAGTGATTGCATAAATATTATGGTTTGGGATCTGCTCCACATACAGTAATTGATGTTGTTATTAAAGGGCAGCACAGTTGATTTAATGTTCCCTCCATCATCTCATCATATAATGTGGATGAACCACAGCAGCTGAGCAGTGTGTTTGCTGTCGATCTTTCCCATTTCATACACCAGGCAATGGATCATTTGTACTTGCCAGCTTCTGCTTTTTAGTAGTGTTGAGCAATTAGTTGAGGTCTGTTTTTTTATATGTTGGATTTACCAGACAATGGCACTTCGTTCAGGCCCAAACATAGCTTAAAAAAAGTTGCAACTTTCCTCAGGTAAATATTAAGGCAAATACTAAATTGTGAATAAGCTTGGATGATGCATACAAGAAAAGCAGCTGAGCGACTGGTAGACAAAGAGTGGCCCACTCGAGCTATACATGAATCAGACCGGCTGATGATGTCATCCTGTTTTATGTGACTCACAGATCTAAGTGTTATGTAATGGTGAGCAAGAGATGCAAATATCACACACACTCTACTGTTGTATTTCTCCCTCAATTCCTTCCTTTCCTTACAGTTGTTTTTTTTAACGCTAGGATAGAGTGACGTCCCTTCCCTGCCTCTGAAGGCATAATTGTGTTTGTACAGCAACCACTGAGGGAAAGGCTAGATAGTCCTTTGCTTTCTGCTTTGTTCTACAGACCTCCGTGGCCACCTTTCTCTAGCTAACATAGCTGCCTCACCTCCTCTTGCGCAGTACAGAGGGGAAGCAAGTCAGCAGACACATATTTCTTGCTGCACTTGATATTGAACCAGGGGTGCACTAAAAAAAAAAAAGTAATGTGACTTGATAATGCTCACTGATTGGTACCACAGCCCTGATGACAAGTGCAACACAGTGATTGTGGCCTTTGAAAAAAGTGACCTCCTACCTACTTGACTTTTTCTCTCTTTTTTTGCATCTTAATAGATGAAGCCCTTATAAATAATCAGCTCCTCCCTCTATCTGTGACACAGTTCTGTAGACAGACAGAGAGTTAGTATGGGCTGCACTGACATTGAGTGATAGGTCTATACCCAGGGCAGCTGTGCTGGTATACTGGGCCCCGCTGGGCCTGGAGAGGTCCTGCTGATGCACATATCATTAATGCTGAAAGAGATGAATGTGGGACTGTGCAGTGTTGCACGAGCCCAAAGACAGAGTGAAAACTACATCTGTGTCATCTCTCACACGTTTACACACACACAAGAAAAAGAATGACATGATTTTGTTTGCTTTTCACCACAACATTCTCTCACCATATGGTCAGCCCTCTTTTTGGCATGGTGTGGCAGTTAAATGTGTCCCCCCCAACAGCCCACTCATATTCCGCCTCTCATCTTCTTCTCCAAAAGTAGGGCAGTCTACACTCTGAACATAAGGCTTCTCTGCATGGTTATTAACCCAATCACTCACATGGACAAATGCACAGCATCATAGTGCAGGTACAGGAGCTTACAGGATACTCTGACTTCCGCTCCTAAGTAAATCAGTCACATGATCGTTACATTAAAAGGTTTATGGCAGTGGATTCAAAGGTGCCAGGTTAATCATTTGGAAACATCTACTGTATGTGTAGCTAGTAAAATTATTGTAATTATGTTTTACCAAGGTCCAGTTTGGTGAAATTACAGACCATATGTATTTGTATGTGCAACAAGCCATACTCTATATCTATGCTTGGAAATCCTATAGCAGTGGAGGCTCACAAGGAGAGTACTGCCTGCTCAAAGATATTTGAGAAAGGCAGACCATATGAACAGTAGAGGCCACCCCTGAATAAATGGTATCAATGCTAAAGAGCCAAGTGTAAAAAGAGTAAAATGTGGTTCTGTAGGAATAGTTTAAAATAAAGACTCTTAAAAGATTTCTCATAGTTTATGGCCCTGTGAAATCACTACCCTCAAAATACTTTGACAAAACATGATACCATCTTAAAGATATAACTGTTTGTTTTGTTGAGCAACTTATTGTCTAGTTATATTTCAACTATAATATCCTGTTGCTTAATTTGTTTCTTCACCTCAACCCAAAAATATGTTTATAATTGTGTAGTTTATCCTTTCTGATAACCACATCATAAACTCAAAGCCAAAAATAGATTTGTCTTCAAAACTCACAAAATGTATGTTAAGTAAAAAAGAGAAAGCTTTATGGTCAAAGGTTTGCCTTTGCCACTTGACCATGTAGTTGTTTATACACTGTCACTTTTTCCATAAGAGCTTGTTTTGCACAATGACAATGCAATCCATCTAATGGCTGCCACCAGCAGGGCAACTGCATGCTCTGACACACTCATCTACAATAGTCTTTCACTCTGCTCACTGCACTGCACACAATAGCAACGTGTTTTGACAAAGGGACAAAATGTGTTTGCTTTGTAGCCAGAAAGATACTTGTTAAAAAAGTCTTCTCAAAAGTATGTGGGTCAGTTTCAGGTGGGGGGTGTTAATGTTCTCTCTTTTTTGCCTCTAAACTTTTGTCTTTGGCTCTCCTGTTAACAGAAAAAGCTGCAGCAGCAAATGAGGAGGAGGTACAGAAGGCTGATGTCTCATCAACAGGCCAAAGTGTGATTGACAAAGATGCCTTGGGACCAATGATGCTGGAGGTGAGTAGAGGGCCTTCTCCTGCTTATTCAGTTGTCGAATCGAAATACCACACAAACACTCAGACTGAAGTACCCCACAAGAACACTCATACAAACACTCATAAGATATACTCTTCTTTGTAAACTGTGATTGGTATATAATGAAGAGCACTATCCACAGAGAACAATCACAAATGGACCAGTAGTAGTTGTCTGAGAGTGTAGCTGTGTGGTGTAAAAGCTGCCAGCATCTTGTATCTGCCCTGGGTTGGCTGTAAATCACCGAGCGGAGCAATGGCCTCGTTGTCCCATGGAGGGCCTCTGAAGTGCTTACGTATAATGGGAAAGGAAGCAACAGCCTGGCGAATGAATTAGTCCATTGAGCCCATCCTCTCACTCACTTCCTCTATCCCTGCCTCTCTCTTACTTGTTTGGTTCTCGTTTGCCTCTAGATCTGTCCTGTCATGGGATATTTATAGCTCTCCTGGTCCAGCGTCACCGAATCGACATACTAACCCACGGCTAAATATAGTCTGGTGCAGCCTGCATGCTTTCCCATCTGTCAGCACCCCCACCTCCCAAAACACAGCGATCAGCCATTCATACCCACTCCACTCTAGCCACGGCCCCGTCCACCAGTCCAGGCTCATTACAGGATGCTCTGAAGAGAATGAGTGTCGGGAGGAAATGCACCCACATGCCCCATGACCCTCCTCCAAGGCTCTCCAACACCCACTTTCTTGCGAGCACAGGAAGACGGAGAAGCCCATGAATAATAATAGTGCGCTGTTGTTTAAACCTCCTGGGAGCAAGTCTTGTTCTGTCATATAACGGGCGTATACTTTGCATTCCTGGTAGACTGCTTCATATGTTTGCTGTTGTGCAGTGTGACAACTGGGGCTGAGTATGTTTTTGAAATCGTTCGATACTAGCACCAATATGTTACCCGAGTTTCAGTACAGGTACAGAAACAATACTTATTTTGCAGGGGTTTTCCTGGCTCAAAATGGGCCTTTGGGGGTGATTAACCATAGCAGTAGGCATGATCGGTTTTAGGGCAATTAGGACAATTAGGGCTGGGCAATATAGCAGAAACATTTAAAACGCTTTATTTCATCGAAAATTACGGATAATTTTTAATGACCTATTTTTAATAAAGACCAGGAGGAAAAAAAACGCAGAATTTAACCACTATTTTCTTAACATTTTGAATTATGACTAAAGGGTTATATTAATTATTGGAATTAAGATTGTAAGGACTTGCATATTTGTTGTGTCAATTTGTCTTCATTGTGTTTTTCTAATTAATTTTAAAAAATCTTAATTTTTATTATTGGTACTAATACAACCCAAAAAAAACTGTCTGTGGAAGATTATGAAACTACTAAATGCCAGTGCTACTCATCAGTAGCTAAATGTAATTAGTGGCCAAAACATTGCAGCCAAGTTCAATTGTGAAGTGAAGTGGCAGACTCTCACAGACTCTGGCTCCACACTTCATTTTAATGCCGTGCTGACCTGCCTTTGTTTATTAACAATTTCCTCACTGTTTATACCAATTTCTCAGTCCGCGCTGTTTCTTTTGTTTTTGTGTCACATGTCAATTGTGCAACCAACCAACACACCGGTTAAAGGATTGGGTACTTGTACATCACTTAGTGTCACACATAGTAGTAGTGTGGTTTATTACCAAACAATATTAGACAAGGGGTGCTGGAGGAGGGACTTAACGCTGCAGCTGTAATTCAGTGCTTTTAATTTTCACCAGAAATAAAACGGCTTTTATTTCATGAGATATTGGAGGAAGTCTTCCCTCCTAGTCAAAATAATGCAGCTTAGTTGGCTTATCCAGCGCCTGCCAAGTGTAAGTTATAGCAACTGTGGATGAAAGTGGAGTTGACTGCTGGAAGTCCAAGACATTCTGTTTGTTTGATTAATTGCTATTAAACACATGTGGAGAGGGTTTTTTTTGGGGGGGGGGGGGGAAATTCCTCTATACAAGAAAACCTTGTTTTGATATCTTACTTTGAAAAATATAAACATGCTTCATCATTTAACAAAAGAAGTCAAAGCTCTCAAAATGTTACATTTGTCTAATCACCAGTAGTTGTACCAAAATAAGTATATAGGTTCAGTACCAAGCCCTACTAGAGACCTGTTTGAATTGTTTTAGCAAGACAGTAATGCTTTGTCATGTAGCATGTTATGAAGAGTTTATGTGAAGAGATGCCCTGTTTGCAAAACACCAGTATCATATCATAAATAACGGCAACACCCACAGAGAAGTGGGGGAGTTAACCTGACACTACTCCCTCCACTATAACAATTCACTACTGATGCCACATTGCTGTGGGGGGTTGAGCAATATAGAGTCATATATCAAGCCAATAGGTGCAAAATGGAACATGGGGATAGAGTATGGTGGCTCAGAGCATATTTATTTAGAGTATATTTATTTGTATCAGCTTTAGTCACCTGTACAGTGCATATTTAATCAGGGCAATTGAGGTATTGGCTAACCACATTATGCAAGAGTGTCTGGAAGAAGGCTAGAGTTGGCACTGAAGAGTGTTTGTTCTGTTTCTGTTTGCCCTACTTGTCCAGTACATGGCCTTTCTTCACACTGGGTGGACTTTCACAATCGGGTTGCATTTTGGGATGGCTTTGCTTCATGCAGTGATAGATGAGATCTCTTAAGTTTATTTTTGGCTTGTGCTGCCGTAATGCAGGCGAGGGAAAACATCTTACCCCTATGTGATTATAGTTAACCTGGGATTTAAGAGTTTGCTAAACCCCAACATTTAGCCTGCTGGTTGATCTCAGGTATGTTATGCAGGGTAGTCGCAGAGATGTGCTGTTGATGCATACAAAAAAATTGCATAAGATTTGTTATTAATGTATGTAATTAATGCTTGTAATGTAAAGTGTAGGTTATCTTTATAGAAGCAGAGGTGAGGAGCAGACACCTTGGCAGGAATCTGTCATCCCTTATCTTGGCACTAGGTTTTATAGCTGTGCAACCAGCAGAATTTCCTTTTTTAAGGCCTCGGAGTGATTTGATGGCCTAATTGACACCATCTTGTGTGTAATGGCTGACCTGGGGCTGTATTCTTTCAATTAAATGATCCTCCTCCCTCACATCCTTCAATCCCTGCAGGCACATGCTGTTATCCTGCTTCCTGTCAGATGCACTGATGTTGAGCGTCTGCAGTAGTGATGGAAGCACCCAGCGCACAGTGTACTTATCACCTGTTTTTAGATAAGATGTAGATGCACTGCATATTGCACAACTTGATAATGCATGTGCCAGAATTTAAGTACTGTATGTGCATGATGGCTGATGCAAAGTAACCCTAAATCAGGCACTTCACGTGCACATCACTAAAGAAAATAAATTAACAATAAAGCAACTAGGGCATTAATAAATCAGTTATTTGAATATTTGAAGATTATAGGTGGTGGAACATACTTTTCCCTCCATTGCACTGTCAGAGATGTTCTACTGTACCAGTGTAAAAAAAAAAGATAACAAACTTGAACTCTTTTACCCCTCCAGGCCTTGGATGGCTTCTTCTTCGTGGTGAACATGGAGGGCAACATCGTGTTTGTGTCTGAGAATGTTACCCAGTACCTGCGCTACAACCAGGAGGAGCTGATGAACACCAGTGTCTACAGTGTGCTGCACGTTGGGGATCACGCCGAGTTCATCAAGAACCTGCTGCCAAAGTCCCTAGGTTAGCCTCGAGCTCATGTTCCCTGCCAGCATTCCCTTAGCTCTCCAGATTTTTCTGTCCGTTTTCTGTCTCACTGTGTCACTTTTGTTTCATGTCTCCCTCTGTTCTCCTCTATGTTGCATCACTTCCACATCTGCTCATGACTTAAGCAGGCTCTCGTTTGCACCCTAGACTCATTTCTTGCTTTTTACATTGTGTCCTTCCTCTGTTTCTTAACACCCTCGTCTCTCTTCGTCTCTTCTGCTCAGACAGGTATGTTGTAGGCTGATGGCTATGGAGGCCGTTTGATAATGTCAGTTTAATTAAAACGCTAAAATGTTTACAGTTATACTGCTACGGAGAGGACGTGACAAAACTGGCTAATGCACAAGTGTTGTGTAAGCTTTATATACAGGGTTGGCACAGTGCATAAAACCTATAGATTCTTCATTTTCTCTTTTGCTGATGCTCAGCCTAGACTTGCTCTCACTCCTCTCTTCTTCCTCCCTCCCTTCTCAGCTAATTAACTTCCTTTTTTGGCGTCTCTCCCCTGTCAGTAGCATCTCTCCCTTCCTATATTCTCATCGCATGCCCTTCCTTCCCTTTCTCCACACTTTGCGTTATTTTCACCCTCACCAAGTTCCCATTTTTATGTTCTCACTTTCCCATTTCCTAGCCTCCCTGAAAAGCATTGTCTCATGAAAACTGCCCAAGTATTTCCATAAGACAGACATTTGCCTTTTTCTTCCTCTTCTCCAGTTCTGCCCTCGTTACCCCCTTTCTCCTTCTCCTTTCTCTTCTTTCACACCTTAGCTCCATTCCTCCTCCGCATCCTGCCTCTCCATCTCCACTGTGCATGAGGCGATTGCAATGTATGTCAGTGCACCCCATCAGGAGCTCTGTCTACATCCCTTCTCCCCTTATTCTCTTCTTTTCTCCTGGTGCTCCGGATTGAGGTCTGAGTGCCCAGCCATCTGGGTGGGGGAGTAGCACTGAGCGGAGTACCCTGGAAATGATCAGTGGGCTGTGTCCCAGATACTGGGAGATTATCAATGCACTGAATGAGATCACAAACCAGATGGAGTGTGATGGGAGTTTGAGTTAAATTAGTTGTGTGTGTGTGTGTGTGTGAGTGTGACTGTACACGTCTTTTTTTATTTTCTTTTTTTTCTGTGTGTATGTGTGTATAGGTCTGCTTGCACATGCATGTACATGCATATTTGCTCACGCCTGTGTAAGTGTTGGAGAGAAAAAGAAAGATTGGCTATGACATTTTAGAGGACACGCATATGGAGGCCTGGCTGTGATACATAGCTGTGGATAGATGGCACAGGGCTCAGTGTTCCAACTGCTCATTATGACTGATCTCTACCCAGCAACCACTCTCTCTTTTTTACACTTTTTTCCGGTTTCATTATCTCTGTCTTGCTCTCATTATGTCTTTCACTTGCAGCATGGTGTCCTCTCTTGGCTCACTCGTCGCAGCTCCCCAATCTCCCCGTTTTGTTGTTAAGTTTTTGGCTGCAATAAAATTCCCAGGAAGCCACATTGTAAATCTCCCTTCGCTTCTCCTTCTTGCCTCCTCTGTAGTGAATGGCGTCCCATGGTCCAGCGAGGGTCCCAGGAGGAACAGTCACACATTCAACTGTAGAATGCTCGTCAACCCCCACAGCGAGAACCAGGACGAGTCGCACGAGCATGAGCCTCAGCCGCAGAAATACGAGACCATGCAGTGTTTCGCTGTTTCCGAGCCCAAGTCCATCAAGGAGGAAGGAGACGGTATGCAAGGAGAGAGGGGAGATAGTTTAGGAAAACAAAGTGGGGGGATCATTTGGCCCTACAAAACAACCTTGGACAAGATTAGTTTTGGGACCTGTTAAAACTGCCTTCAATCGTGTCATATTTATAGTGCTTGTCACGATTTTGACCATTTCATATTTTAACCTTCTTGATCAAATCTAACAGAATTGTAAAAATTAAGAATAGCAAAGTGAATTGAGAAATGTTAGGACCTTTCGAGATCATGATCTCAGAGCTTATAAAACTATTATTTCCTGATAAAATTAAATAACTGTTGGAACAATTTCTGAAACACACTGCAGTTATTATGTGAAGCAGAAGACGGCTTACAACACACAAAAGCAAACTATTATCACTGAGGAATGAAAGATTGCTTAGGAAAGAAAAATAGCTTAAAATGATGTAGTGCAGGATAGTAAGATCTATTATCTGATGCATGGTATGTTTTGTTTTTTTTAAACTATACAATTACCTAATTACCTGCTTCTCATGGCTGACACTAATAAGATAACCAGCAATTTCGTATTTTAAAAAGAAGTTCATAACCTGTAATTTATACACAACTGAGAGTAAGAAATGCTAAGATGTAGTGAACAAAGATGGATGATTTAATATTCCATAGGTCTAATAAGATTTGTTGTGTTCCAACTCGTAGACTTTTTGTCTCCTCTCTGAACCCTTGTGGAACATGTATAGCAAATTACAATCCCGTTGTCTTCCTCTGAAACTAAAAAACGTTCACCGGTAGCTCTCTAGTCTGCACTGTGACTCTACCTTGGTGCAGCAGTTTAATGTCACAGACTCAACAACAGTTTGCTGTGCTTCTTTTTCTCTGTAAATAAATAAATGGCGTACAATAAATAGCGTACCTCCCTAAAATGATCTTTGAACTCTGGTGTATACAATAAAAGGGCATCTAGAAAATTCTCAAATAGTCTAGCAGACCAAGATCAACAACAAAATCTGAAAACAAATTCAGAAGCATTTCTATTTTACACAACATCAGGCTGATTGCTGTCGCAGTCAATGGATGAATGAAAGTTAACAGAATCAAAATCATTACATAGTGTAAAGCTGATAACTACAAGCAGACCTGATTGCTCATGTTGTAGCTCAGAAACCTTGTTTGGACAAAAGAGAGTTAAGAGTCTTGCTCAGGTCTAATAAACACCAGACTGCTGCAGAATGGAAAATGGTGGAGTATGAATCCATGTTTCAGCCATTTACATTCATTATTGATTATCAAGAGCCATATTTAGGCCCATAGTTGCCATTTTAATTAAAACAATTGGTATAAGCAACTTATGAACAGCAATGCTGGTGCCACTCAACTTCTAGCCATGAAAAGTTAAGTGACACAAAGGAGCAAAAGGCTGGGCAGCTGTCATTAAAGCCCATCTATAATTCATGTACATCCCTCACAAACCTGGGCTAATGACTCCAAGGCAAGGACTCGGCTGTTTTAATCACATGTATTGCATCAGTAAACCTTAATAACCTTCAAATCATTTTCAACATATCAACTGTTTGAAACATGTTTTAGAGCGTATTTAAGCAGAGAAAGAGAGAGGCCACCAGTAAACATCTGTCTTTCCTGGGAAATGGTTTTAATTGTATATTGCCTCTGCTCTCCTTACAGTGTTCAGTCACTGAGAGGTCACTTGGCTTTTATAGTGGTTTTCATGGCTTCAGACGGAAACTTGAGCCACTGTATTGTGTAGTGTTTGAGTAAATTTCCATTACAAGTGACTGCCCTTTTATCCAAACATTTTCAGCATTGATGCATAATGCTCTTTAAACTCCCTTCTACATATTAACTACCCAATTTTTTTTTGCTCACTGGCTTTAATGGGCAGCCATAATTCCCCACTGCAAAACTAACTCAGTGCTTAATTAAAACAATAAGTGGGAATGCAGTGTTCACTCCAAGTCTAGTATCAACCTGTCTTTTCCCCTTTCTGGCATCCCTTGTGCACTAGTTGCTTGCCAACCATACTTTGGCAAATAGACTGAGTAGGACCCAGGCCAGAGGTGTGTGCGTGTTTGTGTCTGTTTGTGTGGCAAGGCAGGATCAGCAGTTACAGTTGCAGATATTTGTCCAGCCATAGACGGAGACAGAGTAAGGATGAAAGGGAGAGAAAGAGGGAGCGAGAGAGGGACCAAGAGAATTTAGAGAGATCACAGATCTAAGGGCCAGACCACCCAAGAGGCTCTGTTTATAAGTCAAAATGTGTGTGTGTGTGTGTGTGTGTGTGTGTGTGTGTGTGTGTGTGTGTGTGTGTGTGTGTGTGTGTGTGTGT
>JBBPCS010000002.1:3887874-3905096 GCA_037974645.1 Hollardia meadi
GCGTGCGTGCGTGCGTGCGTGCGTGCGTGCGTGCGTGCGTGCGTGCGTGCGTGCGTGCGTGCGTGCGTGCGTGCGCGTGTGCGTGCGTGCGTGTAAGTCTTGGCATGCATTTCTTTGCCAAAAACATGTGTGGGATTTTGGATGTTACTGGCACAGGAACGTTTGGTGGCAGACTTCTTGGGATCACCCCAGACCTGGACTTGGCGGATTCATCTGTATGTGTGTGTGTGTGTCTGTGCAACTGTCATGATTGAGCAATGGCAATCCATAATGTTAGGCCAGGGGAGGTGCCATTGGTGTGAGATGGCACTGTAGGTGAGACCAGCCAGAGACGCACACACGTACAATCTCTCACAAAATCACACACACACACACGCACCCCTTCAAAGGTCACCCTTTATCATTCCCCTTGCCAGCGATAGCTGCTGCTCCTTATATAAGGAGCGGAGCCCTGATCCCCATGCTCATTAATAACTGTATTAATTATTCTGCCTGGGAATAACATGCATTTCATTTTCTTTCCCTCCCTCTGTCTCTATCATTCATGCCACCATTCTCCCCTCTTCTCCCCTCTCTCCTCTCCCATCCCCCCTTCTCTCTCTGCCCTGTCCTCTGTTATATCCCCCACCTGATCTTTTCTCTCCTCCACACATTCCCTCTGTTCTCTCTCTCGCTCTCTTAGACTTTCAGTCGTGCCTGATCTGTGTGGCTCGCAGGGTGCCCATGAAGGAAAGACCAATGCTCCCCACGCATGAGAGCTTCACCACGCGCCAGGACCTGCAAGGTACACCGACAAGTCACACAGCCAGGAAATAAAAAATATTACGAAGAGCATTCACAGCAAATAAACTAATCATTTAATTTTTTAAAGCCCACAGAAAGCACTTTCCAATAAAGGCTATTATGTCATGCTGACTATAGAGACCAATTTAACTGCCCTACTAATAATTTGGTGGCGCATTTTAACACATATTGCTGTTTTATATAGAGTGCCTCTACTCCAACACATGCTCAGCAGCACTTCAGCCCATGTGGCTAGCCCATAAATCACCTCATGCTGCAGTTTAGGTATTTAAGAATTGTTTTATCCTTGGTAAAGGCCCTTAAGATTGAACATGTTATTTGAGCCTGCTGCCCATATCTGTCTAAACACTGACACATTGATGTAGACATTTGTCTGTGTTTCACCTGATCTTTGTTGTGCCTGTACCATTTGTGTGTGACACAGACGCACAACTCAAAAATGCACATTCATAGTTACTTGCCAATAGTAATTTACGATAGTTTCCCACCCAGATTCCTGTAGGTGTGCATGTATGCATGCACACATTTGTTTGCCTGTTTGTCAGGGCTGCACAGTTCAGGAAAAAATATCCAGATTTTCTTATTTATTGAGCGTATGATACGCATTTTGTTTTCTTGTGATTCTTTGAAATAACATTTCTGGAAAAAAAATTTAGAAAATTTCCTCTGTCTTTTGCCAATGAGAACTTGTTAGATATGGTGTTATGCTGTAAAATGTCAAAGTCTTTAGTCAATCCCTATGGCTGTCACTCAAATAGCTGTCTGCTTCTCAGCCCTTCAAATGCATCATTGCCTCTGTTAACATTGCAAGCAGGTGAGCAACAACTGCTATGAGAGAGTATGTATGTGTGTGTGTGTGTTTACACACTTGGCAGCATGGGTGTGTTTGTTGAGCTCTGAAGATAGTTGAGCTTACGCTGCCACGTAGATGAAATTAATCTTTCTACCTGTTGTATTTATGGTATACTGTAAATGGTGATCTTATAGTTTGTACTGACAGTATGTGTACTTATGTTTTTTCTTCTAATATTATGTAGCCAGGACTTTCTCAGGTGATTTCAGTGCCTTACTAGCACATAAAAATTATGTAGCTAACTTTTTGAGAGGTTGTAATGAAAATGTCAGTAGAGTAAATCTAGAGTAAATATTTCTTCAACCAGTCCTAAACCACAAAGTTTTTAGGATTTTCTTTGTCATTTATGATAGCAAAGGAAAAGTCATCTCTTTGGCCTGTGGGAAATTGTGATGAGCATTTTTCACGTTTTATAGGGTAATCATGAATAGTGAAAATAATCGGCAGATAAATCAATAAAGAAAATAGTTGTTACTACTTCCACGTCTAAGGGATCTGGTCCTCTTTGTGTAGGTAAGATAACGTCCCTGGATACCAGTCTCCTGCGGGCGTCCATGAAGCCGGGCTGGGAGGATCTGGTGAGGCGCTGCATCCAGAGGTTCCACCTACAGAATGACGGAGAGATGTCTTTCGCCAAGAGACATCAGCAAGAAGGTAACGTCACTCACTCAAAGAGTATTCTTTTTATTCTTAGCTCTTGATAGCCACTTCCTGTTACAAAAACAACCTGAAAACCAAACCTAAAAACAAATACAAAATACAAATAAAATACAAAAGAGGCAACACAAAGTTAGTTATTTGTTATTTGTACACAAATCAATCATCTAAGTAAAAAATGTGTGCATCTACTGATACAAGTTTATATGTGTCCTTAGTGCTCCGCCATGGCCAGGCATTTAGCCCCATCTACCGTTTCTCCCTGTCTGATGGAACCATCGTGTCAGCCCACACTAAGAGTAAACTGGTGCGCTCGCCTGCCACCAACGAACCCCAGCTCTACATGTCCCTGCACATTCTCCAGAGGTATGTCTCACTACCTACACGTGTGTCAGGAAGAAAGAGACAAATCAGCAGCATGAACTTGATTACATGTTTTAGCCTGCTAATGCCCTGCAGCACATCGTCTTGGCTTCATGTGTTCTCTATGGATGGGTTAATATCATTTCATGTTTGCTAGTGGTCTGGGTCTCGGGGGTTGGGGTTGCAGTAAAATCGGACATAAAAGTTACTTTATTCAAAAGCAAAGTAAGACATATTTTCCCACCGTCCTCCCATGACAGATAGTGTTGTCTGTATTTACCCAGTCACTACTGTGACTTCTGCCACCAATTCAATGTAAATGTTAAACAACAGGTTGCGGTGTCCAAAAAATAGCAAAATAATTATGTGCCAATAAACAATAATCACCTGCTTATCATGTCCAATACCGATATAATAACTGATAATTTCATATTTTTGTGTTTTACAAAAAAGATTATAAGAATGGCTAAGATGTAGTTTCTCTAGTAGCAACATTTTTGGCTCTCTAGTGTGCACTGTGTGGCAACAACAGCATGCTGTACTTCATCTTCTCCTTTGTGCTTGTTGATGAATCACAAATGATCAAATGGTGCATACCACCACTTACTGTTCTAGGAGGGTTTAGATGTTCTATAAGTCAATGAAAGCAATTTGGCTTCATATTATCAGTTCTATTTATCAGCTATAACTTAATTAGCACTTGATAGCCGATTATATAAATTTTGCCAATATCGGGCATGATATATATGGAGCATGGTTTTAAAATAATATTTGAAAAGAATGGCCCTTTTCCAAAAACAATGTTGCATATACTCAGGATAGACCCCAAGAACTTGATGTGGCTAATTTTCTCTATGTTCTAACTTCTACAGAAAGTCCTTTTTAATGAAAACTGTTGAACTAATTATTGTAACTTTGTGCGTGTGTGTTCAACATCTAGGGAGCAGACAGTGTGTGGAATGGGCCAGGACATGGGTCCTGGCAGTCAGGCCACAGGGATGGCTCCCAAACCAATGAACTCCTCCACTCCCTCCATGACTCCCCCAACCCCAGGCAGTTTGCCAGGTTCGGGTCCTCAGGGCCAAGACACTACCTTCAGCAGCAACAGCACGCCTTTTTCCCCTCCAGGCCCAGCTGGCCCCAGAGAGCCAGCAGCCATGGGAGGACATATGCAGGGCTACCGTTTTGGCTGTCCCCCACCACACAACCACACTGGGGGAATGCAGCCACCACAGCAGGGCCCTAACTGGAGGATGAACAGCCCCTCTCGCGCTAGCCCCAGCCCAGCCGGTGGGCCACATCCACCTCAACAGAACTCTATGCTGTCACCCAGGCACCGAGGTAGTCCTGGCGGGGCGGGTAGCCCTCGTGTAACAGGTGGCCTGCACTCACCCTCCCCAGTGGGGATGTGTGGTGGAGGGCCTGGAAGTGCCGGTAGTAGTAGCACGACTAGCACCCATGCTAACAGCTATACTAGCAGCTCTCTGTCAGCTCTGCAGGCCCTTAGTGAGTGCCACGGTGTAGGGCACGGGCATGTGCCCCCTCATGCGCATACACTGGGGTCTCCAGATCGGAAGATAGGCTCCCCTGCTGGCGTCACACAAGGTTCAGGGGTAAACACTCATCTGATGTCAAAACATGGAGGAGGCACTGGTGCTACTGGTGGCACAGGGGACTCATTTGGACCTCACACAGAGGTGGGTCAGGGGCACCCCCAGGGCCAGGCAGAGAGCAACCTAGCTGAGCCTAAGGAGGAGAGGGAAGGGCCCTCTGAGGGCCATGATGCTCACAGTCGTCTTCACGACAAGGGCCACACTAAGCTACTGCAACTGCTCACCACCAAGCCAGAGCCTCTGGAGATACCCCTGTCCCCTGGCGCAGGAGGTGAGGGCAAGGACCAGGCTGGGACAGGGGTCCGGGGTGTCCACACTGGAGGGAACACTCATGCCTCATCCCTTAAAGAAAAACACAAGATCCTCCACCAATTGCTTCAGAACAGTACATCTCCTGTAGATCTGGCCAAACTCACTGCAGAGGCCACAGGCAAAGAGCTGGGCCAAGACCAAGTCCAGGGTGCTGGTAGTACAGCCTCTGGGGCAGAAATTGCTCCCAAGCAGGAGCCCTTAAGTCCCAAGAAGAAAGACAATGCTTTGTTACGCTACCTACTGGATAAAGATGACACTGTATTGAAGGACAAGGTCCCTAAGCTGGAGCCAGGAGAGGTAAAGGTCGAAGGGGGAAAACACCCCCTTGTCAAGGCGGAGAAGCAAGACACAGGATACGACCGGGCTGAACAGGTTAGTTATTACAAAAAGCTGTACTCTACCTTATGTGCACATTAAAGAAACATTTTGTCCTCCTATTTGAAAAGTAGTTTGTTTACTGCATAACGTCCATCTTTGAAGTGATGAAACAACTAGACCTGCCTTAAAACAGATTTACCTAACCTCCTTCTCTGTAACCCATTGCAAAAACCAAAACTTTCTTGCCCTGTACTGCTCCACTTGCCTCTCTCTGAGCATTAATCTGGGTTAGGTAGCAGATGTTGTCTCCTCAAAGTCCCATGTCCACACAGGATGCTACAGCTAAATACGCAAGTGGTCTGGCAGTGTAGAGGTCAGACAGTATTTGTAGCATATATACACTCCCATTCAGATTTACAGTCTTGTCATATACACTCAAGACATCATGCATGTTTTTTATTCATGTATATAAACACATCTGGTCCTTTCACTGCCTGCACAAGCAGAGGGAAGCTGTGTGCCAGCTTCAAATAACTGACATTTGGAAGGGGCCCCTGTGGTTCTCCAGCCATTTGATCCTGGTCGAGTTTGGCCAGAATCCTCAGGTTTGGCACAGACTTCAGGTCAGACCTGCTGATGCTGAAAAAAAGCAGAGGAGAAAAGAGTAAAAGGAAGTGAGCAGGGATAGCATTGCTGGTGAAAGTCAAATGTTCTGTGTAGCAGAGATTCGGCTTGCTGATTCTCTAATATAGGACAGAAAAGTAATGTTTGGTGACCTCATATAATGGAAACTTGTGTGTGACGCACTCCACTAAACACAGTAAAGACGGTAAAGAATCTAGTAAATGTAGTGCGATCACACACATCACTGCTAAACCACAAAATTACATAGAATTACACAAAATTACATGAATGGTCCTGCACGCTCACGCTGTCTTTATTTCTCTCAGTACCTCCCCCTTCTTAGACCAGTCAGTAGACAAGTAAATATCAATAACGTTAAAAGTTACGATTTTGTAGAAATGCATGTTCATCCTTTGGTAAAACAGCAAAGCAGAAGCAACCAAAGACAGATGTCAGTTTAACCAGTGCCAGTCTTAAAGGGGGTCGCTTCCTTATTGTTTCCTACCTTCTTTGTGGAAAAAGTGTGGTTTTTCCCATCCAGACAGAGTCCTCAGACAGAACGTCAGCTACAAATGCAAGCTGTGTATGTACAGTATATACAGCGGCCACTTGGGTGCATATGGAAAAACAGAGGAAAAGGTGACTTGATGGATAATAAGAGCTGCTGTTGAACTGAACAAAGGAGAGATGAGAGAGGTGTAGATACCCCCAGGAGAGCCCAGCCTCGAAAGGCAGAGTGAAAATGATGAGCCATATGCTCCTGCATGTCCTCTCTGCTACCATGGAGATGGAGGGAAGAGGGTGTGTTTGTTGAACCAGCAACGTACAAGAAACAATGGAGGCGGGGGATAGAAATTGAGAGGAATAGAGGTTTAATATGTATGTCATGAATACTGGAAGTTTAATTGTCTGTAAGTGGCCACTGTGTTGGCAGAACAGATGAAATTGGTGAAATCTGTGTTTTAGATGGAGATTAAAGCACTCGTATCTTCACAGTGATGCTGATGGCTTATTCCAATTTCGTTCATTAGATCTATTATGTGTGTGTGTGTGAGTGGGTTTCGGTTCCTTCCTGGTGGATTGCTGCTTGGCCATGTGTGAAAGCTGACTGTACTAGTTAAAAAGTCCACTCATCCTTCTCTCTGCTAACCTCACCCACTGTTGTCTCTGCTGTATTTCCATCCCTCCGCCTCTCTCCTCCTCATGATTGTTTGAGGGCTGAATTATTGATGGCAGGAGCAGAGCTAAATGAGAAATCAGAGCAGAGCTCAGTAGTAGTGGCTTAGCTTATTGCTGAAGGAGGTATATGGTCATCTAGACCCATGGCCCAATGAAAGACAGGATTATCAGTGTTTTATTTTTGTGTTCCCATGGTTATTGCAGACATTGCCATATAAACGCAGTGTTTGCTGAAGCTGAATAAAACACAACAGTAGAATCCTTATTGTAATAATTTATTTAGTAATTAATAAAAAAAATAATAACTTAATTTAGATGTAGATTAGAATTAGTCCCTCAATGACCTTGAATGTGAGTAAGCTGGTAAAGAAAATAAATGAATGAATTTTATCATCATACAGTGCAGTCCTTCTATTTATCGGTCCTACAGTTTCTTCCGGCCTGAATACTACAGTATACAGTTCTTATTTTCTATATAAAAGATAACATAACATCAAACTGCCGGCTAAAACATGTAATTTCCATTGGTTCTCATTCACAGGCAAATATACTAACTGCATGAGATCACGTTGGTCCTTTTGTACAGTATGTCAAAGAGTTTTCAAAATTTGTGAGCCAGTAATCCTCTGAAACACAAGGGAGGGAGAATTTTAATAGTTGTCATAAATATTATAAAAATAATTTTTCAATTCCATCATTACTTGAAGAATAGGCGCTGCCATCAGAAAAACTAGATTATATTATACTGGTGAATATGTGAACATTAAAAAAAAATCAGATTTCTTGTAATTCTTTTACCAGTAGTCGACCACTAAAACATAATCCTTCAGTGTGTTGCAACTTAAGTTGCTTTGCTGTGTTTAACTTCCCTTTTTGATGACATTCAAAGCCCCAAGATATCACAGAGAAGAAACCATGTATTACAAATTATTGCAAATTGTATAATGAGATTCATCTCATAATAAAAACCAGCAGCAAAAAAAGGACCAAGAAGTACTTGCTAGTAATACTCTCAACATGGAACTTAAGCTTCAAATATTGCAATACAGATGGATTTCATTTATTGGGGCCATTCTTGTGACTTTAAAAAAAAAGCCATTTCAGCTGTTTCAAGCAGTGAATAGATAAGTTGTTTTTGTTGAATTCTTTTATTTTTAGCTGACTAAAAGGCCAGCATGATTCTGGGGTGAAATGACTTCCTTTTGCCTTACATGAAAGTGACAGTTCTGCTTTACCCACCCTGTTTCTCAATTCCCTTTCCTATGAAACGGCATGGGTTAGGTCAAAGAGGCACAATAATCCTACTGCCCTTAACTAAATGTTGACAGTAGGGCACATGTTGTACACGATATTGGGATCAGGTCTGTCACTTACTATTGATTACAGCTCGCTCATTTACAGATGTGATCAGTTGATCAGTCAAGTCCCAGATGGATTCTGGTCAGATTTTAAGAATACACATTTGGCAGGAGTAAGTCCCCTTTGTATTAAACATGCTTAATATCTATGGCACATTACACAAAGGTATTGGTGATCATTGTATCTGTTAGGGTTTTTTTTAAACATTTTTTAACCATAATTGAAGAGGAAAAAAATAAAGTTTTCATTTCACAATTTTTTTCAACTAGGTAATGATTCTTATTTGTCTGTATGTGGGGATAAACAAAGAAATGGTGTTTGGTGAGAAAGGCATCCAGAATTTTTTAATTTGCATGTGTTACCTTAAACAGACTGCATCTTGTGATGTACAGTATGTGTCCTTAGCTGCTCTTTCAGTGCGAGCACCGTGCTGATGTGAAGAGCCTAAATAAAGATCTTACAAATGAGACATGGCTTGAGACTAAATATTTCATAATGGTCATTTGGCCTGGGGTGCAGACATGGATTACATTACATGCACTGACATGCGTTAAAAAGTAACAGGGATTGATAGAAATAGGACCCATTAAGGGTAAAAGCAACTAGAGAAGACGAGAGAATAGAAAGTGGGAGGAGAGAATTGGAGAGGAGGAGGAAAAGAGCAAACCGAGAGCGTACATGAGCATTACATCATTCCTGACCTCATTAGGGCTTTTCTCTCGCCCACAACCCCCCACCCCTCACTCTGCTGCTCTCTCTAGCTCTCCCACATATCCTGTATGCTTGTCTGCTTCTTGACGTGATCAGAATTGTGTGACTGTCTGCTACTGATGTTTCTATACCAGAATTCTAGGGTGGAGGAGCAAAAGGTCTTGCAATAAAACACATGTAGTCTTAAGTCCTTGGCCACTTAAGACAACCATTCTGTCAGGCATTTTGGCAGCTTTGCAAACGTTTGTAACAATTTCATGCCTACCAGTCATTGGCTAGGCATTCTTCTTCCTAGAATCCTGCTACTTCATCGAAATAGTGGCTGATGTGCTATTTCTATTCAAATTTGACTATATTTTCTATTGTCTGTCAGTAAGCTTTAATTCAATACAATAATGCTGCAACTAATGTTGTCTGTTCTGAAATGTTAATAATGTTCCAGTGTTTGGTGACACTGTCATTGGTGTTGTATGGACTGCATTATTCCTGTTCCTGTAATTTTGTCCACCCCCTGGGTGTCATAGAAAGTGTCCCAAAACAAAAAACTTTCAAGCTTCCAAAAGAGTCATCTTTCATACTCTGAGCAATTCTTTGGTTCAACAAGTCAAACCAGATCCCAGCATGGTCTTGTCTTTGTTTAAGATACTTGTGAGAAAACAAAAAACTGGCCAGATAGTCTAAAGCCCAGCTGTGTATGGATGCACCCTTGGGCTGTATTGAGCAGGCTTAGCACAGCTGTTTGCAATGGGCAGCACAGAGTAATTCAAACTTTGGCATCAACCAAACTCCTGCCACCTCACACTGCTCTCCCATGTTACTCTGCAGAAAGCAGCTTCATCATTTTTGTCTCAACGAGGGACAAATAATAATGTTCATATTGATATAGCATTATTTAAATATGTGCTTAAATACTGTGGATTTTAAAAAGGGGAGCAGACACAGTTGTGAGTTTAACAACACCAGCGGGTAAGTAAAGAGTAGTACATGTCTGATAAGCTAAGTCAAAGTGAAGTGTGGCCTAGATTTGATGGAAAGTGGCCCATTTTATTCTGAGGTTACTGCTGTATTACAAACAAGGCCAACCCACTATTCCCATCTCCAAGATAAAGACTCCTCATGCAAGTGTTGTAGTGTTTACAGGTTTGATTTACTCTCAGAACATCTGTATGCCTGTCACATGTATATTTGTATTTGTGTGTCTGCGGGTGAGACAGCAATTGTTTTCTAAATAGAGGCCTGAGTTTTCACATTTTCCTTTTTTCTTCTCTCTCTGCTCTCTCCAGTCATCAGAGCTAGATGACATCCTGAATGACCTGCAGAATGCTCAGCCGCAGCTCTTCTGTGAGCTGCGGCCCGTCTCATTGCCCAGTCCCATGGACAAACAGAACATCATCAATGACATCCTGCAGATGTCCGAGACCAATCCTGCCTTAGCAGCACAGCAGCAACACAGGGCCATGGGCCCAACGAGTAAGTCCCACATTTACATGGAAATAAATACACCAGGGTTCCCCCTCATGGTAGACTACATTATATTACAACTTCACATCGTTTTGAAAATACTCCCATCATGAGGTCATAAGGTTTTACATGTGTAGTTATGAAACTGTTTGAACTATTTTGTTATTTGGCTTTTCCTTTGCTGCACATTTGGATAAAACTCATTTATTTTTGTCTGCAGACTTTGGAGGTGTCCGACCAGGCCAGCCAGGCAGGGGTCTGCCTGTGAGGAGCGTGTCCCTGGAGATGAATGTGTCCCCCCAGCAGCCCTCATTACAGTACCCCATAAGGGCCACGAGCCCATACACTCTCATACAGCAGCAACAACAGCAAGGCCTGGTGGGAAGTCACAGCATGATGGCTAACCAGGCCACTATGGTCAGCACAGGTGGGTGTGAGTCATACTTTTGTGGTCACAGTTTATGATAATGTCTGAATTCTTGACGTGGTCACACTTTTAAAGGATTATTGCACTTCCTACATAGAAATGTGTAATCACCAACGTTAGAAAACACAGTATCGTCATGAAAAACTTGGTATAAAGCATATTTTCCATGAGTTATCACACACAATAAAAGACCTGCGAAAAATAAAATTTTGTAAACATTTTACACTTATGAGTAAACGAAAAGCACTAAAATTCAATTATGAATTGAATTCATTTCAACTAGTATCGTAGTTGTTTACTGGCCTTGTTACACATAAATATCCTTTTAACTAATTATTTAAGGTTTATCTCACAGTGACAAAACCAGCTGAGGTACAGTTACATCCTTTTGCATGATTTTGTGAACACATGTTGCTGCTTTCCAAATTATGAGGACCTTTTGCCTGTGACATGTGTCATGGCACAGTGACTGACTTCTAGTGGCAGGAAGTATTTAGTCACCCACACTGGCACAACGTTGCTCTCACTCACCCTTTCCCCTTATATCACACTATCGTATCATGACGGCTAAAGACTTCCACTGAGGTCTGTCCAGAGGCATTTCTCATCCTTTCCCATCTCCCTGCGTGTGTCTGCTCCTCTAGGACTGATGGCTCCAGGTGGTCCAAGGCCGGGCATGCAGCAGCAGGAGGGCTGGGTGGGTTCAGCCTCTGCCCCTCCTCTGGGAGCGTCCGGCCCTGGGCAGCAAGGTGCCATACAGGGCAGGATGGGTCCAAACACGGCTCCCATGAGGCCCAACAGCCAGCCCCGACCGATGCTTCAGTCCCCAATGATGGCCAATGGTGAGAGCTCAGTGTACCTTAAAAACAAAGGTTATATAGTTTCAAATGCAGAAACTAGATGACAGTATGGCATTATATAGTAGATTCTAGATTGAGCAATAAAGCCCCCACGAGATCATTTTAATAAAGAAATCTGATGAAAAAATTTAAAGGTTCCCTTTTCTGAATTATCAGCCACAGTCCTTATGAAACTTATGGTACAGGGAGACTGGTGAAGGTACAGATGAAAAAACCTCAGCTCACCTACAGTATATTACAGTATATTGATGCTGCTCAGTGTTAAAGGTTGCCACCCAGTGGCTAGCCATAGTACTGCATTGAAGAAAATAATAATAATATCTAAACCAGCACTGACTGATGGTTTTTCTGTGTTTAAGAGAATAATTTGACCATCATCTAGGTTGCCAGATTGTTTTCCTCATGACAGCCAAAATTGCAGAATTTTCAGTCTACAGTCTATAAACACGCCTTTATCTGTTTTGTTTTTTCCTCCTATTTAGCCCAACCTGATATGGATATTGGTATGGCCGGCCACCACTTCTCCCAGCAACAGGCTCCACCCAACCAGACAGCCCCCTGGCCAGATAGCATGATGCCCATCGACCAGACGTTTGTAAACCAGAACAGGTAAGCAGCTTACTTGCAAATTAGCTTTACATGTTGTTAATAATATAAAAACAAATCTTACTGGGTTCACTGCTTAAGGATGAGATTTCTCTTATCAAACTTCCTTAGTTTAGTATTTTTGTTGTAGTCAGATTGTGGGCCTAAGAGCTTACTATGGTTTATACTGGACATAATTTTCTCATCGGGAAGGAATAATGAGAGGGAGAGTTTGAGTTCTGTGAAGTGTGGTGCTGTGGACGGGGCGGCAGCAAAACATTAAAAACAACCCAACTGAACAAATCAATATCATTTTAAGTGGATTCTATATTCAGAATATCATCACTGATTGAGCTTGCCTTCAAAAAGCACCAAAAATGGTGTATGGTTCTCTCTTAAGCCACCAGAGTCCTTTGACAAAAAACAGCAATTTTACCTTGTCTGATGGCAAGGTCAAGCTAAAATAAGTTTTGCTGCTGCCTCTGACCACAAAAGTGCATTGCTTAGCTTTCTACACCGGTAGTCCTGTTGCTTCCCCAAACTCGAGTGAGCCGACCACCATCCAATGTAGATAATACACTGACTATGAGTAAGTACCTCATGCAACCCCACTTCAAAAAACCCAAACTATCCCTTTATCTACCTCTTTTTCTCCTTTCTGCCCAGGCCTGTGCACTCGGCACCCCAGGATGAGTTGCTGTGTAGTACAGGGCTCAGCTCTGGTGATGGCAGTGCAGTAGACGAGGGGGCCCTGATGTCCCAGCTGTACACCGCACTAAAAGATTTCGATGGCCTGGAGGAGCTTGATCGTGCTCTTGGGATCCCTGCTCTGGTTGAACAGGTTGAACAACCTACATCTTTACACTAATACACTTTTTTGTTGGTTTTCAGTGACTTCTTTTTTTTTTCCATGGCTCTACATTTTTTTCAATTTGCTTCTGTGACTACCTGTTTCAGAGCCAATCACTGGAGCTGGACCATTTCCCCCAGGACCCCTCCATGATGATAGACCAAAAGCCCCCCATGTACACCCAGCAATTTGGTCCCCCAGCATCCCACATGGCCCAAAGGGGCTACCCTGGTGCCACTATGCAAGAGCAAGGTTTCCACCCCATGTCTGGCCAGATGGGTCCACGGCCGGGATACCCCATGATGAGGATGCAGGCTCGGCCCGTACTCAGACCGACCGGGGCCGTCCCCAACCAGCCCAACACACTACGAATGCAGCTCCAGCACCGGCTTCAGTCCCAGCAGGTACATGTATATCTAGACTTTATCAATACTGTCCATTGATTGTTTAAGCTTTCTGGTGCAACCATGCTGTTTGATCAGTAGCTGTGTGATTGAACATGCAGATGGGAGTTGTGTAATTGTCCTTGAGGTTGACAATTTGGCAGGTCTTCTGTGCACACAAGTAAAAGTTAGGACATTTAGGTCTACCTGCCTCATAGTGGTATTTCATGGAGTTTACTGGAATAATATTCATAAGTTTGCTCTCTTACTGTGCCATGGAAAAGGTGAATGGGATCCATTATTGTAATTACTATTTTTACTAAATCTGTAATATTTCAATCCAAATTGTCCCATGTTGAATACTTACTGTACGTGTGGTGTTTGTGTTAACCTCTTCTTCTGTTTCTTCTTTCTAACCAGAACCGCCAACCGATGATGACTCAGATGAGTAGTGTGTCAAATGTAAACCTACCTCTTAGGGCCAGTGCTCCAAACCAGGTAGGTCACCGCTGCCATCACATAATCTGTCTGCACAGACATGATGTTATGACTGTAGGTAGTGTTTAGTTAATTGATGGCTTGCAGTAAATTTAAGACCTTAATTTGAGGGTTTCTTATGTTGTTTACTTAATCTACATTTATGGTATTTTTTTAATCTTCCTCTATTCTTACACATCATTCTCCTCTCACTTCCAGGGGACCATCAATGCTCAGATGTTGGCACAGCGTCAGCGGGAGCTGCTGAGTAATCACTTGAGACAGAGGCAGCAGCAGCAGCAGGCCCAGCAGGTCCAGCAGCAACGGAGCATGGCCATGAGAGCCCAGGGCCTCAACCTGCCACCCAACATGGCTGCCGGAGGCATGAGTAACCCCCGGATCCCCCAGGCCAACCCGCAGCAGTTCCCCTACCCGCCCAGCTACGGTACCAGTACAGGCTTGGCCTCGCCACCTCCCCCTACCAGCCCCTTCTCCTCCCCTCTCTCCCCCAGCCTGCCCTCTCTTCCCCCCAATCCTCAGCTCCACCTGCATGGCACCTCTTCCTCCTCCTCCACCTCCTCCTCCTCCTCCTCCTCTCAGATGATGATGGGAAACACAAACATGATGGGCGGACAGTACGGGGCCGTACTCAGCCCCCAAATGCAGCACAGTGCCTTTCAGTTTCCCAACTCAGGTACTGCACCCACACCCCCGCCTACCACACACTTGTGTGTGTGTGTGTGTGTGTGTGTGTGTGTGTGTGTGTGTGCGTGTGCGTGTGCTTGCCATTGTGTCTGTGTGTTGATGTGACAGCATCACATGCTTTTAGTAGCGGCAATCGTTTATTTTTTAAAGCAATGCGCTGATCAGTAGCCATTGAATGATCCAAATAATACTTAGCCATATCTTAAATTTTATAACATACGAGTTGCTGTCAGGAAGTGTGATCGAATCTAAAATGGTGTCTTTATCCACCAGAGGGCACCAAGAGCACAATAGTCAAAGCTTAACTCTGGCTACACACTGACACCTGACTCTTTGTTGATTGTGAGCAAGCAGAGCAGCAGTCAAGGCTCTGCCTGTCAGTCTGTCTGACAGCGTGCCGTGTAATCTGGGAATAATCTCATGCAATACTGATTTGTATAATTACATGTTTGATTTATCCTTGTGGGTTTGTAAAGAGCGCTAAATTCCACTAGACATTGTTTCTCTCTTTCCCTTTTGTCCTAATCCATCTCCTTATTCCCTTAATTCCTAGTTCCTTGCCTGCTTTGCATGCATGTAGGATATAGTATAAGTCCCTGTCAATAAACCTGAATGCAGAGTGGAATGGACACTCTTCAGCCTCACTAATCATCATGCTCGCTCAGTTGCTCATTCTACCAAAACCTTTGTATGTGGCATGATTTTGCATTACAGGGAATACTAACATTTAGTCCACTCAGTACATTGGATTGTAGTTGAGTCTCTGCAGGTCCACTCTGGTTGACCTGTGTTGATGCGTCCACCGCAGGTATGAGCCAACAGGCAGATGGAGGCTTTGGAGGTCCCGGCACACCACAGAGCCCTCTGCTTTCTCCTCGCATGGCCCACACACAGTCTCCAATGATGCAGCAGGGCCAAGGAAGCACTGCTTTCCAGGGTTCCCCTGAAATGAACGGCTGGCCACAGGGCAACATGGGAGGCAACAGGTAAAGATGGACAGAGGCTAGAACTTCCTCCTAAATAAACCCTTTAGTTTAGATTCAGTGTGACTTACTCTTTCCAATGATAGCAATATCTGTGAT
This sequence comes from Hollardia meadi, assembly GCA_037974645.1. Taxonomy (NCBI): domain Eukaryota; kingdom Metazoa; phylum Chordata; class Actinopteri; order Tetraodontiformes; family Triacanthodidae; genus Hollardia; species Hollardia meadi. The sequence continues at coordinate 3,903,498 of JBBPCS010000002.1, forward strand.
GTCCACTGCTGTTAAATGTCCATAAATCCATTGTAGAAATCATAGAAATAAAGATGCTCTCTATAAATGGAACAATTCAGTAATGGTTGTCGAGAACTGCTGATAGCTAATGTGACATACTCCTAACTGTACAAATTAGTAAAATATAAACAGAAATATTCTTACTCGCTGACTCAGTAGCCTCCTGATACTTGTTTACATTCTCCAAAAGGTTGAAGCAGTCACAGTGAAGGTTTTTTTTTTTTTTTTTGCTTCTCCTCCCCTCTCCACAGTATGTTCTCACAGCAGCAGGCATCCCCACAGTTCACCCAGCAAAACAACAGCAACATGTACAACGGCAATGGCATGAATCTCAACAATGTCTCCATGGCCACCAACATGGCAACCAGCAGCATGGGCCAGATGGCGGGACAGATGAGTGTCACGTCCATGGCCTCAGGGCCCTCACCCGGGTTGCCCTCCATGGGGCAAGAACAGGTAAATACCAGGCCAATCCAGACACGTTAATTCTCTAAATGGGGTAAAGATGAAGACATGGAATAGGTAGGAGCAAGAATTACCCAAACCATAGTTGTGTACAAGCATTTCACAGTTGGACATTGTTAAACATGGCCAGACCAAAATAGAGGTTTTCAATTGGCCAAGTAACATCCTCAGGGTGTCCCTTTACATTAGCCAGTTGTAGGAATATAGGTCAGAAACTGTAAAGGGAAAGTTCAACCCAAAATCAATAAACATATCTTTCCTCTGGCTTGTAGTGCTATTTATCCATCTAGATTCTTTTGGTGCGTGTTCATCAGTGGAGATAATCGGCTAATATAATGGAACTAGATTGCACTTTTCTTGTGCTCAATACACCCATGAAATACTTTTTTTTTTTAAAAAGCTCAACAGCAATTGTCTCCAGAAATCATGACCCGGTTACTCAAGATCATCCACATACCTTGTTATGAGCAGTTTCAAGTAAGAACTATTTTCTATCTACTGAACTACACCGTATCACCCTGCACAACCAAACATACATCTACTCAGGATTAGAGACTCGTGCTCGTGATAGGGCTGGATGTAAACTAGCTAGCTAGCTTAGTTAGCTAGCTTCTCATCCATCAGTAGATGCACGCTTCCTTCTGCACAGTGATAAAGAAAGAAAATATTATCTACATGAAGCTGCTCACAACAAAGTCTGTGGATTATCTTCAGTAACCGGGTCATGATTTCTGGAAAGAGAGAGTGCTGTTGAGTTTTGAAAAAGTATTTTATTGAGCACCACAAGACAAGTGCAATCTAGTTCCACTATGTTTGAGAAAAGGCAGAAATCTCTACAGCCGATATCTCCAAACTTAGCAAGTCCCACCAAAACAATCTAGATGGATAAATAACGCTACAGGTAAGAGAAAAAATATGTATTTTTGATTTTGGGGTGAATTGTCCCTTTAAGATTACCAAATTGGACCCCTTACAGTTTTACACAGTAATCAGGGGATCAAGAAAAACTAAAAGGTTTATCTTTCTTCCTCACCAGTCCAGGCTGTGTGTGTGTGTGTGTGTGTGTGTGTGTGTGTGTGTGTGTGTGTGTGTGTGTGTGTGTGTGTGTGTGTG
>JBBPCS010000002.1:3905196-3917000 GCA_037974645.1 Hollardia meadi
TGTGTGTGTGTGTGTGTGTGTGTGTGTGTGTGTGTGTGTGTGTGTGTGTGTGTGTGTGTGTGTTCGTAAGACCCTAAGTGTTTGGGTACACTTATTGAACAGTCGTGCTAGTGAATAATTTACTCAGTAGTTTACTTAACTCCTCCAACTGGAGTTCTGATGCTTCACTTGAACTTAGAGGACAATGATGTAATTAGCAGCGGGCACTTTAGAGCCAGACCATTTAGACTATTTAGACCTTGTGATGTTCAAGGGCTGGCCTGTCTGGACTTATCAGTCGGATCATAGCACAGATCTGTCAAACTTACACACACTCTGTACACACATACAAGCTCGACTTTGATTTAGCAAGAGGAAAAGTCTGACTTTTGCTTGCATGTACACATCTGCCTCAGTCACTCACTAAAATTCAGGTAAATATATAATTATTATTATATATTTTCACTCTGTTAGATGATTGTTTAATGTCAACCAAGTTGATCCTTCCTCCTTTGTCTCCCTGGTATTGTTAGCTTGGTATGTAGTATGCACTGTAGCACATGATGCTTTTAAGCCCAATAAAGAGCCATGAATATTTAACCAAGGCGCTGCTGTTTGATTGTCTGCACTTCAGAATGTTGCAACATACCATTATATCTGTCACTTGATTTATCCTCCTTCCAGGATTATAGAAATATATTGGCACTTAGATAATTTCAATTATTTACCTTTTGGCCATTAGTGCAGGCTTTTGTGATTTACTGACTTGTTTTTGGCTTGATGGTGTGTTCCAATATGTTTTGTAATTGTTTGTAGTCTTTTGCACATGTGGCTGATTTAGTCAAGTTCAAATTAACCAATCACTTCTTCTGTTGAATTGTGTATTTATGAAATTCTTTACAAGTTGTGAGTTAACGTGTGTTGTTTCTCTGCAGAAATACTGTTGACACTCATGGAGTTCTTCACCTGAACCTCAGTGATCAGCTGGTGCAAGGAGCACGTCGGCCCTTTAAAAAATTGTACAAACATATAACCGACTGACTGACCCTTGAACCAGCCAGGCCATGCCCTCACCCCGTCTCCCCAGCCCAGGTTGGCCATCTGTCCCAGCTGGGCCTGTTCAGCAGCCCCGGAGGAGCCCCTGCCCTGAACAGACACTGGAGTGTGAAGAGGGCTGGGGAGGAATTCTGGATCTCTGTACAACATGTGTAACCCTCCTGGAGGAGAGAGCCTTGTGATGAGCCAGTCTGTCTGCCTGTCCAGCTGCATTCACCATAGTGTGACTTACTGTAGGCCTCCTGGTGGGGGACACTGACCCAAGGGGGCAGCAGTGGGTGGGATCCCTTGTTCTGATGAATGTATTCTTCTCACTGGACAGTGGCCATTTACAATCTCATCTCAAGAAAATGACGTACACTGATTTTATTTTTTTATTTTTTTTGTTTGTTTGTTTTCTGTCCTACTTTTCTCACACATTTGTGACATTTCCACATAGTTCCAAAATGGCAGCAAAGACTTCAAGTTATGTTCAAATTTATGGATGGACTCAAACACTTAGCCGGTTTTGCCTTTTTGCTGTTTCTTTATTATTATTATTATTATTATTATTAGGGCCTGAACACCGACTGGTCCAACGGGCCTGTTGTAATTTTAGTTGTTTTTGTAGTTGTTTTTCTTTCCAGTGTTGTGAGAATTAAGATGTAGAATGAAGATATGGTTGAAAAAAAATTGATCTTGAAAAACACTGCAGAGAATGGTTCGAGTGGGATGGTGATTTGTATGATTAGACTAATTTAGTCAAGAGGTTTATATAGTGTATTAAATTAAGTTTTATTTTTCTGTATAGATTCATTTTAATTATTGTAGATGATTCTTTATCCTGGTAGCAACAAGGAAAAAATATTTGTAAAAGTGTGAAAGAGGCACTTTTTTTTATCATTTTAACAGTAATGGCTGTACTCTTTCTGAGAAGATTCTTCTATTAACCTGAATAATGGATTATGCTTTGGTCCTTTAGTTTCAGAAGATGTCAAAATCATATATGGTTTAAAATGAATTACAGAGATTGTACATAACAATAAGTAAACATTTTCTTTCCTATTTATTTTATTCCTTAGGGTTTGGATCCCCCATCTGGTCTCCTTTTTTTTGGTGCGGGGGTGGATTTGGGGGGCCTTCATGTTCTGATGTTCTGGTACGATGCAGATAGGGGTGGGAGGTGGGAAAGGGTTGTAAAGGGGGTGTGCTGTGTATACAGTGTACAGATTATCGCTTGCTTCTCTGCCTTTAGCATAGAATACCACAAAAAAGGAAGAAAAAAAACAACTTCAACACAGCCATACAATAACTAAAAAAAATAAATAAATAACAGAAGTGTGCTTTCTATGTTGTCTGGAGTGAAAAATGCTTCATACAAGCTGCTAGGTGCAAACTGTTCTGGTGTGATGTAAACAAGCAATAACGATTACTTGAGAAACTCTTGGGGTTTGTTTTTGGTTTTTTTTGGGTTTTTTTGTGTGTTTCTTTTTGTAATTTTTGTACAGTTTCCTGAATAAAAAGGACAGATTTTTGCTCCACGTTTGGATGCAGTATTAAACACAATTTTTTTATTGCAGTTTTTTGTACCAAGAAAGTCTACAGCCACACACAGCGTTCCTGTTAGTTTATGCAGCATTGGCTGAAGCCTGGAGAGGGAAGTAGTTTGTGATCCCCCTTGTTGACACGTGCCCTCTCTGCCTCACTCTTCTACAGCAGAGGTCAGAGTTAAGACTGTATGGTTCATGAGACCTGCTCTGACAGACACTTAGCCATATTTTATGACCTCAGGCAATTAGTTCAACTATAAAGTGTTCAGTAATGACATGCTATTCTTGTGCACCAGTAGGGGTTCGGTTTGACCTTCAAGATCTAAAGCATGTCATCTTCTCTAACCTCAAAAGTACATTTTTCCTAAAGAAAAAAAAAACCTAAACTTTTTATATCAGCTATTTTAACCCAGGACAGACTTTGAGCAAGCCAAATAATCCTCACCTTTCAATTGGATTTCTGAATTCTACCAGCTTTTATTTTCTTACCGAGAGATGACCTGTTGGTTAGCATGCTTTGATGCCCACAGAAGATGAGAAATTTATGATGATGTCACTAAACAGGGTCAAATGTAGATGTCCGCAACATTAAACAGGAAGAGAATCATTCTGAATGTATTGTCGTTTAAGGCCTAAGGATGTGACTGATGGTGTGTATTGTCAACATGGTGACATCATGGGTTTTGTGCAGACAAACCGTGCTCTTCTCAGCATTTAGGTAGGAAGTTGCCCATTGTTGCTATTTTTTTTTAAATAATTAAGTTCTACATGAAATTTGAAGCTGTAGCAAGTCAACTTTGGGATACAGGAATTCTGCATCAGTGTTTTGGTTGTCATGGTTGCAGTTGTTTCGCTGCAGGGCCTACAGGAGATCACACTTCTTTTTTCTTTTTTTTTTAAATAAATGCTGTTTTGATTGTATCACACAGTCTTGCAGAACAAGCCTTTTTTGGGGCCATTTTAAAAGAATGATTCACAGCCCTTTGCAAATTTCCAAAGATTGTCAAGATTTTTGAAAAGATTTAAAGCCATGTGGTAGCAGTGCAGTTTTTTTTTTAAAATTTTTAGCATTTATAATGAGGACAGGTGCAAATAAATGATTTTGCCCCTTACAAATATCCAGGCTTTGGAACCCACTAAACGAATTTTTTTCTCTCTCTCTCTTTAACTTATGGTTTTGAAGAACTTTAAATGCCCTTTTGTATTGTCTGCCAATTTCTTAGAGCTAAGATGCAACCTTGAAATGCTAAAAACCCTAGCATAATGCCTTAGATTTCGTCCGTTCTCGTTCTTGTACATTACACCGCTGTCTGTATAAATTTGTATAATGACTTGTGTAAAAATACTGAATGAGTGCATCATTGCTCAACTCTGCGCGGTTGAACTGTCCATCATCATTGCTCTCTGTTCTCTGTCGGGTTGGAAACTCTTATTTCATCCCTAACCTCACTGTTTGTATGGAAAAGATGATATTGAAGCAATATGTAATATACTATATGGACTTTCTGGAGGAAGCTTACTGTTGTGTTTTCCCGAGATATTTTTTTTTTCTTTCTGCATTGTTCACAGGAGTCACACTCTATACCCGCATCCACCTTTGTATTCCTAATGTGTGTGTGTGAGCGTTTTATGCAAAGTTAGCTATACAAGAGAAGTTAAAACCACAGTTATGCAAGTTGTGAACTAATATGGCTTCGCTGATGCTATTTGCCTTGTAAATAAAGAATTCTGTTATTGCAGTATTTAACCGGGTGACTCTTATTTCATGCGATTAAAATATGACTCGCTTTATAGACCGAAACTGCTAGAAAAACGGCCTTTTATTGAATTGAAATTATGACAAACCGTAAATTTAAAGACGAGTTTTTCAGCAATTACAATTTAATAGTAACATATTCAAATTAAGAGAATTGGGCCTATGGAATCACTTAAAGATGAGAGCTACAAAATTCTTTATAAATATTTTTCCTTTTGCAGCATTCGATGTAATTTAATGCAAATAGGCTAAATGTTGGCCTTATAAATAGGCTTCATGCATTAATATGTGGACCTGTTCGTTTGTTTGGTGTTTGTGGGGACAATTAGACAACGAGCAAATACATTTCAAATGCCACAGAACTATACAACTATAGAATTACCATAAAAGTCAGCTACCAGATCCATACACTCTGATTTGCGAATTAAAATTAAATATTGGTCGAGATTCCGTTTTACTGATGTTCTCCGTGAAGTTTGGCGCAGTGGGAGAGAGATCTATAGGCGTTAAACGCCTATTTCTCTCTTCCTAATTCACCACATCCAAGCCCTAACAACACATGTCCCTACTCCACGGGGGGTCCCTCAGATAAAATCCTATCATGCGTGTGTGTGTTTGGGTGGGGGTCCTCGTATATGGAAATGTTTGGAAACCTCTCTCAATCAGTCTCATTGTATGGCAGAGAGCGCAGGCCGGTGTGGAGAGGTTAAGCGGTGGGCTGTCCCTGAGAAAATGTATTCCTGTGGGGGCATTGAGATGTATGAGGGCTGAGCTGATTCCTGGCCAATAGGAAGAAGGTGCTGGGAAGCATCTCCATGCAGCAGACCTGGCCGTGTACAGTATAGGTGCCCTCAGATGACCACAGACCAACATAAAGACAAAGAGAACGGTTCCTGCATGCAGCACATTAACTGAGATTTAGACCTGCTGGTGCTTCAACCTGCACTATCTGGAGATTTTCCCACTCTGATTTGATTTAAAACACGGGACGTTGTGAAAACTGAAGCCTGTGGACATGACTGAGACAACTTCACTGTGAAACATCTCTAAATTTGTTGAACAAGGTAAGCTTCTTTTCAAATTAATAAAAAAAAATTACATTACTTTAAAAATATGTAACCTCCTACATGAACATGCAATGGACTGTTCCAGTCTTTCTTAATTAATTGTGCCTCCTTTTATGTGACAGGCACATTTAAAATATATGTATATAGATTAAGATAGTCCATTTGTTTGTTTGTTTTAAATTACGCACGAAGCAGGACACACTCCTAACGAATTTTATTTTCAATTCTCTTCTGTTAAATTCCAAATTCTTCTTCTCTTTTTCTTAATTGCCTTTATGCCATATATTGTTCCAACAATTCCTCTGCTGATGTCTTTTCTTTTTTTTCCTCCAATGATTGTACGGTCATTCTAAAGTCTATTAAAGGCTTCATTAATGTTGACCTCTGCTCTGGCTGACTGTTCTTTAATTAGTGTCATGACCCTGGTTTGTCTCTCTGTTTACCGGCTGATTGGTAAACGCTTCCCAAAAAGACCGCACCATGTTCAGGCGGTCGTTTAAAGCCGCTGATGAACATTTGAGGTGTGTCCGGTCCGTTGTCCTCTCAGCTGGAAATATTGCGAAATCGGCTGTCCAGTTTCGCTGTGTCACTTTTAGCTTAGTTCAATATCTCCCTAATCTGTCCATCTGCAGTAGTGGGTGCAGGTTTGCATTTAAACGGAAATCTTCCTATGTTTTAATAAGTTTTGATTCATTAAAATATCACAGAGGAGAAAAAAGTGTCCCTGGTTTATGGTAGCCTTTTTTTTACCTCTTCATTTCCTTGCAGGATCCACAGTTTACATGATATTTCATGAGCCTTATTCCTAAAATTGCTGTATTATTTGTGAGGGGGGAATATAGCCTACTAATTGAAGTAGGCTACTAAAGTAAAGGGTTTCTCAAATTAAAATAACTAATTCAGGTGTGGTCAACCTCTCTTGATGTCATGTTTCCTTTTTTAGATTTCTTGCATTAAACTTTTATAACTCACCCTCCACTTCCTCCCCCCTTCTCTCTCTCTCAAGGATACCCTCTCCATTTGAACCTTTGCTTCACCTCCGCGCTGTCATGTCGGTGTCCCTGTCCAGCATCCCTGTAGTGCTGAAGGACAAGAGCTACTCGGGCGGCATGCTGAAGGGCAGTCCCGCTCGGGGCTTCTACCCTGCCCCTCTCCCCGGCCCCCACCACTACATGGACTTCTTCCCGCGGACTCACAACCTCCTCAACCCACTCAAGTCCCTGGGTCGGCTGGTGTCGGACACTCCGGCGTCCCTGCCGCTCAGCCTGCACGGCGGAGCCCCTGCATTCCTCGGCCAGGGCGGCCACCAGGCCTCAGTTATTCACGAGCACATGTTGAGCGCCTCCGGCTTCCCCTACCTGAGCCAGATGTTGCCCGGACACTCGCTCTACTCCAAAGCGGAGGAGCTGGCCGCTGTGGTGACCGAGCACGCCGCCGGTCCGCTGTCCTCGGACTTCAGCAGCCCGTCTAGCGAAAGGTCCTCCTCCGCCTCGTCTTCTGCCGCCTCACCGCCGAAGGAGAGTCTGTTTCGCTTCGGGAGCACAGACCTGTTGCCAGAAAAGACGCGCACGTCTTATAATTTTAGCGAGGAGGACTTGTTCATGGTGCTCTACGGTTACTCCAGCAGCCTGGAGCGAAACGTGGGTCACGCTATATCAGGGCTGGCCCTGCCCGAAAAGTCAGGTTGGACTTTTAAGTTGTTGGATGTTCATTTAGTCATTTAGTTAGGCATTGGTTATAGCCTACTAGTCTCCCGCAAGTAAAAAAAACTCTAGAAATGTCCAAATTTATATTTTTGCTAATCACTAAATGAAATAATAATATTTCCTGCTTAAATCCCCCTAGTAGTCGGATTAAGGAACCCATGAGTTTTATTCCCCATTTTCTCATTTGTGCTTTTTTTTCTTTTTTTCAGTTGCTGACTCTCATATTCTCCAACTGGACAAAGAAACACTTGAGCTTCCGGAGGGTAGGACCTGCCGACTTTATAATCTTAAACCACATTTAATTCTGTGTATGTAAATTCATCGTGGTAGACCTGAGATTTATTTTGGCGCTGTATTTCAGGGTTGACCATCCTCCACGCATCTTGGGGAAACGTCTCACACCGCGGAGTCTTCACAGACAAAAGCAGCATCCCTAAAGGGACGCGCTTCGGACCTTTCCAAGGAAAACTGGTCAATACCAGCGAGATCAAAACATACGACGACAACACTCTGATGTGGGAGGTAATGTGTTGCAATCCCAAAGTCCTGTCCCAAGTCCTTATATCAAGAAATCAGTCTGGTCTTTTTTAACTCTTAACTAATGCAAAAACCTCTTTCCTTTTTCCTCCTTCAGGTGTTTGAAAACGGCAAGTTGAGCCACTTTGTTGATGGCAGGGGAGGATCGGGCAACTGGATGTCTTTAGTGAAGTGCGCTCGTTTCCCAGACGAGCAGAACCTAATTGCTGTTCAGGTGCAGGGACAGATTTTCTACGAGGCCTGCAAAGACATCCAGCCAGGACAGGAGCTGCTGGTGTGGTATGGCGACTGCTACATGCAGTTCCTCGGCATCCCTCTCACCCTGAAGGACCCCAAAGAGGACAACAACGTGGTTCCTCCCGCTGAGGGTCAGAATCTAGCCTAACTCTTACTTTAATCAACGCCTCTCTCTTTTTTGGGGTTAGTTTTACCGACCATACTTAACATGTTTGTTTCTGTATTGTCCCCCAGATGCTGGCGAGGGTTTCAAGTGTGACAGATGCGGGAAGGTGTTTGCGTACAAGTACTACAGAGACAAACACCTGAAGTACACACGCTGCGTGGACCAGGGCGACAGAAAGTTCCCCTGTCACCTCTGCAACAGATCTTTCGAGAAGAGAGACAGATTAAGGATCCACATCTTACACGTCCACGAAAAACACAGGCCTCACAAGGTGATGAGACAGTGCGCGTGCGCGTCTTACTTAAATTTTGTGCAAGGTGTCCATCATCCCCATACTGCAGACTATTTCACCATTACAGCATTGCAGCAGGCAGTAAAGTAAATAGGTGCACGCAAAAGTTTATGTGGTGCTGAAAGAACAGCTCCCTGCAGCGTCACTTAGAAACGGTTGCGTCAGGTTTTTATTAGGCCTCATAAAAGGCAAATTACTGTAAGACGTCTAGTTGGTGGTAACCACATAGCCTAAAGCGTCACAACTAAACAGAATGACGTATTAGTTAATACTCCAAGTTCTACATTTCTAAAGAAAAAAAAAATCACTTTTAAAATGTGGATAAACTCTTCCATAAAACATGTCCTCCAAAAAATTATGACAAAATTGAAATGATTAAATAACTTTTATTTATACTGATGTCGTATGTTCGTCTGATCTGCAGTGTTCAGTGTGTGGAAAGAGTTTCTCCCAGTCGTCCAGTCTCAATAAGCACATGCGTGTGCACTCCGGAGAGCGGCCGTACAAGTGTGTCTACTGCAATAAGGTAAGACGAAGTAGTTTTTTTTCCGTCCTTTTCCAAAACTATGTTGCAATATTGGCCTTCAGCTATAACAATTCTGCGCACACGGCCTGCCAAGATTCAACCAATAAAATGCATAGTAGTATTTGAATGAGATGTATACCACAAAAGTAGGCCTATGTACAATGTTAATGTCTGCAAATATTGAGCAAAAATGTTAAATTTCAGTTTGTTACACTGTAAAAACAATGATATAACTATATAGTTTAATTCAAGGAAAAAATAAAGTGTCTAGCAATTAAGAGTTGCCTTGTTTCCGGTTGTTTCCCATAATGGGAAGTATTAGGCCTAAAGTTTCTTTTATCTGACATGTTAGTCATGTTTAGTAGTTTCCCTTCGAGGCCTACAGGACCTGCAGGCCGTCTTACCCCTCTTCACTTCTTAAAGCCCGCACAGTTTTGGATCCATTCACCGCTTCCTCGTTTCATGGTGCATTTGGCTCGAGCCCCTCATTATTGTTTCTCTCGACGGGCACGCTCCGCGGAGACACTTACATGCTAATTATCGCCAGATGTACACCCACCCTTTTGTCTACTGAGATTATACTTTTAATTTACGGCCCTGGAATGAGCAGGAGTGGGGTTTTTCTTCCTTTTTTCCCCCCTCGACATCCTTCCCCTTGTTTATGCACGCGGAGAAGGTTTTGTTTAACGTAATCCCCTTTCTCCTTTATCTGGACGAGCAATATGCCACGAGACCAAAGGGTTACAGTCATTTTAAAAGGAGCAATGTTATAGGAGGTGTTGCACCTTTCATTCAAAATGACATTTTTCATCAATATTTGTTAAATAGGCTACTCTCAATAAACTAAGCCTAATCCTGCCACCATTGGGCCTTCTGTTGCCAAAACTATGAATTTAACGTTACGAAACAAACAAAAATATCACATTCACCGAGTGTTCTCTTCCCTTCTTCTTCTCCTCCTCAAGGCCTTCACTGCCTCCAGCATCCTGCGAACACACATCCGCCAGCACTCCGGAGAACGGCCCTTCAAGTGCAAGCACTGCGGGAAGGCCTTCGCCTCCCACGCCGCCCACGACAGCCACGTCCGGCGGACCCACGCCAGGGACAAGCCGTATCCCTGCGACCTGTGCGGGGCTTTTTTTCAAGACGAACAGGAACTTCAATACCACATGAAAAGTCACAAAAGTAAGGCATTATTATTATTATTATTATTATTATTATAAACACAAATAAGCATAACAGGCGATTTAGCACACTCACTCACCTTCTCTTTTTATCATTTCATTTTGTAGATAGAAGTGGAATATAAGAAACACACTCGAAAATAATAGTTTTAGTAAAGTAAAGTAATTTAAACAATCGAATAAGCTAAATACCATGTATATTTTTTATGCATATAAGTTAAATCCTTAACAAATTAATTGACATAAATGTGGGTATCGTGTCTTTTAATGACAGCAGGTGTATAACAGCATTTTTGCTTTAGCCAATCAGTCCTAAATATTGTATAGGTTGCATTTCTGTTGAAAACTGGTCATTTATTGAGCTTTTTTTTTTCTCGCTCTGCAGAAATGTTCGACAGCACAGTTCTTCCGTCTTCTCCAGGGAGTGGATTGCATAAGGACTCGCTGTTTCCAGTCACAGACAATCCAAAAATACAGAAAAACGCCGGACAAAGCCTTCCTTACACCGGGGTAACCGTTTTAAATCCCGAATATCGGCCCTGGAACTAGTCTACATGTGCAACAAAGAGAGCCATTCTAATCGTGTGTATTATTTTAGAGGAGTTTAGAACGTACAGATATCACAAGTAGGCCTAGACTAAATCCATACAGGAACACTGTGAGACAAATAAATAAGACCTGTAAGGCAGAATCTCGTGGTTTTTATTTATGTAAATGCTGCTTAAGAAAAAAAAATTATTCTATATAACAGGCTTATTTAAATAGGCTCATCATAATTTAAATAGTTGGCAAAAATGTGTCTGAATCTATTTATATGTTCAAATATGTTGTCTGTTGTTTTGTGACTTAAAGCTTTCACTGCAATGGTTTTGTGAGCCCAATGTAATTCAATAATAATAATGACAACAGTTATTATTATTATTATTATTATTAGGCTTACTATTGTGTTTTCTTGCATCAACTCTAAGCTTGAAAAGCAAAGCTATTTTTATCATTGTAGATTTGAGCTTATTTGTGCATAAAATAAATGTTGTACCCTCCCTTAATTTATAATGTATGATAATAATTTTTTACTGTAATGTAAGGCTGCAAAGGCAATCCAAAGTGTCCTCGCTTGTCCTCTATGAGCGTCTGCTTTTTCATGATCAACAAATAAAAAAAACATCAGCGCATGGAAACAAACCTGTGGGTTTTGGTCTCTGTCTGAATGAAGCAGGTCTATAATATAGCAGGTAAACTATTGTCTATACAAAATCTTTGTAGCCTACATGTAGAAACTCATTATTTTTGTCAGAAATGTGACAATAGATTTTATTCACAAGTTATTTTCTCAGTTATGATCATGCATATTTTTGTTATATTTTGTTGTGTCTTCTCTCCAAAAGTGTTATTAGTGTGCATCAGTGTAAAGTTGTAAAATTCAGATGGTTGGGCCTGTGTGTGCAGGTCTAGTTGTCATCTCTCCATCAGTCCAGCCAGTGCATGTGCCCTCTGCATGCAGCCATCCTTTTGTGTGTTTTGTATGTAACTGAGTGAATTGGAGTTCCAAGAGAATATGGACAAACCCCAAACTGGACCAAATGAATGACAACAGAGTGCAGCAGTGAGGTGGTCTATTGCTCCACACACAAAGGAGCTCGCCATGACTGACATCTGCCCTCATACTGTCACCAAATGTCCCACATGTGTTGTCCTGAGATAGATAGATAGATAGATAGATAGATAGATAGATAGATAGATAGATAGATAGATAGATAGATAGATAGATA
>JBBPCS010000002.1:3927739-3941470 GCA_037974645.1 Hollardia meadi
TGTGTGTGTGTGTGTGTGTGTGTGTGTGTGTGTGTGTGTGTGTGTGTGTGTGTGTGTGTGTGTGTGTGTGTGGCGCGGGGGTGGGGGGGGGGTGCAGGCATTGCTCTATTAGCAGCTGTGTCTCAAGAACCTGACTACTGTATGAGAAGGATGTGTGTGGGGGGGACATTAGGATTATCCAGAAGATTTTAAAAAAGAGACAACCTGCAGTTTTTGTGCTTATGTTTTCTCTAAAAAAAAAAGAAGAAGTACCTCCATGAAAAAGTGTAAAAAGAAATCTGTGAAAAGTCCAACAATGTGTTACTCTCAGTATGAGACGTCTCAGAAATACGCCCATTTCTTCCTGCTGAAGAAGTAAATATCACAAAATATGAAGTTTCTTTTTTTTTTTAAATGGCTAAATAAATTCCTGAAACAGCAAAACACATTAAAGTTTCAAGAAGTCCCTAATACCACCCAAAAAACCATCCACCACAACGAGAGAAATTGTTTGTACTTCATGTCTCTTTGAATGTTTTAAATGTCACAACACACTCATCAACCCACAATCTGTTGCCGTTCAGTCGACCTGCAGAGCCACGTACTCCCAACTTCTGCAAAAACTCCTACCTAAACCTGCTTCTAGTTTGCATTATTAGTGAAAGATTGTCTGAATTAAACAGCTGTGCATGCTAAGCTTGCTCTCTAAACAGAAACACACTTTGGGAAAAGAAATGACTCAGATGCTCAGTTGGAGATTGATTTTAAGCCAATGTATGCATCAGGGATGACATCATCAAAACTTTACAAGTTGTCAAACGGAGGCTTTTGGCCTGAGCTAATCTGTTTCATTGAACTGCCCCCATTACTTTCATCCCCTATCCATCCATGCCTCCCTGTCTGCCCCTCTATCCAGCCTTCCTCCCAGCTTAGGCTGATTATCAGGAGTGGCCCATTTACAGTATGGCTAAAAGGTAATTAGCGGGATGAGCTGGGCAGGAGGATCCTCTACAGGGGTTAAGAAGGCACACGCTCAAGTACCCCTGGCTTCTGAGGAGCTGGTGTGTGTCAGGGTGGTATGACAACAATAGGAAAGGGATTTCCCTTTAGGTTAATCCAAGCCGGGTGAGTCCCTGTTCAGAGGGAAAGAGGTGCACCACAGCTGAATGCTTTTCATTACCAACAGCAGGTCCAAAATGTAATCACGTGTGAAATATTTCATTCAGCAATGTCCTGCAAATATATTTTCTTTTCCGAAAATGTATCAGCGGACAGATGAGTTCTTTCCCATTTCAAAGTCCTGCATCCTAAAAGTATTTGTTGCAGCTTAATTATTCATCAGTGACGGGAATTTCATTATTTTGCAGCTATCTGTGGCAATTGTGCTTCCTCTTCCAAACAAAAACAAACAAAAGGAATGATTGGTTTGAAGTCTGGCATTTCTTTTCAGCTAATAGGCAATCAGATCTACAGATAAACACAGATAAAGCAAACCTTGACACACACACACACCCACCCACACACACACACACACACACACACACACACCACAGAGTCGTGCTTCCATCACTTTTAGGGACATTACCCTAACCCTAACCTTAAACCAAGTCTTGACCCATACGTTATGGGGGCTTGTGTTTTCTCCCCCTAAGGAAGGCAAGATCCCACAATGTGACTAATTGTGTTAAACAGATTTATGTCCCCACAATATCAATACACGCACACACACAAACACACACATATGCACACGGCGGGACCTATGTGAGGTATTTATGCAGAGAGGCTGATGCAGCAGTCAACCTTCTGTCCAACAGATGATAGAGCACACCCTCTGCTTAGGTGGCTGATCACCTTAGCCCAAGGGCCTGAAAAATGCACACATACTTCAGCTTAAGCCTCTAAAGAGCAATTATTCCATTCATATGGAGGTAATTGTGCCCCATGAATATGAAATGTTTGCCAGTCCCTCCTTTAACATTGTGAGGGCCGTGTGGATGCTCTTGAAGGAGGACAAAGCCCTGAAGGTATGACCCATTTCCATATGTGTTAGGGGAATTGAGAGGGACTTGAAACATCCCCCCTGTTTACAGTAAACTCAGGGTCTCTTCTGGAGGGACACATATGCTGAGTATGCAGCTAAACTGCTTTTTCCCCAACTCATACCAGCAGCCCACTCCCCAACATTCCTCCTCATCAGGTGCTGTCTATTAAACAGCATGCATTGAGCTTATTTACTTGTGCACGCAGTCCTGTTTTCAAATCAAAATAATAAAATAAATGATTGACACTTGCTATCTGTTTTTCTGATGCATTTTTAATCAAAAATAGTGTGTTCTTGAAAAGAAGGGGGACAAATAGCTAGTATTGAAATGCTGATTTTATTAATTTCAAGTATCTTTGGTTATTGATTACTGCAAGATATGCGACAGTTGCTGTTTTAAGTGAAAAATTGATACCTAACCAGCTTATTAATGTCAAAGTGTAACATCTAAATTCACACTTATTTACATTTAGTTTAAGTTTATGCATTTAATAAATTGAGATGGAACTTTGATCTTCACTTAGAAATTGAAACAGTAATTTTCCCACAAGAGGTCGGTAACTTTGGACTATGTTACACGTAACACACAACAATAAGTTTGACTTTAAATTAAATTAGAATTGCAGCAATACAAAGGTTGTGTGTTGTTTTCCAATGCTCCCCTCAGCAGGGGAGATCTTTGCTAATCAGAGCCGTGTCCTCACAGGGAAGGGAGCTGCTGTGCTCTTCTTAGCAAAGGGACATATTTGTTAATGTCCTCATGATTTATTAGGAAAGGGACATTCAACCAGCCTTTGTCATGGAAGGACTGGTGTATAAGTCCACTCATTGGGTGACCTGGCCTACCAACCAGGCTTTTGGAGGGTGGTGGTGGGTTGATGGTGATGGGTCCAGCGAGGAGGGGTTGAGTGCTTTTGCATAAGCATGGAGCCCAATCTGCTAGGATTGCTCTGCACAGTAAGGGGGCTTCTACAGGCTTATACTGGGGGTCTTTATTTTGGGGCCCTTGCACTTTTTAACACAATTACTACAGCACCATTCTGTCCTGATCTGCTTGCCTTATTCATATGTATCAGTCGCTCTCTGGGCTGCAAAGTTTCCAGTTGTAAGCCCTGCTGAATGGGTAAACTAATTTGGGGAGTAGTCCCAACTACAGACCAGGGAGTCTGTCCACAACGCAAGAATGTTGACCTTAGAAAGCAGCACAAAGAGGACGCCTAATTTAAAAGGATGCCTTTTCTGTTAAACAGAATGTGGTAAAAACAGTACCACAGAGGGTTATAGTTCAAGCATAGAGTCCTCCTATATCTTTGAGTGCTGCTGTAAAGCCATTAGCTGATGAAGCCGTGCAGTCGGAGACGATTGAATTGTTTGCTTCACCTCTTTTCAGGACGCGAAATCAGCCCTGAGATGAAGAGCCCACTGAATATAGGATTAATTATGCTTCCTTATGAGACAGGTATCCTGGAATTCCTACCAGCACCCCTGACTTCCAGTTACAGATGCACACACTTCAATGTCAGTCATTATTGCATTTTCCCGTACTTTACTTGGTGGATATGATAGCCAAGTCTACATACAGGAAAGGGCTACTGTGTGTAGAGTGTGGGGGATGGGAGTGTACAGTATATTTATGAACATGCATGTCTGTGTAAGTTTGTGTGCGATTCCCTTTAATAGCTGTGCAGGCACAGACACAGCGAGCTGAGGAACAGACAGTGTTTCATCAGTGATTCCTGTAATGTCAATAAAGTTGGGATGGTTAACAGGAAGAGTGTGGGATGGAGAAGGGGGAAAACCGGCCCAAGGCCATGGGAAGTGTCGGAGCAAGCAGCAGATAATGATGATGTCATCACTCATGATCTGACAGCAGGAGATCTCACAGGCAACACATCTCTGTAACAAGCACTTTGACCAGACATCGTAAAGACTGGATCTAATGTGTGCAGCTGGAAAAGGAGAAGAATAAATGCCGTAATCAAAGGAAAACTGAATATCATTGGCTGTTGGATAATCAGGGGCGGAATGTAATTTAGTACATTTACACAAATACTGTGCTCAAGCTTTCTACTTTAACTTTACTACATTTCAGAGGGAAATATTGTTACTTCACTACAATTATCTGACAGCTTTAGTTACTTTAAACATTAGGATTTTTGCACACAAAACAAGTGGAGGGTTTATAAAATGGGCTTTGTTAAGAATTAAACTACAAAACCGTCCACAGGAGACATGATTAATCAATTAGTCGATTAGCAACTATTTTATATAATTATTTCAGTCATTTTTTTCAGGCAGAACATTTCACGGTTTGAGCTTCACATGTGAGGATTTGCTGCTTTTCCTTTCGATAACTTTAACAATTATTTTAATAATTTTTGTTGTTTGGACAAAACAAGCACTGTGAAGGTTTCACTTTGTGCTTTGGTAATTATGACAACATTTCTTACTATTTTCAGAATTTAAAAAAACCCCAAACAATCAATCAATTAATCAAGAAAATAATCAGCAGATTAATCTGTGATGAAAAGAATTATTAATTTGCAGTCCTTAAAAAAAATAGTTAAGAATGAGCTTCACTTCAACTGACTGCCAGAGTAAAATCATCATCATCATCATCATCATCATATTTTACATTACTGCATGCGTGATAATAATCTAACTATACAGCAACCACAAAAGACATTTTTCTGCATTGAATACTTTTTCATTTTTCAATTATTTCCTTTTATTTGTCATATTAGTACTTTAATAAATATACTGAGTGCTAAAGGGGGGGGGGGGGATTTGCCTTTAGACAGTTCCTTGGTTCTGTATTTTGACTTGTTGACAAACAACAAAAGACTTGTTGGCAAGCTTTTTAAAAAAATATATTTTTGTACTCCATTTAAAAGGCTACAAGGAGTAACTTGTGAGAGACGTGTTGCTTTAAAAGAAATAGCTTCTCGTGCATGCCATGTATCTCAACCACTGACTGTACATAGAACATATAGGTCTAAAGACCCAGCCATCTGCTTGAGGGCAACAATGTTAAGGTTTAAGCGCCATCTACAGGTCATGTTCAGAAACACAGGCCCTCTGCAGATCCTGGCCTCACTGAACTAGCTTGACCACCAGAGGGAGGTGTTGTATTTATCTAATTTGTGCGAACAGCGCTCATTTTTAAAATCAGTTCATTGCATTGCAACATGGCACAATAAATACATTATTTACAGGGAGACATCCAAGATAGTCTTTTCTCCTATTTATTTAGGTTTATAGTTTTATTAAATTTTACAGAGTTAAGAGGGAATGTTTAGTTTGAATATCACCCACAAATGATGATATTTGGGAGCAACAAACTGTTTTACAGCTTTTCTAATAAGAGGCTGTGTATTTTATTACTGGGTATATTAGAAATGCAATACAGCAATAACTGTTAACAATGGTTGTGGGAAACATTTAGATATGAAGGACAGCTTTGTCTCCCCCCCCCCCCTTTTTATTTTTATTTTTTAAATGCAGGCGTGCTTGTTTAGTCTCTGTTGTACTGGTTCGCTCGTTCACATGGGAAGTTTTCTGTTTGCTCTTCTGCACCAAAAACAGATAGACTACGTTTTGTTCTTCTGCTGCTGCTGCGGGGCATTCAGGCTAGATTCTTCTGAAGCTGCACTGTACTCCATTAAAAACTATTTCTGAGAAGGCATGAACATATTAACCTTTGGAAAAGGCTGCTCCTGTCATCTGTGAAATCTGCAGTCCCACTCTCTGTTGTATTAAGAAAGGTCATGGGCTAACAGAATCTCCCTGGGCTAACTTCTCTTCAAGTCAATGACATTTGGCTGGCTCTGGACAATGAATACAGTATATTGCTAATGTTCGTATTCTTCTAAATAAACTTCCTCAGCTCCTTCTATTTCTTTACAAAGAATTAGAGCTACAGCATTGTGTTGGAATTACAGTAAGTACTCTCTACTTTTGTTAGACATATTTAAAGATACATTTGGTGACTCTCTTGCTCTCAGTGATAACATAAAACAAGAAAAGATATGAAAATAAGAAAGAAAAAAAAAGATTTCTGCTACACCATTTGTTTATTTTTCTTGACTTTTCTCTCAACTAAATGTTGGCGACCCCTGACCAAATATTTGGATCATTGTGGAGTTCATAAGAAGATCACACACCTCTGAAATAGATTTTCTACTGTAGCTACACTTGCAGAGGTGCTGCAGAGATGATGCAGTGCCACTATCTGCTTAGTAATTCCTCTCATCCCGTTGTCATGTATCCATGGTGGTTTGTGGTATTGATTGGCCAGCTGTGTGCTGATCGCCAGAGAGAGAGAGAGATGAAAAAAACTCTCTACAAATAGGCCACAGAGGCCTCTATTGACTATGATGCTTCTCATTGATCCTTCTGATTGACTGTTGAGAGACGGTCATTTTCTCTCAGACACACAAGGAGATGGTGGATTGCTTAAGCCCATACACTTTGATGAGAAATATAGCTATAGTCTATAGAGACGTCACAAAAATTATTAGATATTTGCTTCCACGAGAACTGATTTGGGGTAGTGAAGTGATATTCAGGCTTTGTTGAAATGCAGAGGAACCACAGAGTATCGGAATGAGGAGCAGAGGAGAAGGAGCGGGATTGATCACCCAGCCTACCTAGTCCAGGAAATTAATTAATGACCTTGGGGAAAGTCATCCATCCTCTTGACAGGCACTGAGAGTCCACTCTTTCTCTACAAAAGAAGGTACATCTTATTCCCTGTCAGCACAGATTTCCATTTAATTCCATTTTAATCTCCATTGAGTGAAATTTTACCCTTCAAAAATAAAGAAACATGTCAAATAAACAGAAAAAAATACCCTTTTGTGTTATTCTTTTTACTTCATATATGTAATAATTGATGTTGAAATGGCCACCAGAAAAAGTTATCAATATGAACTGATCATGATAACATTAAATCTATATTTAATATAATATCTCCTCCATATAATTGACATTAATCTGATTGCATCTTGTTGGTGTTTAATATGAATATTGATTAGGATTAGTTTCAGCTTTAAGAAATATTCCTCCAAGGCAGAGAGAGTTATTTCAGTCTTCATCAATGTTTGAGTGGCAGCAGTCTCTGAAGAAATAAACTGCATTACGGTTTATTGCGTCAGAGAGACTGCACAACACAGAGCCCATTGTCTATATGAGCCTGTGACCACTCAATCACTGCTGGGTCAGCAAGGGTCCCAGCTGTCCATATGACGTAGTTTACTAAACAAGCCACCATACGGAGCCGACAAGCATGCTGGTATATGAAGTCCTGGGGTTAGTGTATTCTGAATTAACTGAATGGAAATGTGGATGTATTAGTATTCCCAGAAGTATTCGGTGTTGCTTATGACGTAGATATTCGCCGTTACTCATCTCAGTTTAAACTGTAGTCAGGTAGCGAGCTGAACGCAGGCTAGGTTTCACCAAAGAAACTACAAGTCCCAACGTGGCTGATGTGAAAAAACAATTCACCCCCACGATTTG
The DNA here is from genome assembly GCA_037974645.1 of Hollardia meadi. Lineage (NCBI taxonomy): Eukaryota > Metazoa > Chordata > Actinopteri > Tetraodontiformes > Triacanthodidae > Hollardia > Hollardia meadi. Next base: position 3,935,280 of record JBBPCS010000002.1, read on the forward strand.
CTGCGTTCGCGTTGCCTTCTCCTCGTTAGCTTGAAAGTTGTAGGTTAGATTTATCGTATATTTTTGTGTCTGTTGAAAAACACCGACGAAGAAGACGAAGACACGTTCAGTGGTGAAATTTTTTTTGAGAACTCAAAAGAGCAAAGCGCCACTTTGAGTTAGTGACTTAAAAAGAGTTTAATCGGTAATATGAATGATTAGTAAATCATCACTTTGGAAAAAACATTTTTTTCTATTATTATGCATAGATGTAGACACATTCGGCGTTTTTACTACTTTATTTTCGCTCCGAACTGTGTGAATTGTACCATTTCCGACAGAAAGTAAAGGCAGCATTTGCCCACCAGCAGCAGCAGCCATCCGCATCAGCTTTCATTCAGTGAGTGGCGGCTTCGTACAGAACAACAGGCTACCTCCCCCGTCCTGTGTGAGTATCACAGCCCTCTCCCTACCTCTAGCCTGTCCGAGAAGTTGTGACTGATATTAATATTTGTCACCGTTTCAGTCGAGGCTCAGACTAACTGTTGTTCAATCTCAGAAATGTCTCGTGTTGAATTTGGGTTGTATTTCTTTTCAAAGTCATGACTGAGGCGTTTGTGGACAGCGTGGTCTTTTGTTCTCTAGGTATATTCCTCGTTTTGACAAAGGGGAGCTGGCTGTTATTTAGCTTTAACCATTGCGACATTTTGACACCAATAAGATTGTTTTGCTTGTGTAGTTTATTTATTATTATTATTACTTATTCATTTATTTTGGTGGGATATTTTCTTTTGTGTTTAGCATTTTAGCGAGTATAATCCAGGGTGGACATATTGCCAGAGCTGAAAATGTTAAGATTTTTTAGGTATATAGATGTACCAACCATTTAAAAAAATATTTGCTAATGTTTCAATGTCCTGTTTTTATATATTTTTTTCTAGGATGCTGCACACCTATGGGACAAAGGAAACAAAAAAAACCTTGAATCAAGGTTGCTATCCAACAAAGAGCCATAAAATCAATATCGACGTGGGATCCTAAATTAGGGGAACATTGTAAAGACAGCATCTTTTTTGTTATTTGTTAGATTTTTAAAAATCTTATAAGCTATTTATTGTAAACAATTCACTCCTTAGACAATATTTGAAGTGTTAAGTTAAGGCAGGTGATGTTCTACTGTATTCAGACAGGATACCACTATCACTAGTGGCTTGTAAGAACAGTTTGGCATCATGTGGAGTAAAACATGCACATAACTAGTCTGCCCCAGTCCTGCTTGCAGGGCACAGTCTTCTCTCCAGCACTCAGCCCTGCAGCAGCTCCACTGTCCTCATGTGGCACTAGTTACTGACTGACTGTCAGCCAGGAGTCTACGGAAGCTACATCTCCAGCTTCGCCATGACTTCATCGGACAACGATGAAACGGGGAGCGACCTGTCTGAGTCTCAGGAGATCCGTGAGCTCCAGGACCAGTACATGGACCCGGAAAACTGCTTCAAGTCCAAGAGCTTACCCATTCTGAATGGACCCTTTCGGCCGGATCGAAAGGCTGCAGAGCCTCCACTGGTCAACACCACCCACACCTGTGTGGCCGTGCAGGAGAGCAGTGGGCTCCAGCCAAAAACCCCAGACTCCAGCCAGGCAGAGTCTCCCTCCTCCAGGACAGACTTCTCCCCCTCTGTCTCCAGCATGGTGGGGCTCAGCAGCTCTTTACCTGTGGAGGGCCACAGGGCCGCTGGCTCCGGGGGTAAAAAACTTGGCTTCTCTCTCACCCGCCTTATCCACATCCCAGCCAGGAAGTATGTGCGGGTCATCCTTAGGGACTCCCGCTGCTTCCTGTTCTGCATGTGCTACCTGACCTTCATTCAGTCCCTGATGGTTTCGGGCTACCTGAGCAGCGTCATCACCACCATTGAGAAACGTTACAGCCTGCGCAGCTCAGAGTCCGGCCTACTGGTCAGTTGCTTTGATATCGGCAGCTTGCTGGTGGTGGTCTTCATCTCCTACTTCGGCGGCAGGGGTCAGAGACCACGCTGGCTGGCTGTGGGTGGTGTGGTCATCGCCGTAGGGGCAGCATTGTTTTCCCTGCCCCACTTCATCTCACCACCCTACCAGATCCAGGAGATGAACTCATCTGCGGGCCACGAAGGCCTCTGTCAGAGCGGCAACGGCAGCGGGCGCGAGTTGCTGGACGTGGCGTCATGCCCTCGCGACCAGGAGGGCAACGAGCACAACCTGTATGTGACTCTATTCATCTGCGCCCAGATACTGGTAGGCATGGGGTCAACGCCAATCTACACCCTGGGGCCCACCTACCTGGATGACAATGTGAAGAAAGAAAATGCATCTCTCTACCTTGGTAAGACAATCTGAATGTACTAGTAGTTGAACAGGAGGCTGGATTAATGGCACGTGTGTGCACTGTAATCCAGTTTATATTCCTGGCTTCCGACTGACATTTACAAAAAGTGAAGGGATTGTTGCAGTTAGATGGTTTTACACAGAAGATGGGCTGCTTTTTAGACTCGGCTCTGATGTGTGAATGCATTAGCCGTCTCTAACAGAGTCAGTGTCAAGTGTCTCAGTTGATCTCATTTCCATTATAAATGGATTAGGTGCTTGCATTTTGTTAAATTTAGAAGACAGCTTTTAACTGGTTTGCTCTTGCTGATGTTTACCAAGAAGGGTATGTACACGTACGGCACCTGCTGTGTTCAACAATGCAATCCCCTCCCTGCCCTCTGTGTTTTTGATTTAATCTCCACAGCATGCAACCTCTGCACCACACTGAGGTAAATACAGAGACTGCAAAGTCAACCGAGGGCCAGAAGCACGACAGAGGAGTGTGGGACGAGAAGCAGAACTGGGTTGCTTATGATTAATGGTCCCATACTGTGTGTGTTTATATGTGTACAATACTGCTGTATCCTCAGGCTTGTGTGTTTGTGCACAAGAGGCTGGCAACAGTAAAGCAACATGAACTCATGTTCAGCCAGATAGAAGAGTTTCTGGTGTTTTTGAGTCTTAGCAGATAATCTCTTCCCAGGCCATTGGTACATTTCTGCACTGGTATCCTGTCCTGTAATTCATCTGGTATGCCGGGGCTTTGCATTAATGGCTCAGAATGATTTGTCTGTACATACATGCCACATACTCTACATATCTCATAGAGCAGTTAATGATTGCAGAAGCAATTCTGCCTGTCTGCACTCTGTAGTTGGGTGGTTACAGACGTAGTTGGGACGTGGGACGCCCCTCAATCTGGTGCAGTGTTTTAGGCAGATGGTCACGTCCCACTGACCTGTGCTGCATCTGATGATTATTTTCAGCATCAGCTAATCTATATGTTTTTGATTAATCGTCCAATTGTTGTTAAGTACAAAATGTCAGAAAAATAGTTTAAAAAAAGGTCTTCACAGGTTCATGGAGCCCAGGGTGATGTCTTTAATTTGTTTTATCCACCTTAACAGTCCAAAACACCCATAATTCCACAGCATCAGCCACAGTGCTGACACCAGCCCTGATCACAACATAACACGGCCTGTGAAGCACGTTCGCTGTCGCTGCCTGCTCCGCTGCCCCCGAGACCCAGTATTGATCATATCCCTGCGTCACAGGGAGCCAGTGCCGCATAGCTATTGGAAAAACAAGGGGAAAACAACCTCAAACGCAGACCTGCTGTGCCCTCACCTCACCTCGGCAAGGTAGTCCACAGCAAATGCATAAAGGCTCGTAAGGCTCATTGAGTCATCGCAGTCGAGACGTCCTCCTTGTACAGCGATCCATCAAAAGCACTTGCTCTGGTGCCCTTGATAACTGTTTTCTGTTCGGCTCCAACACAGCATTGTTTGTGAAAACGAGAGACGACATGTTCTGTCATGTCAGAGGGAGCAGATAAGAGGGAGAAAACGTCCTTTATTTGGATTTCGGATACTCGCAATAACCTGAGCTTCAGTTTTATTATACAACTACATTTTTCTCCACTGTGACGTTCTCCGAGGCATATTGTGGTGTTTGGTGCACGAATCAGCCACAGGTGAAGGAGTCCAGGTGGTGCTGGCTTGAACAGAATCCACCCTCAATCTTTATTTTACCTATAAGCTCAGAAAATTTAATTTTTTAACCTGTACCCCCCCCCCTCTCTCTCTCTCTCTCTCTCTCTCTCTCTCTCTTTCTCTTTCTCTTTCTCTCTCTCTCTCTCTCTCTCTCTCGTACTGTTAAACCTGTTCATCGTCAAAACCTTTTCCATATTTTCCCAACTTCATTTTGTGGAGATGTAGGCTACCCATATTTCGAAAGAGGCTTCCCCCTCAGTTACCTCGAGGTGGTTTTTTCCCCCCCCAGAAACCCATTAATGTAAACCCCATCTCAATTTACACCGGCTCAGAGGGGAGGAGTTGCTCGCCTTTGTAGGACAATGCGCTCTCCACTGAGGGGTACTTCTGGCGCCCTTGGAGGGAGAGAAAGAGTGTGTGTCTGTCTTTGTGTCACGATGTTATCTTTGTGTATGCATGCATACACACAGTGGGGCATTCCCTCTGACCTGTCACCCCGTTCCCCAGCTCTGGCCCCACGTCACTATGGTAATGTAACGGGCACGGCAGCTAGATTTTTACTCTACTTCCTGAGAAAATTCTGGTGAAATTCTGGTTAAGCAAATTTAGCTTTGAAGATCTCTTTTTATCAGGACTTTGTGGTTTTTTTCCTCCAGAAAAAGACAAGAAAACAAGAACTGGTGGTGTCCAAGTAGCCACCTTGTGCACATTTCTGCCGCTTTCCTCCAGTCTTTTCTCTCTTTCTGTTCTGACAGATTTACAGAACACCATTCCTGGCGTCACTATGGTGAATGTTTGTCTTTGCCCTTCTCCGAGAAGCCTCTCCATCTTGTGAGAAGGTGGCTCGTTGCATTAGATGAGGTATCTGTTCTTCGGTTGAGTAAGCATTTGTAGTAAAGATTCAACTGGAAGCGTACTTATTGGAAACACTGCCCAGCTTTTGATCTTCTTGTGTTCTCTCTGCTGTTTCTGAATGTCTCCAATCTGTCACCATCTCAGTCTAATTTGGCTACATAATGACCCACAGATCTGAATGATCAATAACCTAGATTCTCCTCATTTAATTGTTGATCCATTCCGAGCTTTGGGCACTAGCTGTGACCTCCACTTATGAGTGGGGGCTGTTTTTTTCCCCCCACTGATGGCCTCTGTGATTTACAAGCTAATGATGCTGAGAAGCTGTTATTGATGTGGCATGAATGGAGAGGTCAGCTCTGATGAGATTGCTGTCTGCATTACCAGGAGTCCATGCAAGAAATTGACTTTCAACAATTTATTCAAACTAGAGTACAGAGTGAGCACATGGACCAGCTCTAATAACTTTCATTACAACCCTTTGTTTATGCTCTGTTCTTTTATGACCTTTTTTTATTGTCTAGACTTTGCAGCCTCTTTGCATACAAATATGCATGTAGCCACTTACTCTATTTGCAGGATAGTGTAAAGTGTGTGTGTGGGGGAAATCCAGGAATGTTTTTTCACTTTCTTTAACATTGCGAGATTTAGACGATTTAGCGGATTTTTGTCAAATTTTTTCAGAAACTAATACATAGATCATCATGCAAAAACTGTTTCAACACAATATATGTAATTTGGTGCAGATCGAAAATATGAATTTAAAGGGAGTCCATTTATATTGGGTGAGTGTAAGATAACAAATTGGGCTAGAAACGTGCAACTGCGGCCAAGTTGCTTGCTTCTTTGTTTGTCCATCTGTTAGCAAGATAACTCGTTAAGTTATGGACAGATTTTGATGACATTTTGGGGTATGGGGTATGGCCCAAGGAACAATCCTTTAAATTTTGGTGTGGACCTGGATCCAAGGGGAACTGAGTTGCCTCGGCGGAGGTTTCTTTTTCTAGTTAATCATCATTATTATTATTATTGTTATTTTGAAAACCCAAGGGTATTTGACGCATCCCTGGCCTGACACAGTAGTACTGTAGAGGCCTGTTTATTTACTAAAGAGGAGGAAAAGAGGTGGTTCCCAGTTTGGGAAGAGAGGAGCTTGCATGAGTACAAGGGGTGTGTTCTCTGCTCTACCGACAAATTTAGAAAGAACAGTTGCTCTCAGTTTCTCTCCTGAGGTGTGTGTGTGTGTGTGTGTGTGTGTGTGTGTGTGTGTGTGTGTGTGTGTGTGTGTGTGTGTGTGTGTGT
>JBBPCS010000002.1:3943074-3960613 GCA_037974645.1 Hollardia meadi
TGTGTGTGTGTGTGTGTGTGTGTGTGTGTGTGTGTGTGTGTGTGTGTGAGAGAGAGAGAGGGGGGAGGGTGGGGGCTCAGTCCCCGTGCATGCCCTCTGGGTAAAACTGTAAGGTTAGGACTTGTAAGAAGACACTGCTATGTCAGCAAGTCGCCATGACAATGCCGTCGTTCCCCTGTTTCATTCTCTTTTTTTCCTCCTCTTGTCTCTCGGGCTGGGGAAGGTCACATGACTGAATTGAGCCCCCCCCATAAAACAGGGATACAGAAACAGAACGCTGTTTCTCTTTTCGTTCTCTCTCTTAACAGCAGCAACTGCATAGATCATCTATCATAAAGCCGTCATCTACGGCTCCACTTTCCAGTGGGCTTCAGGCATTGAGCTGGAGCGTACAGTGCAGCAGATCAGAATTGTGAACGTGTGCTGACCTATCGCATAAAGTAGATGTTATTTTAAAAAAAAAGCAGAATAGCTCATTTAGATTTTGCTTCTCTTGTGCAGAAGGTGTGGAAATCAATCATAGCCCAGGCCAGAGTGAATAAGAAATGTGCGATGCATAATGCTGCATAAATCCACATGACATGGCCCTTAAGCAACGCGGAGAAGACAATGTGATTGCATCCTTCACAGATTAGACAGCCCCGGCGTTCTGCACTGAATACAAATCCAAGGTTGTTGTGTTGCTGCCTGCCATCCATTCCCAGGCTTGTTTGGAGGCTGATTGAGCTTTGTAGGCTAATAGCCAGGCGGAGCGCTAGATAATTCATTCAAGCTAACTTTCCAGCCAGAGAGCGGAGATGGATTATGGAGACGGAATCATACCTCAGCAGCCTTTATTGCAGGACAGTAACAGTCTCACTGCACGTGGCCTGCATGTAAACATAAACACACATTGTGCGCAGTTTCACTTCAGCTTGTGAGGAGTTGTGATAAAACACTGATGATTCCTCTGTTGAGTTGTAGCCTCAACCTTTTAACCCCCCAGCATTCTGACAAGGCGCCGAATGTCCGTCCTCCTGTTTTGTCCACGTAATTAAATCAAATCATTAATCTGTGGTAATGAGTACGGCCACTGGGGAGCTGCTTCATTGGGGGGGCAATGTGCTTTCTCATCAGGCCCGGTTGCTCTGCCTTCTCTTCCTTCCTTCTCTGCTCCTCTGGCTGTGTCTCAAGGGTGACGGGTGAGGAGAACAGAAGGTCAGGTTGGGGGGATGGGGGTGGGGGCACTGCAGACGCCATTTTATTGTTATGCTTGAAATTCCACTCGCAGCCAAGGCAACTATGGCAGCAACTGGGTGCCGTATGTCCTAGGATTCCTTTCATTTCTTGCAGAAGTTGTAATCTTTTAGGGAAGAGAGATGATGGTGGTGGCAAGTTGAGCTGTGAGAAATAAAAAAAAATGAAATGAATTTATGGCTGCCACTCATGATTATTTAAAATATTGATTAATGTGCCTATTGTTTTCACAATCAATCGTAAAATAATGAAAGTGACGTCTTTGAATTGCTTATTTTGTCCAACTAATAGTCAAAAAACCAACGTCTTTTCATTTACTATCATAAATGACAAAGAAAGGTAGCCAATCCTTATATTTAAAAAGCTGGAACCAGCAAATGTTTGACATTTTTGCTTGAAAAATGACTGAAAGGATTAAAAATAGTTGGTGACTTACAGTATTGTCTTTCGATCGATTAATTGAATGATCGTGGCTCCTTTAAGTCTTTTAAACAGGAAGATGATGAAAATAAAAATGTTTCAACTATTCTGGATTACTGACCAACCATTGAAGTCCTTATTTTAAGAAAATCCTTCCTTAATGCTGCGTTTCGGTGTTGTACTTGTAAATTGAACGTCTTGGGTGGGTCCAACTATTTTCTTAAACGTAAGGATTTGCGGCTTTTCTTTGTCATTCATGATTAATGACAAAATGTCTTTGGGTGTTGGTTTAACAAAAGAAGCAATTTGAAGATGTCACACTGGTAACTCATTGTGGAGAGCATTTTTCACAATTTGACATCTTGTAGACGATTAATTGTGAAAATAAACAGAAACTGAATTGATAATGAAAATAATCGTTAGTTGCAGTCCAAGAGCTCTTCAGTGAATATAATTTCACCAAATCAAAAGCATCAGCAGCCACCTGAGCTTCAACCTTCTTGCAATCATGCTTGTAATTCTGCTCTTTGCTGCCATTCTGTTTCACCCTCATTCATCCCTACAAGCTCTGAGTGAGTCAGTGCCTCTCATGAGCGCGGCGTCGGGCGGAACAGAGCTCTTACAGAGTGTGGAGGTGGCTGAGTGGAGACAACAGAGCAGCGCTGGTCCCTGAAGGTTAGATGTGAGAGGGATGTTGCTGAGCAAGCTTTGTCACTCGGTTACACAGCAGGATCAGTCACCACAGACTGCAGCCCAGCTCCTCTCCTCTCCCTCCGCTTCTATACGTTTCATCACTCTCACTCAGATGTCTCTGCTTTCTCTCCTCTCCACTTATCTCTGAGTTTATCCGTTTTTATTTCTTTCTATATCCCACCATATTGCCTTTCTCTTTCCAGATTATTGTCAAGAAAATCCCTCCTTCCTCTGCCAGACACGGCTGTTTTCATCCATCATAAAGCCTGGAGCTGAAACACTAAATTGGGCTCAATGATGCACTATGAAACTCTCTAACCGTACCCTTCCCTCGCTCTTGCCCCCGATGCCCTTTTACCTCCTCTGTCACGTGCCTGTGTGCATGCATGTGAGTGTTCATGCGTGTGTTTAAGATGCAGGGAGAGTCTGACTTTGGTTGAGTTGTAATTGATGCTTTGGCGCTTTCCAATGCTCGTCTGAGTTGTTTTTTCCCCATGCCTTTGCGGTAAACATTTTCTCAAACCTCATTAATATGTTGTTGCTATTGGATTCTGTCTGTAATGTTAACTTTGCATGCTCTATGATTTCCTCCTCAATTTTTATCTGTTCATGCATGTCTAATGCATATGACAAAGTCGGCGCAAAATGACCACAACATATTGAAAGTCAGGCAAGATCGTTTAAATGCTGACTTTGTTTAACATAATATAGTGAAAAGCCAATAGCTGCAATGGAGAGCTATTAAATCCATTACCTCCTCACGTGTAAGAAAGCAATATGAAGCCTATAATGCTTTGTCCTTCACGTGCTTCTGGTAAAGGTCTATTGCGTAATTCAGTAAAGTGAGCCTGTGGCGCGCGTGTGTTGCGCATTGGCATGCGTCCCCACGCTCCGCTGACGTATGTCAACGCAGCATGTGTGTTTGTGTGTGATGGAGCACCACTGCTGTGCCAGCGTATTCCTCAATCCGACGGCTCAGCCCAGCCGCAGCCCTCCAATCTCTCATCCCCAAATATCCTGGCTCCGTGCCAAGCGGGCAGGTTAGGGCTTCGAGTCAGGCATGGGTTTACGACCCTCCCTTTGTCCTTTAATCGGGCAGAACACTGTTAACGTGATGGATGGAGTGGCAAGGCAGGTGCTTGCACAATCACCCAAGGGGGACGAAATATGGCCACCCTTGCCTAGGTGCCCCGAGAATAGGGAGAGGGGGTGGGGGCTGAAGATTTGGAGGGCAACCAAAGGGCCATACTTGGTGCTCAACCTTTTGCCTGATTAACGGCTGGATGCACCCATGTGTCTGGCTCAAGCCAGCGTTTGTTTAAATGATGGTGTGTTATATTTGGGGCACAGGCAGGGTCAGCAGCCTGCAAGGTGAGGCGACGAGTGACACAGATGGACGATGGAAACATTATATATTATATATTATATTATTAACCAGCTCAAAAGAACAGGATCATGTTGAGATTTGTCCAGATTTACATTCGTAACTTCATTTTTAAAGAGTCATTAGATTTTAATCTGTGTACCAACCTTTCAGACTCTTTAAACTCTGTCTTCAAGGTCTAGTCGGCATTATAGCCAGCCCTTATATTGCGGACTATGCTCTGTCCTTTTTTAGATGGAAATTACTTTGCCGTGGCGTGCACCACAAAAGCCTGATTCACTATCTAAGGTTTTGTGAGACATTTTTAATTTCAAGATGGACATAATAAGATAAGACCTCTTGCCGTCCTTGCTGACTAGAATTGTTTATTGTCCCTGTGTGGTAATTTATTCTGTCACATTGTCTAACAATGTGACTGCCGCGGTGAATTGACTCTCCAGCCAGCAGGATATGAGAAATGGCACGCTGAAAGGAATTAAAAAGATGGATTATGATATTTGTGCGGAAAGAGTCAAAGAGGCAGGAGAGAAGTGATTCATGTCTGCACATGTGCATTTATAGGAGTGTAAGTGCCATAGACCTTTAGGCATCACACACAACATACTGTACATGTTTTATAGATATTTTAAATTGGATAGGCTGTGCAAGTCTCCCACCTTTTCCCTCCGCCAAGGAAATTGACCACCGTCTTGCATTTTGTGTTCATGTGTGTTAACGTGTGTGTGTGTATTAGGCTGATAAGATTTGTTGAGGGGCCTTTTGTTCTTTAGTTTCCTCCCTTTCTCCTTTTTTCCCCAATAGTTTTTGTTTAAGGGGGCCATGATTTATTTAATTTATTCTAGAGAGGCTCTTGAGCTTTGGGACATTGTTTGAACCACGCTGCAGGAGGGTTAAAACATGCATATTTGTGCTCTGTTAGCCACATCTAGGTTGGAACGGTTGTATAAAATCACTGTGTTTGGAATTAAAAATCTGAGGGCAGTGAAAGATGCAAGCCTCTTAGGATGTAGCAATGCTGTATTTAAATGTTGGTGGTGTTATTTGTTATGTAGTCTGACAGAGAGGAGGTGTTCCTCTGGACTCTGAGGACAGATTAGACATTTGAGTATTGTGCTGGACACGCAGCACACCTGCTGCTAAACACAGACACATGTGCGTGGACACACACACTCACATAGACACACACGCGCTGCTGTGGGGTTTAGTGATAGCAGCCAAGAAAATGACATTTGAGAGAAACAAATAGAGAAACAGGAACATTCTGCTGGGTGTCTACTTGTTGTCATTCGCAGAAACATTTTAATGCATATGCACATACACACGCACACAACCATCCTAAGTCGCTAATCTCTTCCGACAGTTGCACACAGACGCACGCTCTCACAGTCTGATGGCTTGCGGCAGTGTTCCAGGTGTAATTTTAGAAAGTTTTGACCCCTGATTACTGCTGGTAAATGGCTTTGACTCACGTCTCTGCTGGATGTTTGTAGGAGGTTTTTTTTCCACTTGTCCAACTGAGGTTATCTAACTTTAATGAGTTTTTCCCTTCCTGCAAAGTGACGGAGTGTGATTGGCTCACCTCATTGATGGTCTGAGAGCCCCCGGAGGGTTAATGTCTCACTCCTCCCCTCTTTCTCTGAAGTTTGCTGATATTGGAGGGCTGCAGGACTGCCCCCAGGTCAACGCAAGCCCCTCTGGAGGTCGGTTGTTGCAGACGTCTTCAAAAGCTGTGAGAAATGACCTCAGGGCTGGTGGGGAGTTCTTACTGATCTCAGTGCAGGTGTTCTGAGTGAGGTGGAAGATGCATCGGGGGTAATGAAAAGCTCCCACAGGTCTAATTTAAGCTGTCAAAGCGAACAGAGGGTCATTAAAAGCATTAATGAAGAAAAAGGTTCTGAAACAAAGTGCTGTCTTCCTGTTTTAATCATGAGAGTTCATGTGCATCAAAACTTAAAAGTTATGTGTAATGTTTCCAGTTAAGAAGGCAGTTTAAAGAGTGTTTGATCAGGTCCTGATCAGGTTCTGTCTGTTTCTTCTAGCCATCATGTATGTGATGGGAGCCCTGGGACCTGCAGCTGGCTACCTCCTGGGAGGCGTCCTCATCGGCTTCTATGTCGACCCCAAAACTGTAGTCAACATCGACCAGAGTGACCCTCGCTTTGTTGGCAACTGGTAAATATGCACATGTATCTGTATCACTACCCTGAGCCCTTTATGTGCGTACCCTGTGTGATGTAATCTCGATTGCTTTCAACAACCTGTCTGCTGTTTTCTCCCTTTCAGGTGGAGCGGCTTTCTCTTGTGCGCCGTAGCCATGCTCCTGGTCATCTTTCCCATGTTTGCCTTCCCCAAAAAGCTGCCTCCACGCCGCAAGAGGAGGAAGACGAAAAAGATCGGCTCGCCTGGTGACGTGTCCAGCGACGATGATGTGATGAAGGAAAAGTCCAGCGGCAAAGGCCAGAACGTCTCCTCCATGGGCTTTGGAAAGGACATCAAAGGTGAGGAACAGATAATATCAGCCTTCCATAAAGGAACTGTGAGCTATTGATTTACAAATGGACTATAATCCAATCAATGGCCTGGGTTAGTCATTTTATCTAATCTGCTGAGATCTCCTTTAAAGATGTTATTGATTTGCGATGGAGGTCCACACAGTTGACCAATGAAGCAGCTAATTCACAGTAAACAGAGGCAGTTGAGTGCTCATGGGTTCTGTTTACTGTAGTAAACTAATAGTAAACATGGCTAGAAGTCTCACTTTTATTATTGCTGTCAGTTGATGAATTCATCTTTAATTTAGTAACCTTGATTTTTAAATTAAGAACAGTACGTTTTTGACACTACAAAATGTGTTCTTCATTCAATTACGACAAATTGGAGATGGTGTTAAGCTGCTTGCACCTGTTTTTGCCTTTGTGTTCTCTGTGCCTGATCTACAAGGAATCTCCTGTTAAGATGAATTCAGCTCCAATGTTTCTCAGTTTCCTTTTTTATTAATTACTTTCTCTATGTCAGAGTATCTGTCTCTCTGTCTGTCTGTCTCTTTCTCTTTAATGAGCTCTCATGGGAACTCAGTCACGTTTCACCACCAAGAGAAGACAGACTCTGCAGCAGAGCAATACACGAGACTACATGTGTGCTCCCTTACTCTTTATTACATGCAAAATAACAATACAGTGAACTCTAATATGCATTTAAATGAGAGCATACACATAGATTCATGCTTGTGTGCATTTCCCAGATCAGTCCAGACAGGATTTAGTGTCGGAGAACAGATAACACACAATACTGCAAGCATTATAGCTTCCTCAGCCCTGGTAGCTGTTCTACTCGGCCCAGCAGGATGTTTTTGTCTGTTGTGCAAACTATGGGCAACTTTGCTGACTCGGGCACTTCAATGTTTGGATCTGTAATGTATTTTGGTGCTCTGCATGTCCTTCTATTGAGGTGTGTGTGTGTGTGTGTTTGCGTATTGCACAAATTCAGCACTTTATGTGAAAGACATGCTGCACTGAAGTGCATTTTTTTTTTTGCCCTTCAAATCACCAACAAACCCTGAAAAATGCTGAATGTTTTCAGTTACACACTTCAGTGGGACACACTTTTGATTATGGAATGTTTCTGACCTCAGTCAACTGCCGTTTATAGCAATCCTTAACATTTATTGGATTTGTATTTCATGGAATTTTAGCCAGTATAGATGAATAACTGCAGCCACATACTGTATATCACAATCATATTTAATAGTTGATACTTCTACTCAAGACCATCTATAAGACATTCAAAAGTAGAATTCATTATAAGTCACATCTATAATATTTTATAACTGTTGACATAGTGCATCAGAAAGAAGGTGTATGTATATGAGTGTAAATATAAAGCATAATGGATGCATTACTATGAATACCCCATGATGCCTTATAGATGTGGTCTTCATAGAAGGGGTTACTGTAATGTTTTGTAAAAAGCAGATGGATGAAACAATTTGACAGTCAGTTGAGTCATCAAATAAATTCTCGCAAAAAAAAAAAAAAGCAAGTGTGGCGACTATTGCGAGCCAGTGGTCTGTCTGTTTGAGAGAGCAGCTGCTGTAGACCTCAACAGGACCCCGCCATCTGTCCCCCTCCAGACAAGATTAGAGCCCAGGAATGAAATAATTAGCGTCACAGTTCTATTCATACCTTTTGATCTGAGATAAAACTGGCAGATGCTTACACTTCCCCACCTACAACAAGATTAGTTGAATTAGTGCTGAGACTGCTATCCCTAAATCACGGCACCGTGCGGCCGAGTTGGGCCGGCCAGCCTCATGATAACCAATAATAATCCACTTAATGTACGTCCTGCCTTTTCTTTTGTTCTTTCTTTGCTATGAGGTGGCCGTGTGTGTGAAGCACATGACACAGAGGAACCCCCATGACAGCCACATGACTGTAAAGTCCTAATATTTGCCCTTAGCCAAGGGCTTAAACACTCCGGACACACACAGAACGAAATTGGAGATGTCAGTTGTGTGCCCGGTTAAACCGCCAAAATGTTTTGAAGTCTGACTTCTGTTGCCACACCTGGCCTTTGACAAATCACTTGAGAGAGAAAAAAAAATTGCTCAGACAGAATAAAGACTGAGGTAAAATGATAAAATCTAAACACCTGGAAATAATGTTTTAGTTTGAAAGGCTCTAATGAAAGCTTGCTTTAGTTGCCATCCTCCCGTATCTCTCATCCCACAGATGGTGAAGGTCAAAGGAAGTTTTTCTGACTGGAATAAGCCCCCAAAGTTCCAATTTATTTAAAGAGAGAAGCTTTTGTGCACATACTGTGAATGACCTCAATTCTTTGAGTTACTGATTATTATTTTTGATGGAGCGAACTTTCCGGCCTTTTGGATTTCAGCAAAGCACAGAGAAATTGGTTTCTTGTCTCGAGCCGTCTTTCAGTTCTCAGTGTGGAAAACAATCATTTTTGTTAACTGAATATATGAATCTTTTTAAGCTGTGGTCTTTATTTAAAAATATTCTAAAATATTCATAGGAATCATGAAAAAGTATTTCAGTGTAATACTTGTTTCGGGGGTGATGGTCAAAGACGTAAGAGGGGCAAGAAAACAAACCAGACATCCGCTTTAACAGCAATTCTCTCCAGGCTGTGTAGTCCCTGCAGCATTTAGTTTTTTCATAGTTGGCATAGACACAGACAGAAAAAACAGAAAAGGCATTGCTAGTAAAAATTGTCATCTAAGGCAGTTGGGAGACATCTTATGGGGTTTGTTTATGTACAGCACAGCGGTGTCATCTCCTGTTTGGGACAATGATTCTGCTCTGCATTTCCTCTGGAGAAAAAGTGACATTTTATGTTTGTCGGCCAGCGTAAAGAGCTCAGAGAAAGTTGAAAGTGTTTCACTCTGCCTAGTAACAGCAATGTACTTACAGTTTGACCACATGACTGGAGTTGCATGATGAGAGGGCATTCACCAAATCACATGGACACTGCCTTCAAGCACGACATAAAGGGCATACTTGCCCTTGTTATGATGAACCAAGGATGACTGCATTTGCAGAGCCTGGTTCGTTTTGGGGTTCGCAGCGGAGATGCACATGATCTACATACTTGCGCTGTACAGCAAACGCGCTGCTAGCTATACGGGTTTCTTAAAGCATGACGTGATTTCAGGCTACAACATGCATCTGTGTGTTTATGTGTTGGTGTGAAACAAGGATACTTATCCAGCTGTAATGAGACGAGGGTACACGTTTTGAATTTGAGTGTTTATTGACGTGTGTGTTTCAGAGACGTTTACCTTAGGTTATTATTGCGTAAGGTTTATTTTAGTTACAGACGCAGCTTTTTTCTGTCTTTTCTTAATTACGGCTTTTCAGTAATGATGATTCTCATGATGATTCCGTTGGGGTTCCGTTTGTGTGAGAGGCAAATTAAGAGACTGTTTGTGTGTTAATTACTTTACCACCTGTAACACAGTGCTCCGGCTTGTCCTGTATCCCTCCACAGACCTCCCTAAGGCAGCGCTGAGGATCCTCAGCAACATGACCTTCCTGTTCGTCAGCCTGTCCTACACGGCAGAGTGTGCCATCGTCACCGCCTTCATCACCTTCATTCCCAAGTTTATCGAGTCACAGTTTGGTATCCCCGCCTCCAACGCCAGCATATACACTGGTAAGTGCTTCTTTGGACAGCGTGGCCGTCTTTGCTAATTCACTTTTATTCTTTTCTATTCACTTAACAGAATCAATCAAGGATGTGTGGGAGCCTACAATGAGGGATTCTTTACAAAATGTTCAGAGCAGTAAAGTAAAATTACATTTTGAACTGAAAATGATGCTGTAGAAAATGCCACCATAAAGCTGCCTGTAAAAGAAAGAGTTGGGGTAAATTAAGTCAACAAGGAATGTAACTAATTTCTTTAGCGATTAATCTTATTATTATTTTTGGTATTGTTTTAGTTGGTGAAATGCCAGAAATTAGAAAAAAAATGGCAGGAGCCAAAGGTGGAATTTCAGAGTATATACTCTGCCCAGACTAGATTAGAATATAGCCTAGTCTGCAGCATTTTGTGAGACATTACATTTAAAACCTGCATAGAAAATAAAAATATTTACATTAATACATTTGCAGACTCTAATGTCTTCTAAAAAAGATGTTTTCTCTGCAGTGAAAAATGTTTTTTTTCCTCCGCTATGTGTTTCTTTGTGTTTACTCAATGCGTCATGACCCTGAGCAGGATGAGAAACACGTACTTCATGCACCATTAGTCTGTACCAGTTTAAGATCACATTTTGTTCTCACCGCTCCACGTGTGCACGGTGATTCACAGTTGGAGGGATGTGCTATTGAGTCATAGAGTCTCACTGACTTTCATTCAGTGATAAGCTTCCGTTACATCCCCTGAATGCAGCACACAAGTCTCTGTTCATTCATCATAACACACACATACACTACCCTCTGCCTGTAATTTGTGCACCACACATGAAGTGTACAAAGAACCAATCTAGTTCCTCAATTGTGCCTGAGCCTGAGGTGCTAATCATCTGCTAACAGGATTATTACAGCAGGGAGTGATTGACAAGTCAATTATGTCTGTGAAAGCATGAAGGTGTGTGTGTGTCCAAGTACTCTGCTGGCTAACATATGGTCATCTCTAGACACACATACACAATACCATTGCCTCATCTCATCTGCCTGTTGCCAGGATACAAGGGGTAAGGGCAAACGGGTGGTGCAGTTGCCATGGCTACCCAAAAGATGCCAAGCTGCAGAGATGTGATGATGCACAGTGCTTCCTCAGGCAGCCAGATGGACGTTTCCCTGATGATTGTGAGGGATCGTTTTTAAAGAGTGACCACAGGACTGGCCTATGATGGGCTTTGATTTGGTTTTAGTTGTGGAGACCCTTTTATCAAACCCTAATCCATTTAGGATTAGCTTTTAACATTTTCAAGGAACAGAAGTTGATATTTAAGAAGTGAACTAAAAACATTAGTTTGCAAAAATATCAATAAAGCTTTAAAATATTTGCTATTTAGATGAATGACGACATTATGGCTACAGCAATGTAGCCATAATAAACCAGACTAAGTGTACAGCCATGCATGGGAGAAGTTAGCCTTGAAGGCTTTCTGTCTGACAGAAATTCCACAGAGCTTCCTAGGAAAAAATGCTTTCTGTCAGAAAGTCTCTTCTGAGACACCGCAAATACTTGGTTAAGTTTAGCCAACAACACTACATGGTTAGGTTTAGGCAACACAAATATATTTTAGTTTTAAGGCCCACAACTTTACTGTTTCTGGTTCAGACCCTCTATTCTTATCAGCCTAGTTTTTGGATGCATCAAGCAGCTGTTTTCAGCAACAAAAAAAATCAAAAAACAAAACTCTTTATCAAGTTGCCAGAAACGTGACTTCAGATGAATGCTAATTTTGCTTTGTATTTGGTGGTTACGTAAATAAGCAACAGTATGCTAACAAGATTGTTTTATCAACATAAAAGCTGCTCCAAATTGGCCAAAAATCAGTTAATGCAGGTTTAACAAATCCATGTATTTTAACTTTATACCAGACACAAAATCAAACAAGCTAACATAGCCTAGCCTTAATTGCCAGTGGATTGGATATTGTGTGTGCTCACTACAAATACAGCAAAAACATGATAAAAGCTTTAATAAAGAGTGTCGGTTAAGTCTTATTTAGGGGAAAGTTCTGAACTGCACAGGAAGTGATTTGTTTGCTGCAGCTCCAACAGTGCTTTCCTAAAAATAAATAGAAGAATAATTAGGTATCAAGAATTCCAAGAAGTCCAAAGAAGAAAAATACGTCATAGTTGGAAGTAAACAATTAACACATCACAGCAGCGTAGAAACAAGTCAAAATGAGAAAAATAAAAGTCTTGCAAATTACCACCTCTATGAGTGTGCATGATGCCTGGTTAAAGAGCCGCCACTGCTACATGCTCATTAGATGTTGCTATACAGAAATAGCTCTGTAACATGTCACACACGCCTCCCTCAGGCTGCTGTTGATGCTGTGCGCCCGTTTCTTTTTCCGTTTGGCTGTTTTTCACTCGGTGGCTCTCTAAATCTCAGCCATTGTACCTTTCAAATAAATTCTTCACTATCTCTGCTGTACAAGCTGCAGTTGACAATTGTACGCAAACGTTGGTCACAAGAGTCGGGGCTTCTTTGATGCAGGCTATCAACAATAGATCAGCAGTGACACGTACACATTTAATCTCAATGAGGTTTTTAATAAAAAAACATAAATTTTTTTTAAAAAAAATACGAAAACACTCACATTCGTGCCAGCAAAGCTGTTAATCCAGATGACATATGTATAAATCATTCATGTGGCATTAAATGCTACAGCATAATGTGTGTACGCCTTTATGTCACTGATATAATATCTGGTTTGGCTGTGAACATGTTTAATCCCGCAGAAAGCACAAGGTTTTAGCACAGAAACCTGCACTTACAGGATAATGTTATGCCTTGCTCTCGCTGAGCGCGATCAAAGAGGCACGCTGTCTCTCGCCGTCTCCATCTTTCTCGTAGACTCTGTAACACACACGCACACACACACAGAGAGGGAGAAGTCAGATGACATTTTTGTATACTTGGATCACTTCTCTGTTGATCCCCCTATCTTTGATGACCCCCCCCCCCCCCGGCTGCTAACTGACCCCATCTTGCTTGTTACCCAGCCGTGTGTGCCCGTGGCAGGCCTCGAGAGCTGCCATGTGCCCCCTGCATAATGACACTTTCCACCCGGACAATCCTGCCAGCAGTCAGCTTTGCCTTTTTCTTCATGCTGTCAATTAGACTAGCTCTGGTGGACTGAGAGCACGTGTCACAGCCTGAAATGACTCACTGGTAGACCGTAGTGCAGCCTGCTCACATTGATACAGAAATGCCTTTTCTGGTCTCTTTTTTTTTTTTTACTTTTAGAGTTATTTATTCTTGGTTTAACAGGGGACGTCACGTTGAGATTGACATTTCTTTTTCAATCGACCGGGTTCAACGTCATACAATCTTTCTCGTCAGCACATGACATGTTGAAGTCATTTACAGTATGTCGATGTGCCTGATTAAAACTCTGTAGATCCTGCTCATTGCACTCAGTCATACTTTACAGTAATGAATTCAGTGTTAACATTTTTTCACAACACAAATTAGCTGTTCCATTTCAGTGCCCTTTGCAACACTTATGAAGCCTTTTCTCCGATCTCTCTCCCACAGGTGTGATCATCGTTCCCAGCGCTGGGGTGGGCATCGTGCTGGGGGGCTACATCATCAAGAAGCTGAAGCTTGGCGCCAGAGAGTCGGCCAAGCTGGCCATGATCTGCAGTGGGGTGTCTCTGCTCTGCTTCTCCACACTCTTTATAGTGGGCTGCGAGAGCATCAATTTAGGAGGCATCAATATACCCTACACCACTGGGTAAGGAGAGTCTTTGTGAGCACATGCAAATAGCATGTCTATATACAATATGAATCATTTTATACGTGGTACCTGAAAGCCAGGTAAACATTTCTGTCTATACTGCATATGAAGTAATATCTGAAACGCACACATGCTGGAGGAGGTTTGTGGGCCTGGGACGCTGTCACCGCTCCCATCCCACCCTCATTGTGTTGTGTCTTTGTGTTGGAGTGCGAATGACTAATTAGCAACGCTGGCATCTGCTCTCATGGCTCCAATGAATCACTCCGCCACCTCTATTTCTGAAGCTGCTGCTCGACGCCACATCAACAGCCAGGCTGGAGAGTTAACAAGCAGTCATCCCATGTGTCAGGCCCCGCGGACAGAAATACAGAGCGTGTCTGCTGGCACTCCCGGCTCTGAACACACTCTTACAGACAGACGCATAGAGGCACCATGCAACAGAGTCACCTTGGACGATGCTCTGCAAACATAATACACATCTAATGTGTCATCATACACCAAAAATCAACATTTTCAACTTATTTCAAAAGGATTCAAATGCTAATTTTGAAATCATATGTTCATAAGTATTAGATATATAAAAACATACTATGCTAGTGGACCCAGGGTATGGCTAGGGGCAAGCCAACTGCACCAGTCCACTAAATACTGAACACACAAAGGTGAAACTGCTAAACCTCTGTGAAATGTACTTTTCACATAGCTTTGTTAATCAAAGTGATTATTTGCCAAATGGTCAGTGTGCCCTTTAAAGGCTCATCGTTGACCCATTAATAACTGTAGTCTTTGTTTAAGCCGGTGTTTATAGAGAGGTCATTAAGACGTGGGAGCCGGCGGGGCTCCTCATTATGAACGGCCCTGGTCACCAGTCACTGGCTGCACCCTTATGAGGAATGTTCAGCCCAAGCCCACCCTTTGTGTCACTCGCCCGTACTCACATACTAGTCACTCGCCCGTACTCACATACTAGTCAAGACGTAGCTGGAGACTACTTGACCACAAAGGACATGACAGACCCCAAAGGTCCTCAAGCTTTTCAGGCCAAGAGGCACATCAAGTTATGCAATATAAATACCTGCAAAGGGTGTTGCATGATCACGAGTAGGCTCTGTTAAAAGCTGCTGTGTAAATCTGAGAATTCATCATTCTCCCTGTTCAGTGTCTAAACCACATTAAGCTACTACAACATCTGGAGGGTTCGGCGGAGGCAGGGGGGGTTAGTCTGGGAAGGAAAGGACATGTTCAATCAGTGCAGTGAGCCTGCGACTTCTCGTCTTCTTATGTGCATGCAAAGACACACACTCTCCCTCTCTCTCTCACACAGTGTGTGGAATGTGACACTGTTATGTCAGGACAGACCCCAGTGTGCCTCCCCTGCTACATGATGGTCTGCTGATTTAAAAATATTTTAATCTTTTTCCTGGTTTGCAGACTTTCATTTTTTTCCCCGTGTACACGTTGTGTTTAATGTACACGTTACAAATAATCATCTTAAATACATAACCTTTCAGAAAGAGATGTCCTGTCAGTGTTGGTTTTGTGGGGGGGTGTGTGCGTGTGTGTGTGTCAGCGTCACTCCCAGGCTGCTGTGTTGTTAGGGTCCGTCCCCGGCTGTTCCGCCGGGCTCAGAGCGAAGCTTCCCAGAGAAAACCCAGGACTCGCTTCACTGCTCCCGGTTTAGATGAAGCCAAAGTCCTGTTTGGCTTAGAGCGACTGTTCCCACACTGCCTGTCAAGTTGCTGGAGGTGTCACTTCCTCAACCCCTCCGTGTCCATCCATCTATAATCACACATCACACAAGCAAGATTAAAGCTAATTAAAAAGGATTCTGTGCAGGAGATTACTAATAAGACACGGAGGCAGATGATTGACAGCCTTTTTTTCAGCTTCATATGAAACTGTTTTGCTGTGGACTCGCATGTGAAATTAGTTTTTACTTTGTAAATAAGAAACATTGATTTTGTTGCTGGAGTGACGCTGGAGTGACGCCATGAACAGAAGCAGCGTGTGGGGAGAAGTATTATCCTCTTTGCAGCGGGAAGCACTGGGTTTTATGGGAAATGTGGTCTAACAAATAGAGACATATAGCACCATGACTGTGTTTTTAATTTTGGAGCTAAATTAGATGCTGCTATCAGCAGGGCCACACTTGTAAAAGAGGTTTCACTGAGACTAACTTAGATAAATGAATGTGTAGAGGAAAATGAGGAAATGAGGAAAGAGGCCTGTGCAGTGTAGAAAGGAAAGAAAGGCTTCAAAGCTCAGTTTTGTGCTGCTCTGGTCTATTAAATGGACACGATGAGTCGCTCTTGTTCTTAACGTTACGTTTCCTGTGTCTGCAGTCCGACTCTGACGATGACTCACAGGAACCTGACGGGCAGTTGCAACGTCAACTGTGGCTGCAGGATCCACGAGTACGCTCCGGTCTGCGGCTCTGACGGCATTACCTATTTCAACCCCTGCCTGGCTGGATGCAGCACTGTGGGCAATGACAGCACCGGGGTGAACGCACACGCGCACACACACACACACACAACGCTCATAGCTTCACTGCAGCCAAGGTTTTTTTTAAACATGATTGATGAAAATGATTTCAGAGAACTTTACTCAAGGACACATTAATCGCTACCCGCTCTCCTCCCATAGCTCTGAAAGTACAGGACGTGTCAGACTCCACAACAACATCAGATAATTAATTAGAACCACACAGGGTAGATTCTTTCTCCAGATCACGGATTACATCGCTGGTGCCACCCAGTTTTTCTCTGTGTCTGAATTTACATCAGATTTTTTAATGTACCAACAAAATCAGTAGTGTTTTAATGGAATTACTTAGACTTGAGTCCATTTAAAAAGAGAGTGGACAGTGTGATTTACCCCGGTTGTTTTTAAACTACAGATTAGGAACTACACCGACTGCGGCTGCGTGCAGAGCAGACAAGTCATCACTCCGTCCTCTGGCGGCCAGGTCAACCAGCTCCAGCTGGTCATCGTTAAAACCTACCTGAACGAGAACGGCTACGCTGTGTCAGGGAAGTGCGACCGCACCTGCAACACCCTCATCCCTTTCCTCATCTTCCTCTTCATCGTCACTCTCATCACTGCCTGTGCCCAGCCCTCAGCCATCATTGTCACACTCAGGTGAGTGACCCGATGTCTGACAATCATTGTCCTCTCACAGCTTCTTTAGAACTGTGTTGGTTGTCGGTCTCAGTCTTTTTTTTCTGCTATTTGAACTGAATAATAGACAGTTTCCCACATCTCTTTATTTAGAGGCAGCTCAGTGAATCTCTGTCATTTACATGTTGTTTGTCTTTTCTCAGGTCTGTTGATGAACAGGAGAGGCCTTTTGCTCTTGGGATGCAGTTCGTCTTGCTCCGAACTCTAGGCAAGTGCCAGAATATTTGCACTATGATGAAAAGTAAACCCATTAAAACCATCCGCTGTATGTTTTGTGGCCTTGTGAATCAGGTTGGTCATAAAGAGTGGAAGTTAAAGGTTCAAAGATCTTCAGAACGTGCAGCCAATCAGATCCCTCATCTGACTTTTATTGTTGAGGCTTTTCCAGCTGGTCTGAAATCCATTTATATAAAATTTTGTTTTCTCTGGCTCTAATTCCCTCTCTTGTCCTTAACGCTTTACAAAAATAGAGCAGGGATGCAGCACTGTAGTGGACCTGTGTGAACTCCTGTGTAGATAAATGTAGAAAAGCCCTCAGGATTAGTAGGCACTGCTCTTACATGCCTCTGACCTGCTTGGTATGGCTGTGTGAACATAAAGCTGTCACATCACTTCTCTTAAACCATCTCAAGATCTGGAATGGGGGGGTGGGGGGGGGGGGGGGGGGGGGGGGGGGGGG
>JBBPCS010000002.1:3960713-3979275 GCA_037974645.1 Hollardia meadi
CACACACACACACACACACACACACACACACACACACACACACACACACACACACACACACACACACACACTCCTTATCCACTGAGTGTTTCTTTGTTAACCTCTCATTCCATTAAGTGCTCTGGACGCTAAAGAAAATAATGCGCTGACACAGTGTGTGTGTGTGTGTACAAAGGAGCACATCTTTTACATACTTAAAGAACAAATCCTAAAAGAGAAAGACACCCATTGTGCCGCTGTTGTTTCTATTGTTCAGTGCGCTGGATTCTGTTACAGCTGCCAGGTGGCTGTCTCATCCTAAGTATAAAATATTCACTGCTCTACAGGAGGTAGTCAGCTGAGTCTGTGCCTCTAAGCAGCTTTTGGTAAGATTACATTTGATGGTTTGTCTTTCAGTTCTTGAGGAACACAGTCCCGCTGCTAACTTTTTGGAGGAACAATTGATCACCTGACACCACAATCATCCAAGTGTCCTCAACAGATGCTACCTCTTTGCCATGCACTGGCATTTATGGCAATTTTTTTTTTTTACCACTGATTAATCTATAAATTGTCGTCTTGAGTAATATGTGACGCATTCAAACAACTAGCTAACAGTCCAAGCCCCAAAGATGTTAAGTATATGATTGTATGAGACAAATAAACGCAGAAAATCTTCACACATGAATAGCAGAAAGAAGCACATTGTTTATCAAATTAATTATGAAATAGGGCTGTCACAATAACACAACACAATTACTGTGGCCAAAAGAATATGCAATAAGGCGCCTTATCGCAGCAGCATCACGTTAACCGTCAGGTTTCGAGAAAAGTGCAAACCAAGGGGACCTCGCCGTGGGTGGGAGGCACCGTAATTCATTTTATTAGGCTATTTTGGATGATTTTATTCATTATGTATTGCCTGATTCCCCCAATGCTTTAATGGTACCTATTTTAGTTGCGCGTCATCTTAAATTTTAATAATTCATCATTAACATTATGATTGAAGATCCATTGAGCAGAAGATGCAGTGTGTGGACACATGGCTGATTTTGGTATTCATGCTCAGTCACACGGATGATGCTCAAATGACTGTGATACTGAGAGACATACAATAAAGAAATAATTGTAATTGAAAGTATTTTAAGCCTTGTCAAAGCCTTGAGTGGTAAATATTTTACTGTGACCAGAGCTCTGGTTTCTCTTTTGCAGTCACACACACATAGGTCTTGTTACGATGGATTGGATTACTTCTATGGTTGACCTGTACAATGATCAAACCCTCACAGTTGTTTCAGTACAACTCACTCCTGTGGGAT
The DNA here is from genome assembly GCA_037974645.1 of Hollardia meadi. Taxonomy (NCBI): domain Eukaryota; kingdom Metazoa; phylum Chordata; class Actinopteri; order Tetraodontiformes; family Triacanthodidae; genus Hollardia; species Hollardia meadi. The sequence goes on from JBBPCS010000002.1 coordinate 3,962,012, forward strand.
ATTGGAATATGTGTGAAAGTGTGTGTATACCTCTGAGGGATGTAGAACATATGTTGAGGAGAGGGTTTGTGTAGCCGGCCGCCGTAAACAGGCCACAAGCCGCTGAGGATCCTGAACAGAGAGCTTTTCCCACAGCCGTTAGGCCCCGTGATCAATAGGTGCATATTCTCTTCTACCTGCAATAAAAAGAGAATTTATTAATCCCCCCTAAGCTGAGACAGTCCTCTGTGTAATTACAAAACATCATTAAGATATAAAGCCCTGGAGAAGCATCAGTGGGTGTGTAGCTTTTGATAGACAGCATGAGTATGTAAGATTACACACAGGAGATGTGAAAAGTCAACACAAATTCCTCCTCAGAGATCCTTTATATTTTCAACAGAATACACCGTGTTTGAGGTGTCTGTCCTCTGTCTCTGAAACTGAAGCTTTCTGAGCGACAGGTGGAAGCCACATCAAACTGTTTGGAGGTATCATTAAATGCCTCCAGTTTGCCTGCAGCTATGCCTTCTCTCTCTGAAAGTACAGCAGCCAAAGTAAAAGTAAAAGTAAAAGCCAAATAAAAAGGAGCAACAATGTAAAAACAAATGAAGAAATAATTATGTACTGAATGTAGCTTTGAACCACATTCATGTCAAATCTGTACCAACATTCATCATGAAATATCTACATTATATACGGTAAATTATGTACATTGTAAATTATTCAATTATTATGTTCCAGATGACCTACATCTAATTCCTTATCAGCGCATCAAGCCAGTTGTCACTGTACTCGAGCGCTGCCATCTTGCGCAGGTGACGTCATTTGGAGCCCGAGTCTGCGCAGTAGTGACCGGGCGGTGGATTGAGTTCCCGCCCGACACAATCGCGAGCAGGACTCAGTTGTCCATCATGATGTTTCACCCCGTTTTTATAGCATCAAAAAACCCAAAGTAAAACTAAACTGAACAGAAAAATTAACACTTGAACATACATCAGTGTGATAAGAACTACTTAAAACAACAGAAACCATCTATGAGACAAAAGATTTATTTGAGGTGTACTTTGAGTTCTTAGTTTGGCCCATGCGGGAAAGGGGAGGGGAGAAAGAAGCGGTGTCTGTAGTGGTTGTTGTCAGGCAGTGAATGAACTGACTTCAAACACACACACCCTCACCTGTCATTGCTCACTAGCTTACGGCTAATGTACAGTAAGTATTCTGGCTGTTTATTTGCGTTAATTGCGCCAGTGTTTTCTTTTGTTATTTTATTGTCTGCAGGGTGTATTGAGCACAAACAACTTGATTGTTGACTTGACTATTAGTATAAGCTGCTAATGCTATTTGAGACCAGGTCAATTAGGTTTTGATCTTCTGTTGAAGCTTAAACAAATATTCTACAGCTGGTAAAAGAGACAACGTGGCTTGAATAATCCAGGCTAACGTGATGTTAGCCAGCTATAATTATCCCCTTAATTCTCCACGATACTATGATACACTTTGACTCTCTGTGATAATTACAACTAAATTTGATGATTTCTCAGTAAATGACCTGTGGTCATCTAAAAGCATTATTATATTGCCGTTATTTTATTGGTGCTTCTTAGCAAAAGTTTTAAAAAAAAACTAGAATCCAGCTAACTGTAAATAAACCTGAAGAAGTTTGAGTTCAAAGACACGTTTCTCTGCAATAGTTTGACCTCAACTTGAAAGCTACTTCTGAGGAACTGAAAAAAGCAGGCTTGTGTTAAAATTATCACCAATGAAATCAATCTAACTCAGTGATCCACAGACAAAGAACAGGACCATGGGATCAGTGGAACCTCAGTCTCTCTGACATTTCACAGACAGAGGGAAATAAACAGAACATGCACACAACTAGAATTAATTCTTCACGGTTGTATGCCTCCGCTCAACAGTCAAGTTGCAGTTTCCATCTATGTCTGTCCAGACTCACATATATATGGAGTGACAGAAAAAGAGCTTGGTCACATGGTGCAACAATAATGACCTGAAGCTCAGTATCAACAAAACCAACGAGCTTGTGGTGAACCACAATGCTTCAAATATGAATGTTGCTGCAAAAGAGCTACAAATTCTGAAACATGGATGCTTCAACACACATGTTCAACCCAGCAGCACAGAAACAATCAGCACAGTTTCAAGGTGGGCAACCAAAATTAGTTTCACCAATTCAATATCTGACCAAATATGAAATACTGTATGTCCCAATGTTCCCTTCTGTTCCTGAGTTATGGTGTTGAATAATGGCCAGAAAAGTGTTTCTGCACAGCATTATAATGCCATGTGTTTAATAGATCACAGTGACCTTGACCTTTGACCCCTTACCACCAAAATCTAATCAGTTCATCATTGAGTCCAAATAATTTGTTTTGCCAAATTTGAAGCAATTCCTTCAAGCTGTTACTGAGATACTGCGTTCACAAGATGGCTAGCTGGCATAAAAATACGGACAATTAATTTCTTTCCATAGGCAGCCCCTCAGGGGAGAAGGGGGCACTATGCACAATGCATTCTGTGAAATTAGGAAGGACTGTTATAGTCCTAATGACATCTGAAATGTTCATAAGTGATTGACAGCATTGATCTGTCATTTTAAACCCTAATATCACCCCCTCCAGCTCATTACAGTAGCCAACAGCCTGATGGGAGCAACACATTGAAACCCAAAGGATGTACCTGTTTCCTCATGAGAACACAGAGGATTCTACATAAATGCTAATTAAAGCCACATTGACTAAAAAAAACAACCTCAGGTACCCTGATAGACAAGTAGGGTTTAGAAATCACCTGAGAACAGAGCGCCTGCAAATATATGAGTTAACATTGATGAGGATTATTACGTGGGCTTTTTCTTACAAGCAAAGAAGAGCTACACAATAGAAGCAATATGGCAGAGTATAAAAAGATCCAAAGAGAATAGAGCTGCCTTACCTTAAAGTTCAGGCAAGACACTACTACGTCCCCGTTCGGCGTGATAATTGGGACATTCTCGCACACGATGCCATTGTCCACGTCTATCACTTCACCTGAAGAGAGAAAGACAGGGAGAAAGGGATCAGAGATAAAGAATGAAAGAATTAGATACATACGAGGCATAAGTATGGATATGGATACAGGAATTATGGGGTTGAAAATATCTCTTAGCTTAACAGTGCTCCCGAGCAGGGGATTCATTCTGGGGTCAAATGGGTGTTTACACAAGGGTAATTTATGCGTTAAATCCAACCTTTGACCTTGATACTGCTGATTGCTTGTAATGCCATCTTGATGATCGAGGGATTTATTCTGCTTGTGCAAGTTGCCGCAGATTTGGTTAAATGCATACAGTATGAACTGTATGCAAATTGTCATAGTTAAGTGGTTTTGCAGCAAGTATGCATAAATGAATGTACTTTAGTGTGAAAATTATACAATAAAACACAAAACAAATGCTTCTAAATTTTGAAAGATTTATTACAAATTGTGTTTTTCGAGGCGACCAGTTCCAAGGTTCCATTTGCTTTTTGCATTATATTGTGATGCAACATTGTGTGCAACAGAGTATAATCAATAACAATATTTAATGTTTGACCTCATCAACTTCATTAATTTTGTAAATATCTGCTTATTCTGAATTTTATGCAAGCAACACAGACGGGTTGGGACAGGGGCAACTGGGAAAGTTGTGAATTTGAAGAAGTTTGCAATATGAACACACTTGATACTGGCTGAGAATTAGTATAACACAGCGGAGGTCATTGAGGTTATTGATCACAACATCTCTCTGCTCCCTCAGCCTACATCCCCACACCCATCTACTTTGGTGCTGTGATCGACACCACCTGCATGCTGTGGCAGCAGGACTGCGGCGTGCACGGCTCCTGCTGGGAGTACGATGTCACCTCGTTCCGCTTCGTCTACTTCGGCCTGGCTGCCAGCCTCAAGTTTGTCGGCTTCATCTTCATCTTCCTCACCTGGTACTCGATCAAGCACAAGGAGGAGCGAGCCGAGCACTGGCGCCAGCACCTGCCTCCGCTGGGCACAGTCAGCGAGCTCATCTGCCACGCCGGAGGCCAGAAGAGCCACGCGCGCACCCGCTCCTGCCCCGTGTTCATCCCGCCTCGGCCCGACCCACCCGCCGCCCTGCTGCTTAACCGAGGCCACAGCAGCCTCAGCTGCCCCGGCAATGGCCTCAAAGCAATAACACCTCCCATCCTGTCGCCACATCAGCACAGAGGCTCTGCCCATGTCTGAGAGCACGCCAAGCCTTCCTCCCTAGGGGTTCATCATGACATGTGCCTTCCTGTTTGTGTTTCTGCACCACATGGTGTCTGCTTCACACCAACCGGACAGGCGGGGCTCCACAGCTGCTGTAGGACTGACGGGCAGAGACACAGGTGTGCCCACCATTCTTAAAGGGCTGCTCATTGCTGTTAATAATAACAGGAGACAGACAGATGTTCTATTATTCTGAACATATCATCAGCTGCAGCCACACACAGCACCTCCACAGACCTCCACATGAAGGTTAGGACATTGTGAGGACATCACATGGTGCTACTGTTAAAGGGCAGGGGCATTACAATCTCCATACAGACAGATGAGACATCATCAACACAGCATCTAAAGCACAACTGACAAACCTGTACTATGCAAGATCCTTTGTACAGCTCCCTGTAAACTCTGCATCTGAACCTCTTTCTTCTTCTCTGCTCAGTTCATACCCAGCGGCTGTTGCCGCCTCACTCATAATCCCTTTTTTTTTCTGTCAACATATCAGCAGTCTGTCTTGTATTTCAGCCATTCCACCCTGTTGTCTAATCTGGTTGATGTGTTATTTACATTTTCAGAAATGACAAAAGCAGGATTTTTTTTTTTTTTTAATCCTCACCTCTTTTTTTTTTTCCTCCTTCCTTTCCTTTTTCGCAACAGTGCCTCACAGGCTGTCTCGGCCAGTCCAGTATACAAAGCTAGCTATGAGGTAGCTACTGAAAAAGCCAGTCACTGTTGTCTCAGTTGGGCGACACTTTTATTAGGTCGCCCTCAGCTTTAGTTTTTGGGAACAGTTGCCACCAAGCTTGAGTCATTGTGCCCGGTTAATTAAGTTTCTCGCCTTGGCAACCATGTAGCTTAAAGCCTACGAGCACCAACAGTACAGTGTTTTAATGACTTCTGTGAAAGGTCAAGTCGAAATCTATAGTTCATAACTCATCACACCGCTTTATTATTACAATGTGTAATAACTAGCCTAGCGGTAAAAGGGAGAAAGAAATAAGATCTCTGATCACGTGTTGAAGCTACTGTGTGTCCAAAAGATGTGATTGTACTTGAAATTGGAAATGTGATGGAAATTCAAGAAAAGAAAAAGTGGCAAAACTGGCTGTTTTATTAACAAATTTAACTATTGACACAATCGACAACAAATGAAAGGATGCATCATTTTGGCTTTGCATTGTAATGGCTTCTCCATTCTAATGGTCATCAGGTGTACATAGTAGTAATCTAGTAGTCTAGGCTTTAAGAAGTGCGGCAAGCATGTATAATAGTCAGCCTGACGTTGAGTAGTCGGTTGCTGGGTGTTTGGGGCCCTCTAGTGGACAGAGAGATGATTGTGCAGAAGGCCAGTGAATGTTGCTGTTTGTCAGACCTACTGAACTATATGGCGTTCTTGGTTTAAAGGTTAATTATTAAACTTAATCACTGCACTGAGTTTAGCTCAGATGACCTGCTGTCTTTGACATTTATGCTTGCAGGGTCATGTGACGTGTCAGATGGAGTCTGAACAGGGGGGCTAGCTTACCTGTTTTAATAGAATTGTCTTATTTTATTTTGAAGGGCTCATGTTATTTTCTCCTGTTTGCAGAGAAATGCAAGAGGTAGTAATAAGGCCTTTCCATGTTTAAAAAGAAAAGAAGCTTTGTTCAATAGTAGATATAATAGGTGAAAACAAAGTCAAATCTGTGAGACGTTTTAAAAATACATTTTAATGAGTTTGAGAATATAAGATGCAAGTCTAATAAAGTTACTGTATTTTATATCTTGATGAGTTCCATTTCATTTGAACTTTTAAAAGTTTGTGCGGAAAAAATAATAAAATCTGATGCAGTGAATACATTTTAAAAGTTAACATTTTTTGGCCAAGATTCATGGTATTCTACCAGGTGAAGATTATCAAGTGGTAATGGCAGTGATTAATTTTAGTATTACGTGGCTTAGTACCTCAAATTAAACATATTCATAAGTAATCATCGTGTAAATATTGACAGAGCAAATGAAGCGTATTATTGAGCTCACACATAGTTAGAAGCATATTTATGAACTAACCCATGACATTGTAGTTAAAAAGAGAAAAAAAAAGGATTAAAGCTACAAAAAAAAAAAAAGAGCAAGCGGTGGATTTTTCTCGCGGTGCCTGAACAGTGTTATTCTCATGGGAAGGGTTGAGTTTACTTTATGTCATGCGGGGAGGGAGTTGGGTTATTGCAATGTATTTTTCTGTAAAGAGAACTACACAATTGAGTTAATAAAGAAAATCTTATGTTATGCTACCCAGAATGCCCTTCTTTAAATCTGTAATGATTCTCCAGCCTTCCTCAATCATCAGTCAGGGAATACCAATGTAGGATTATTGTGGCTGGAAAGCCAAATGTAATCCTCGCCAAGTCATCATACGGTTAAATATTTATTATTTGTGAAATTCTGTTCAGATACCAAATGAACATTGATAGAGTTGAAATGATAAAAAGTGAGCCTAACAGTGCACTCCTTGCAGGGAAGGTTGGAGAATCTTCCAATAATGCCACAGCGATCATTAAACACAGTAAATGCGGGGGTGTCTGCCTTTACTGCACTGTATTACAGTTTGACCGTAGGTTTGCTTTAACACATTTTCCTTCCATCTGTGTTTGAACTGGAAGTGTATTCCTGGACAGAGCAGAAGCAGTATTCTGAAAGTCGAGCTCTTGTTTGCTTTTGTTCCTCAGGAGCAGAAGTCTAAATAATGTTTGTGAACACTTGGTTTACAAATGCCTTGAATACTTGATATTTGTCATTAAAAAAAATGGAAAAATCGACTTGGCTTGATTGAATTTTTTTTTTGCAGAGCATAGTTCAGAGACATGAGGCCGAAAACATCACGAGGAAGGTTGAAAGGGTTTATTTAACAGCTTCATTCATGGCTTTCCCGGAACCAGACTTGTTCTAACAATTCTACACACTGTCAAAGAAAGAAAAAGGGACAGCATCAGGTCTTTGCAGAACCGGTTTTCTAACATCTCAGTCATTCTTTGGAAGCACCAACACTACAACCAACAGCAGAGATGAACAACTGGCAGAGAAGTTCGACATTGTGCCCTCAACGGCCCTGAAATACTTAAGGCCACGTCTGCAGAGTATCTTATCAAAGCTGGAAGAGAGTGTGCTGCCATATAACCAGTTGTGAGGGACTACGGTTACATTCAAAATGAAATGGACATGTGCAACACAAATACTCTGGATCATCAAAGCATCATACACCATATGATTAATTGGTGACCTTTCCAAAAGAAGTTACGCAGTGAACATTTTCACCCCGGTGATTGTGTGCATTTGTGATTAGTAAAGATACTCACATTAGAAATAAACTGCTGTAAATAAGTGACAAACTGCAGAGAGAGCTGGTGCAGCAGTGCAACTGATCAGAAAACGGTGAGCTCAGAATGTCAGATGTGTTTGATGTCAGTAGAATTGTCCCATGATTGTCTAAACTGTCTGGTACTATTAATGACATATGGCATAGAGGTAAAAAAAAAAAAAGAAAAAAGAAGATATTCCCATATAGCAAATTTAAAAATAATTTGTAAAACAGGTTCTGTATTTATATTGATTCTGTAGATTTTTCAGAAGTGACAATCCAGTTATTGTCTTGGTTCTAAAAAGTAGTCTGTAGAAATAATTATTTCATAAAATCTGATTTCACAATGGAAACTAATTTCATATCCACAAACAGTAGAGGGTGAAGATCATAATACAGATAAGTTCAAAAGTGCATTTGGGGTCAAATATTGCCTTTTTGTGTATAGTGAGCGGGTCATGTTAATAGATCCTTTATAGACTGGAGCATAACTAAAGCCGACTAATGCTAACTACTCGTTCTGATGTTGAAACCACTCGCATTTATTTTTCATAAAAACTTATCAATGGTGTTATTCATATGGAATTCATCATGTTTAATCCCAATACTTAAGTTTAGCTGCATTAAGGCGTTTTTGTTTTTCTAAATATATATATTTGAAAAAAAAAATAACACTGTTTACTTATAAATGTAGGCACCTGTAAAAAAATAAACAATAACTTTAATACTCATTATACAACTCTTACTGGCTAAGGTGGTATCACTCGCCATTGTTGTTGGCAAGCTCATCTCCCAATCACTGTGTCTGTGTGGCTGGCCAGCCCGTGCGTCTGCCTTAGAGTGTCTGATTGGAGGGTTGAGGCAGAGAGCCGCTGCCCTCATAGTCCAAGGTAAGGGGCAGCACCGACTGAGGCAGCACCTGTAGGACCAACCCGACACTCTGTGAGCTGCTAGTCTGTGTGGTGGGGGGACTCCCGGTGGTGCTGGCCAGCACCTTGGGCCTCAGTGTCCGTGGGGATAAAGGGAGGTAGCCTTGGGCCTTGAATATGTCCTCCTCTTCTTCGAGACCCAGGCCAAAACCCTGAGGGTCTGTTTCCTCTCCATGGCCCTGACCAGGCTCCAGTTGGGCCTGCAGGCTGTTGTGGGTACGCAGCAGGTTGTCGTGTCGTGTCTCCAGCTCCATCAGTCCGTTCCCGCTGAATGTCTCTCCTTCTATCTCCTCCAGCTGTGCCCACATGTCGCCCTGCAAGATAAACCTGTCTCCTCTTGGACCTGATGATGATACCATCACCGGTGGCATAACAGACCCTGCAGGTCTGTCTACAAGCCTCTTAGGAAGGTCATTGACAACAGATTTCAGTTTCCTTTCCAGTGTGGGCCTCGGTGTGTGTGGTGCTGGTGGCGTTTGGCTGGGGGCGGGGGTGGTGAGGCGAGCCTCTGTGGCCAAGCCCGGCCAGACATCACTGGCCGGGGCCAGCTCCTCTCCGCTGCCCTCTTCAAGGCCTCCACCCCCGGCCCCAGAGCCCAGCTCTGGCAGGGTGGAGTCGTCAAGCTTATGGGTTAGGTTGAATTTGTTTAAAACGTGTCGCAGTGCAAATATTTTATCTACATCCTTCTGAAAGTTGGCCCAATTGTCTGGGCTGGGGCTGTAGTCAGGCCTACATTCATAAAGGCTTTCGTTTATGATATACAGATCCTCCAGTCCCTGCCAGTTCACCTCCTCGTCTGTCAAGTTGGGTAGTTTAACCCTGTCGTCCGTCCCACATGTGCTGTGTGCTGCCAAAAACAAAGAAACAGAAGACTGTAAGGATCTGGAGTAGAAAGAACGGGGGGCTTTTCAAGTTTACTCAGACACCATGCAGTCATGCCCAGCCTCCAGCTCTCTCAGCCAGTTCCATGGGGTTGGAGGCCCCCATCAATACACACACAGACAAATTCACATACACACTTCAAAGCTGCATTAGATAAACTAGATACACACAGCACCCACGCTAAGCTCAAGCCATGAGTAGTGCAAAAACATGCCGCCTTAGAAATTCACATGAGAAAGACAGACTGAAAAGGAAAATATTTAATGATCCATCCTAATATACTAGCATACTGAGCTGCACAAGAAAACTGTAATAGTAAAGTGAATAATAGGGCTGGACTGGGTAGAAATGCAAAGTCAGGCAACCTGGAATAAAAGAACTTAAGCAGAGGAAACAACAAAGTGATCAACAAAACAAGAAGATGCTCAGGAAAAAAAAGAAAATGAGCTTTCTGCTGAATGGTGTTTTCTCAAAAATAAATAAACATGGAATTTAAAATGCTATCAGAAAAAAAAGAATAAAAGAAAATCAAAGCTGAAAGCTAAATCAGAGTTGGGCTTAGTTTGATGTCTGCAAGTAAAAACTGAGGAAAAGATGCAGCAGTTCCACTTTAGGTCGGCTTTCCTTGCGAGAACAGCTTTCTTGTGACTACGGCAGCTAGAGAATGGGGATGGTTTCGATAATAGGCTTTAGGAACTCACAGGAAGGAGAAGCTTGGTCTCCTCTTTGACCATTTTCGATGCTGCTGTTGCCTGGTAAGCAGGTGCCAGAAACACAGGTCAAAAGGGCAGAGGGTCAGTGGGAGGACAAGAGAGGTCACAGCAACTCAAGTGTCCACTCTACCACACGCTAATGGCCATGAGCAAAAATATGAGCGCTATCTGAGTGTTACACTAGTGTAAGGATGACGGTTTATTTGTGGATATGGCTGACAAGGCATGGAGGGTGATGATATGAAAGAAATAGTTCGACATTTTGGGATATTTGCTCATTCGCATTCTTTCTGAGAGCGAGATGAGAAAATTGACACCACCCTCACGTCTGAGGTAAATTTGACGCTACAGCCAGGAGACAGTTAGCGTAGCTTAGCATAAAGACTAGAAACAGGGGGAAAACAGCTAGGCTGACTCCGCTGTAAAATTGTGAATTGTCGTTTTCACTCGACAATTTTTGTACAATTTTTATTTTTTCATCTGGACTCTCAGCAAGAAAGCGAACACGCTTATTTCCCCAAAAAGTTGAACTCCTTTTTTAAGCTTTCATGTAGAATGTGATGCACGAGGGAGGACTATACAGTGTCATGCATTGTCATTCACATGCACTTGCTTTGTAGAAGCACATATTCAGCACCTCCCTACAAGACTTCTTAATTCTTATTTGGCCATGCTATCGTATGAATAGCTTAAAGTGGATCAACTTTGAGTCTATATTTTAACATCTGATATAAATGTGCTGATCTCTGTGAAGATATTCAATATTCAAATAGCTGCAGACTGACATTACACAGCAGATAAAAGTGAAGACAGATGGTGTGCACACAGGTGACAACAAACAAAGCTGCTTTAATGAGAAAAAAAAATCATCGGTTATGATTTGTTAGCTTGTCCCCAGCATGCAGCCACAGATTAAGCGCCAACACTCCATGGATGGATGTATTAGTGGGAATGAGGCAATTCGGCCCATGCAGGTGTTAAAAGAAAAAAAGCCACTGAAGAGAAAGAAAAAATTGGTGGATACCTGTGTGGCTCATAGCTTCCTCCATCTTTACCTCCTGATCGGAAAAATAAAAGCAATCGATTGTTAATGTTTTGATTCAAGGAGATATTGGAGGGAGATAAATAGATCATTCACACTGAAGATTTCTTCATGCACAGCTGCTACTCCCTATGGAGAAATGCAATCATCGGACGATCAGAATGAGGAATGAGGAGAAAAGAGATTCGGGATTTGAGAACAAGGAGGGAACGTGTGAAAGATCATGTGAACGGGCTGAATGAGAGATGTGGATTGATCAGGCTTTGAGTGGTTTTGTGAGGTGTACAGAGTTTTCCCTTCAAAGCAAAAAAAAAACAAAAAAACACACACAAGGTCATCTAGTCAGGTGATGATGATTCTTAAGTCACACTCTATAAATAAATGCAAGTGACTGCTAGATCCATTTAACCAGAGCAGTTAAAATTCAAAGAATCTAATCCTCCAACAAAAACATCACTTGATGTAACCACAACAGCAATTTTCATTGGTTCACGGCGTTGGCACCGTACGCGAGCAGGGGCAGCCAGTCCAAGTAAAGAGATTTTAGGCTGCTATGTGACATGTGTTGGCATAGTTTTGACAAGTCCAGCTTGCCAACACTGAAACACAATCGGTTTTCTCAGAGAAGCTCTGCCGCCCCAGTGCTCCACTCTCCAGCTGGTAATTACAGACATTAAGTTTTTATGCTCGGGACATTAACAAGGCAGCCAGTTCGTGCCACACACGAACCGTACTGCTTTGGTCATCACAGCATTGCTTATTAACCACCTCCATCACTGGGATGTTTTTTCTGTAAGGATGCTTGGACTGTGTGGTGGCAGTAAAAACACATATTGTGGCTGATTATAGAAGTGATGCGTGACAGGCTCCAATTAAAATTACAGCCTCAACTGCCGTGATGACAGCATCATCCAAATAATATTTCGAACACTCAGTGAGTCACAAAGGGGATGATGGCCAGGATGTACAACTGGCCTTATTTTTATTATAAAGGTTCCAATTCAAAATATTGGAACTCGGTATACTTGTATGTAAAAGGGGACAATATGCCAGCAGAGTGAAAGGTCCGGGGCTGAGAAACAGAGATGCATGTGTCATCATGAAGAAAACATCGAGCACACATCAACAAGACTCAGTGATGATTCCTTGACCTCCACCTGAAATTTCAATTGTCCCCAAACACATGCAGCATGCAGATATGTGCAAACACACACACATACACACGACAGAGACTAAAACAGATTCAAATACAGAAGAAGACTAGACTGACATATAACCATACAGTCACTCACGTTACTTTTTCAGCATCAAGTGTAACTCAAACTAATTCAAATTTAAATGTCTGTTCATTTCACTTCTTCTGTGTGTAAATCTGTTTCAGTCATCGTCGGCATCACGACCAAACGCTAAACCCAGTGTGACACTACATATCATCAAACATTTTAGGTAAGTAGGAACAAACAAGCAGACTGAAGATGGGCATTTTTACCTGCATCCAATCCTTTTGGTCGAGGGTTGCACTGCTTGTAACCTTGACAACTCCTCATCTCCATCAGCTGGGCGTGGAGAGAGTTCAGTACCTCCCGATCCACGGTGTACACCGCATTGGTCAGCTGAAAATTTACAATCACACAAAAATGTTTTAGTGCGTGTCAAGATGTTATATTTGTATGTTTGTGCGCCTCCAAAAATAATTAGTTTTATAATGCAGGGTCCAAACTGGCAGGATGGGAGGGAGATACAGGTAATGTAGCTTGAATAACTGGAGAAGACGTTCACCCACCTGGTAGGGGTCACTGTTGAGGTCAAAGTACTCTAGGAAGCCAGTGGAGAATTCGCAGAACAGCGTGTTGTGAGTCTCGTTGATGGTTCTCAGGCACCAGTAGGTGTTGTTGTTGGAGCTGGTGCATGCACAGAATCCACCCACTGGACAGTAATGGAGATTATTTGTGGTCAATACCACTGCTAACCAATTGGGATTTTTTTATGGCAAGGAAACAATAGAAACAAACATTTTTGTGTCGTTTGCTAGCATTATCAATCTGGTTGTCTTTGCGTAATTATACATACGTGACCAAAAGGGAGCAGTTTGCCAGTGGTCATTGTTATGTGTGAAGCAAGTGAGGCCAGGCAGGCTGCAGTCGTCTCCCTTCCTCTGCCGCTTCTTCTCCTTCCTTTCCTTTTTCCTTCTGCGGATCTCGTTGTACAACTGGGCCTTCCCATCTGTTTCGTGCGCAGCCTCCCTGGTGGACAGAACCGTGAGAGAATCACAAAATGGTGCGATGCAAAGATGACATCAGCCCCTACCCTCACTCATGCCAGTAACCACAGTGGTGGAAGATCTGGAGGGGACTTCCAGAAGGAACCGTTGATGCCAGGATGTGATTGTCTGTTTACTTTCATGTTTAAGCTCTTGCTTTTTCAAATTTTCTCTTGGATGACATTCTAGCCACTGTCGCCCGCTTCCTTTCCTGCATGAACAAGGACAGGCAGTGCAGGAAAAAAACAAACAGCTGCTTTGTATTGGCACAATCTGTTCCCAATGTTTCCTGGTGCAAGTTGATCACTATGTGTGAGGGATTGACTGATTTCCCCCTCTGTTGAGTCATTCTATCTTTCCATGCGACTCAATCAGACCCCCCCCCCCCCACACACACACACACACACACGTTTCCTTTAGAGAAACTCGTGTGTTTTAGGTCCACAGACATCACAGTGCACATACAAAACACACGTGCCGGACTGGTCACTTGGGAGCTACAAAATCAACTGAAGATGAGCTGCATGTTTAAACCTAACATGCAGTAACCATGCAAATATTCAGCAACAAGTACAGCATTGTACAACAGTATCATAAGAAGTTGTAAGTCATGGTCAGTATTATAGTATTAAAAGGAAAAAGGTGATTAAAGGGAAGGAGAAACTCACTTAAACGGATGGAGTTGATCTTTCCTGTTCTTCAATCTCTCTGCCTTGTTTCTGTCTCCTTTGTTATAATAGCTGGTTTTATAAACAGAGGAAGAAGTTATAGATAAACTTTATTCTGTATGGAAACAACATGAAAGAGAGAAAAGACTAACTAAATGACTAACCTCTTCCCCTCACAGTCGCACTCGTCTGGTCGTGTTCTCTTCAGATGGCCTCTTACTTCCCGGAGGTTTTTGATTTTGTCTTGAAGTGCTTCAATCTGGAATTAGATATGTGACAAACACAAAGTTTTATGGCAAATCATTGACCACGGAGAAAATGAGTAACCTGGATAAGGTTTGTGTGTGTTTGCGTGCCAGGCTTATGGTTCCTTGTACACTCACCTCCTGGTCCACGTAGCTCTTATGGTCTTTCCAGGCTCTAGAGGACTGGTAGACTTCTCTTTCACAATGGACGCTGTCATTCATCAAGATGAAACATCTGAAACAGAAGCAATAACACCTGTCATACATCCCTCTTTTGACGGACACATTGTATACACGTGATTATTGAGGCACTTATTCAGATTTAAGAGATGCTGCTTTCTTACTTGTGGGTGACTTTCACAGAGTTTGGGTATCCAACAGCATTGGTATCATCCGCCAGCATTTCCTCTGAACCATCATCTGACCCCAAATCAAACTCTGGGTCCTCTGGGTTGTAGTGACGCTTCGAGATGACGCGGCGGCGGACAGCTGACTGATCGTCTGCTTGAAGGTCAATGTCGTATATCTGACCTTCAAACTCCACAGACAGAGACCTGGCCGGCCGGGTGTGGACAAAACGTGGCCGATAACCTATTAGAATAAAAGCATAATATATTTATAGTATATTTTATCTAGTATATGAAGGTCTCTTATGACCTACTTTTATTTCAGTTTTCCTTATGAATTAAAACTCAGAAGTTAAGTATGTATCTTTTTTGGGCCATTTCTTGAGTGTTCTCTTGATCCTCAGTGTTTGTACTTCAGCTGCACCTTTTCTAAGCAACACTAGAGGGCATTAAACCACTCAAAATCACAATCTCAACAGCACACGCACACAAGGCAACATCCACAGAACAAATTGCAGGACTTGTTGAAGGATGTTTGCCTTTTCCGTGCGTCTGACTCCCTTTAGAGCATAAATACTCCATTCCAGGAAATCAAGCTTTGAGCCTTTGCACACATTATTTTCTCTAATTGGTATTGAGGAGCAGACATCAAAACATTGTTATGAGTTCAAAAAAAAAGCTGGATGTTAACTGTAGCAGTCCGCCCCACTGTTGAGCTGAAATAACCACAATAATTATACACAGGTCGATATCCGATCCTCCATCTCTTGCCTTTATTTTCCTATACAATATTAGATATGGGAATAACGGGTTCGTGTGTACTCACGCGGGCCAGATGAGAGCTGTCTGTGAGAGCGGCGGTCCATTTTGGAGGGTTTGAAGGCAGCGTCCCCACAGTCACAGCTCCTATCTCTGTTGTCGTAACCGGCGCGAGGCCTCAGGCTACGGGCCCTCTTCCTGGAGCCTTCTTTTGCACTGCCTTTACACTTCTGTATCCTCCACTTGCCTGTGATCTCCTCCACACAATGCCATTTCTATCAACAACAGCAGAAAAAGAAGAAATAACCATGGAGCAATAACATTCCCATCATGTAGTTTTCTCTGTCTGACCTTAATTTGTACGTCTGATTTCTAGAAATTATAACAAATAGAGAAAATAGTATCCTGAATGGATATTTCCTTTTTTTAAGGAATGTCAACATGAACAGATTTTCTGGCATAGCTGATTAAAAACTATGACAAAGCCTCTGTTCTGTCGTTTTATGAACTCATTGAGACAAAAAAATGCTTGTGACATTTATCGAGTAAATCTTAGCCTCTGGGAAAGAATGGCATCCAAAAGCAGCAGGAAAGATAAGCCAAAAAGACCACATGAGATGAACTGGGCCTGTCTGCTGAAAATTAAGTGGAAACCCCTATCACGCATATCCACGCACTTGCCTACATCCTCTTTGTCTTTCTCAAAAACCACTTCCACTAGAAAAAGGGAGTTGAGGAGACACATCTGCAGACCGCCGCGCAGATCAGCGGTGAGTGTGGGAACGAGGGTCCAAACAAAGGGCCATATGGCAGATCAGGTTTCTTTTGGAAGGCTCATATAGTGATGAGGAGCTTGCGGGCCCAACAGGGCCGTTATATCAGTGAGGGAGAGAGAGAGAGAGAGGGAGGGAGGGAGAGATGTATTGTAACTTAAGGATGAAAACAATCTCTTTCTTTCTTTAACCTTCTACCTCCCTCCTGAGAGTACTTTTTAAACCACAACAGTACCACTGCAGCAAGTACCGTAAGTTACTCACAGCGTCATGTACACCCAAAAAAGACACAGTAACAGGTTTCTCGATGTCCCCGGTGAGTAAATATGCCGTACCCACAACAAACCCATACCATTATCGCATGATCGACTCCAAAGGACTGCAACAAAAACACAACAGAGGCTGTGCTTTTAGAAAAATCTGGTCTGTCTCAGGGCTCAACAACTGACTTGCCAGGGGGAAGTATAATGTCACATCAGGTCAGTAAATGTAGCAACTCAAGAAAAAAAGCGGTAAAAAAAAAGAATTTAACACATTGTTTTGTCACTGGGAGGCCATGTTAAATCAAGCCCGACAGGCCATTTCAGACCAGATCTTATCCTTCATGCTTCATATTTACGATGTATTCTGTAAATGATTCAATATCTGCGCATCTTTTGTGCAGTGTTACAGGTGCACACGCATACTGTACCCACAATCACACATGCATTCACATGACACAACATGCCCCGCTGAGCGCAACGAGAATTTGCTCCACTGCCGTCTTTAATAACTGATTGCTACATGCACACATAAACTGGATCTGGATTGCATTAGTCAGCCCCTCAGAAACTCTGCCCGTCATTTAACGCTACCTGAAACTAACAATTTGTATTGTTCTGGTCTGTGTGCTCCAAGGCGACATACTTGGCTGTTGGCCTGTCAGAGAACTAATGGGTACAGATGAAAGGGAAGTACCAACAAATGAGTGCACAATGAAATGATGATGACACTGCATGAAGGTCGCTGTAAGAGTGGTATTCAGTACTGTTAGAACCTAAATGAAGATTTTT
>JBBPCS010000002.1:3979375-3997867 GCA_037974645.1 Hollardia meadi
CGACATACTTGGCTGTTGGCCTGTCAGAGAACTAATGGGTACAGATGAAAGGGAAGTACCAACAAATGAGTGCACAACACAAAAAAGGACGAAAGGGTCCACTTAAGAATCAATTGATGTGCAGTAAATAACTTTTACCATTTTATTATTTTGCTTAAGGCTCTGTGAAATGATGATGACACTGCATGAAGGTCGCTGTAAGAGTGGTATTCAGTACTGTTAGAACCTAAATGAAGATTTTTTTCTAAGTGGATATCAGGGAGTGGATTCTTGGTCACAATGGTTTGCAGAATGGACATGGATACGTTTGTCTTACCTGTCCAGGCTGTTCGCAGGGTGTCTGGAATTCAGCCTGCTGGCAAGTCTCTTTGACCTTCTTGTACTTGGGAAGGCTGTTGGTGTGCTGAGTGTTCACAGAGTCATCCTTCTTTCTAAGGATCTTTCTGCACAACACAAGTAAACACAATTGGGAGAATATCAGCATCAACAAAAGGAGTTGCTATAGTATTAAACACATGTACTGTATGTAATTTCTCTCACAAGGGGTCTAACAATCAAAACAAAAGATGCAGTTTGATGATGTAGTGCAGTAACGTGGGATCTTTTTTGTTGTTGTCCTTATTTTTAAACAACCAATGCTCGCAGAAATGTTCACAGATGAGGTAATGTTTGAAAGTTTTACAGGTGACAGGTGACCAAATGAAACTCACATTTACCTTAAATAAAATTGCGGATTTCCCTGGGTTTAAACATTGTTGAAAACATCTGGAGTAATGTTGGGTACACGGCTCAATAAAATATACAACAAAGGTCTAAAAGTATTTAGTCACTGTAATGCAGAAATGTTACCTATTATATCTTTAAACCATTAAAATATTACTGAATATAAGTGAGCTGACTTAAAGCTTTATTCACTTTAAGAGTTTTTTGCTTTCTGTCATGGCCAGTCCCTGTGTGCTTCTCATGGTCATGGCCAGTGAATGGATAATTTATGTTGCATCTGCGTTGTGCCAAAGGGTCTGGGCATGGAGCTCAGCTCAGCCTCACACCAGTGCTCAGCTCCAGGCCAGGCTGTTTGACCTCGGTTTGGCATCATCATCGACTGCCCTGCCCCCTTTTCCTCTGCTACCACCACAAGGCCTGGCTGAGTTTCTGCGAAGGCAATTCCAACCTACCTCCAATCCCCTGCTCAATCCCCAACTGTCTGCCAACATGGCCTGACTGCTCACGACACACAGACAGAATGACGGCGACAACACAGTACAGAACAACCCCCTTTAAGAGTAGGGCTGTTGTTGTGTTGTCCGATCCCGTCTTGTTCCAGGGGAAAATGGCCAAAGTTCACACACTGGCTTGGCTGTAGTCTCTAGCCTTTAGCCAAGAGTGATTAAAGAGCTAACAGTTGTTGTGGATGTCACTCCCTGATGGCTGCATTACCCAGATGATTGGATTCACAAACAAGTCAGCCCCAGCTGTCAGTCTCAGCGGTACAGTACTGTAAGGTAAAGTGAGGCTATTAAATCACAGAGCGTATAACATGAGCAGTGAGAGCACTGCACTAAAAACATTATCTACTGTTTGTGTCCTCCTGTGCCCAAGTAACAGAGTGAAAGGTCTGTGAAGGCTAATCTTAGCATTTAGTAATAAGCGCACAAGCAGACAGCCTTTCTAAACAGTGTGGATTAATGGAGGAATGGATTAAAAGAGCTAAAGCCCCTACGGGTCACAGTCTATTCATTTCATACACAACGGCTAGTTCTTCTGTCACACAAACATACGGCAGCAGGAGACTGATCTGCGTGTGCGGAGCTAGCGAGTGCTTCTTTTACATTCTTGGATATGGGTCCAAACACACTGCTGCAGGCAAATAAGTAAATTAGTGCAAAGGAGATGGAAGGGCCAAGCCATGTTAGATAAAACGGCAACTGTATGAGAGAACATGACATACTGTAATATCATTACACATGCTGGCCTCCACCAGCATTATTGTTACCCCCCCCTCCCTTTGTTTTCCTACCACTGCCGCTATGTCTTTCCTTTCTTATTCACTTAATTTTAAGCTTTTTTGCCTGGTCATCTGTATCACGCGAAGAGGACCCTGATGGGATTATTTCTCTCTAAGATGTCAGGTTTATGTCAGTGTACCCCCGGCATTACCACTTGTAATGTTAGGTGAACAAAAAAGCTGACTGTCAGATTGGAGGTATCATTTTCTGCCACGCACCGTATATCTGGCAGCACAGGGGAGGTTAAATAAAGACCTCACAGGGTTTGTGAGAGAGCATGTACTGTATAGGGTCGCATGCACTACAAAGAAAGCAGTCTTGGGGTAACAGTCAAGCATTGGCTGTTGTGGCTGCTGCATTCCTCACTGGTGGAGCTGGTGACACGTCCTGCGAGTGCATTGAGTGTGAGACATTTAGCCATTCCTCAGGTAAAATCATCATCAGCCTGGGTAAACTTGTTACTGAAAATGATCTTCTTCTCCTGTCTCCACCAGTAAAGGAACAGCAGGTCAGGTTTAGGGCCCTGATTGCATGCTCAATATATGCAAGGCCAGACAAGACAAAGACTCTGCTTGTTTTACTTGAAAGCGATAAAAATAACCTAGTTACATGTGTCAGCGCCTCTTGCGTGAACTGTCATAATTTGCCAGCTGCTTATAGCTTTACTTAATGAATTTGAATATTTCAGCCTCATCTACCACCACTGCCTTCCAAACCGAATGTGGTCAGGAAATGGCTGTCGCATAACAAATAACTAGGACATGCAGCTGTATCGTGATGTGCATCTAGCCTTTCACATTTCTGGTTCATTGAAATGTTTTGTCAGGTTTGTCTGACCCACAATTCTCTGCAATGACACGGATGTGCCTGTGATGTGGGAAGGGAATGAAGAACCCAAGTTTACCCTCGTTCCACAAGGAATGTGTCCCTCCAGACTTTGGGTTTCCGGTTGGGTTTGAATCTGGGAAAACAAAATGTACATAGAAATGTTTGTATAAATCATATGGCCTATGCACTCACCATAAGCTACAGTATGTCAGGTATGCAGCTAGTAAATAATGTCGATCATAGAAATCTCAAGACCTTATGGGTTCTAGGAAACGGTGTAAATGCTCTTTGGGCATTAAATAGATTATCCCTGGTATTTTTGTTGCTCTGGAAAGGTTTTGCAATGTGACTGACTTTCTTTCTTTGACAGGGCAGATATATCAACAATAGCTTTCTTGTATAAATACAAAAAAAGGAGAATGATTTTGCATTCCCACTGGACATTGTTTGTACAGTGGGTTTAGCTGGGGAAACAAATGATTTAACTTGCAAACAAGTTTTATGGGAAACTTCATAAGAAGAACCTCAGCAAATCTCAAAGCCAAAGTCCCACAGCCAAGGAAAATCCACCAAATCCACCCCCATTATTTTGCCTATGGAAATTTGCATTTG
Source organism: Hollardia meadi (assembly GCA_037974645.1). NCBI lineage: Eukaryota > Metazoa > Chordata > Actinopteri > Tetraodontiformes > Triacanthodidae > Hollardia > Hollardia meadi. The sequence continues at coordinate 3,982,822 of JBBPCS010000002.1, forward strand.
CTCAATAAGGGCAAATGAACAGGACTGTTGCACATATCATGCACACCATGTAATTACTGTACATAATACCCATTACAGCATGGCATGGTGGATAAATACAGACCTATTGCCAGTCCTCTCCTGTTCCAGGAGCTTAAGGATGGACTTTCCATCCATGTCTGGAGGGGTGTCCAGCCCGGCGATGTGGAGAATCGTGGGAGCTAGGTCAATGTTTAGCACCAGATGAGGGTTTCTGAAGAGGTACATGCACATAATGTATATTTAATCTTCTGAAATACACACAGCGATTTTAAATAACAAAACCAAGGAAGATAAAGCTCCAGACACTATGAGAAAGAACATCAAGATATGCACAGAACAGATAATTCTTGACCTTTTATAATGAGGAGACAACGTAAATTAAATTAAATAATGATTTAAGTTTCTGCTTGTACTTACACTGCCCCTGGCTCAACATTGGGTCCTCTTAGGAAGAATGGTACACGGATGTCAAAGTCATAAGGCATTGACTTGCCCTTGACCAATCCAAACTGACCAATGTGGTAGCCATGGTCTGCTGTGTAGATGATGTAAGTGTTGTCAAGCTCTCCAGTTTCTTCTAGCATGTCATAAACCTGGGAAGTAAAATGAGCAACGATGAGAAGACTACACGCAGCCTGCGTTGTGTGTGGACTACTAAGATATTAAAAATCCTAAAAAAGCTCATTCACAATTACACTAACCTTCTGCACTGAGTCATCCACAGACATGAGTGTCTGCAGCCTCTTCCGATGGAGGAAGTTGGTGAACTCCATGTGGATAGGTCTCATGGGGCCTGTGTACTGCATGATCCAGTGTTTGTCCATATTTGGAGCATAGTTGTAGCTGGGGGTGCTGGGAGGGCACAAGGAGGGAGAGAGGACACTGACATGTGAAAAAACAGCCTGTATTTAGGATCAACAGAACAACCATATACTGTGTGCCTGATGAAGTTGCATAGAAGTAAGAAGATCCCACTTAAAATGCCAAAAAACACCTGTCTGCTACTTTTCACAAAGTACTGCTCAGTAACAGGTGCCACAGTTGTCCTCCGGGTTTGACACGCTTAAATAAATGCTCTGTTTGTTGAAGGAAACGTCTTAATAGTGAGCAGCCAGCACCTTAGCTGTTTTTCCACACCTCTCTGACCATCTCTCCCCTCACACAGAGACGAGTCTCCTTGCTCCGCTGCGTTCTTGGCACAGACAAGTCATTTGAGGGTTGGCACATGCTTAAGAAAATAATGGGGGCCCAAAGTCAAGTTTGCAACAACTTCTGGACCAAAAACTCAATATGTCATGGTCATTTGAAATGGGGGAATAACAAGAGTGCATAAAGAGCAAGAGGGAAGGAGAGGCCGTCTTGTTTGAAGAGTTAAAGCTGAGAGGAGCTGTTCACCTCTCTGCGATATTAACTGTATAGTAAAGGAGGAAGACACATGTATGAAGTTGACTGTGTCTGCAAAGGTTGTGCAGTTCAAAGCAAAATAGTACATGAATAATATACTGCAAGCCCGTGTATTCAGCCCCAGAATCAAAGTCAACTTTGCAGTCTGTATTGTTGGAATGTAAATAATTCCCTTCAACAAGTAATTTATTCCTATAAATGAACATGTTCTACCCCTGAATTAGCAGCCATTGAACAAAGTATCAAGACGTGGATACTTAATGAAGACCTGCTATGGGAGCTGCTTTGCTCTGACTGAGTGAGCTGCCTTCTATCCTCGTCTCCCCAGGCCTGCTTTTTGAGAAGGGTGAACTCTTCACCCACCTAGCCAGGCGGTCTAATAAGCACCACAAAGGGACCTGTCTCTGGGCAATGGGCCACCAAGGTATGGGGCCCTGGGCACCAGGGAACCAGGAATGCAGAGGTCAGTGGAACGAAGCAAGTCCATAGGAGAGGTCACACCTGTCACCTGTCGCATATAGGTTGTGTTTTGTGGTATTAGCTGTGGATTACAGCAGCCCAGGGCCCACTATTCACCCCAGGATGACTCCTGATCTTACAGAAAACAGACACATCCCACAAGAGGATTACTGATGTTCCCTAAAGCAACTACACTAATTGTTGAGCGTCAAACCAGAATAACTTCCATTCACTCCCTTCTACATGCCATTGAGAAACCGCAGCACATATATAGTGTTTAAAATAAGTCAGGAGCTTGGCTTACATCTAAGAGACAGGGTAAAAACACCTTCAGCGAGGAATGTTAATGACATTAACATCAAACCCTCCCCTGCTATTGTTACTGTCAAAATACAGACGCTCACTTGATTTATGAGGCAGCTCCTCCTTTACTGTCACGCAGTCTCTTCTCAACTCTATGCATTTGCAAGTAAATGTGTATAAGACAGGAAGTGGCAGAGCAGACAATATCTTTCAATAAGTGCATGTCCTTACCAGGGACTTACTGGCTTTTGGAGAGATTTTATAAATGTCTATAAATTCATATCTATAAATGAATTTGTTCTTCAACATCTGCCATTGAAAATATCTGTTATGGAAGTGTGCATTCAACCAATACCAACCACACTACATATTCCACACACTAGTCTGCACCTACACACAATCACTGGGGCAACCCCTTTAGTCACCCACGGGCCCCAGTCCCACCCCCTTCATCCGGAGGCTCAAGCTAAAAATAAATTAATAATGTCACAAAGGGTGTTCCAAAGCACACAATGCATTCCTCTCATCCCAAGAGCTGCGGGGAGAAAATACTGATTGATATGGACAGGATTGGGAAGTCCTTTTTGCAAAATTCACAGGAGGGGAGAGGGAGGGGTGGGGAGAGAGGCGAGGGATGAGAAAACAAGACAAGAGATAGGGAGAGAGAGAGAGGGACAGATAAACAGAGAGACAGACACAAACAGAGATACATAGAGATAAAGCGACTGAGCGGTAGAGCAAACGGACCAAGGGGGATGTTAAAGGGATAGAAAGTGAGAGGAAGGAAGTGGGAAACACCAAAAAGCACTGGGAAACTGGGAAAAAGAAAGATGAATATTGAGCAGAAATGTCAGCCTTGGGGGCTACATCTAGGCCTACTTCTCTAAAACAACATCCCTACCCCAGACACCACTGTAGTGGTACATCGTGGGACCCTGGTGCAGGGTGCACCAAGAGATGGTAGGGCATGTTGCCATGGAATGACCCAGAGTATTGCAGCGCTGCCTCAACTCAGTGATGAGAGTTGTGGGGGGCCAGTGTGAGCTTGGCATGAGCACAGTGCTCCATAAAAAAGGGCCATCCCTGATCCTTCTTAATGGTATGTGCCCCAGCTATTCAGCGATGATAAATCATTTTGATTTCACGCTTGCCAAGTGGTCGGCCCTAGAAGCGTCTAAGCAACCTGTCATCAGTGGGGATTGAGGGGCGTGAGCACTATAATAATGTTAGGTACACCAAATCATAAAAACTCAAATTGGATGTTAACAAGAGAAATTCCATAAGGCAACAGATGAAAGCTGGCAGAACGCCTGTGCATATATATTCTCGAAATACAGCGCCTAAACATTCATCTTTCATTATTTGACAAGTCCTATGTAGCAAGCCTGATGAGTGATGTGTTTGAGCATGTGAGAGAATGTGAGTCTGGATGTAACTTACATGTGCTGCGAAGCATTTGGGAAGTGCTCAGCATACTGTGGAGCCGAGTCCTCTGGGCCATGAGGAGCTGCATGACTGATGACCATCATGACAGGACGGTGAGGGTACATCCGCTTGGACATGCGGAAAAAGTTGATGCTGTCATTGGTGATCAGATCTGTGAAATAGTCCTGGACAAAGAGAGCAAATACCATGAATAAATAGTAATTATTAGGGCCACACGGCTAAAGTCCCATATTGAGAAAGGTAAACAAGAAGCTAGGATTGGGGGAAAAATGCAAAAACAACACAAGCTTTGATAAAATTCAGTCCAATCACCATGACTTGTTGCTTTCCCTCGTCCAGTCATTTTCAGAAAAAATGGAGACGGGCCAGTGGGGATATGAACTGAGGCCACTGAGTACACTCCACTACCAATCTGTCGAGTCAACAGCTGGCAGCTTGCCGGTGTGTGTGTGTGTGTGTGTGTGTGTGTGTGTGTGTGTAAATGTGAGCGTGCGCTTGAGTGTGTGTGTGTGTGTGTGTGTATGTGTATACAGTACATGGGCTGTTGCCTCATCAGTGAATCTCTGCACTATTGAATGTGACACTACTTGATGGTGAGAGGATACCATCTCAAATGGTATGTTGTTATGACGGCTCAAACCCTTCTACCCCTCTCCGGACTATCCATTCCCTTTCTCCTATTTAGCTTCATTTTATTCTATCCCTTTTTTATTAACATGTGTTCTTTCCTTGTCATGGATTCACTCTGAGAGATAATGGAAAACACATATCAGGCACAATAACCTCAAAAGATACAAGCCTCAGGCATTACTTGAGAAATGAACTGGAGAGAGTCGTGACTTGTATACATGAGAAAGGTTCTTGTCTGTTCCTAAAGAACCGGAGTGCTCTTTTCAAATTTTAATGGCGTGACCAAGGAGAGGACAACTGAATAAATAAAAATGTACCTTATTGTCAAGAAAAGATCAAACATCAAACAACCCACATTTTATCAAAACCTTTATTTCAGGCGTGGTGGAGTTGGTGGAGGTTTTTTTTTTTTTGATGTACAGTAGATCACACCCTGAACTAAAATCACAATAGCATGTGCCAAGTTTCCAATAGTAGATTAACCATCCTACCTGCAGCTTTGGCATGCTGCCGTCTGGCATACAACATGCGGAAGGGAGTGCCAGGTTCAGAATGAAAGGGTAAACGGTGATTTCCCTGAAATGTCAGAAGTGGTTTTGGCTGATTCATCCTGTCTCTATTAATAGGCTTTAAAGCCAGGCCAGCTTTAATGGCCTGGCAGGCTGCACATGCCCATGTAGGCTGGTGATTGCGTGCACACGGCAAAGCATTGCCATACTTTTCTCTCTGTTACCAGCTCTCCAAAATCCACTGCTACTAAGGTCTCTGGCAGGTCAAAAGGAAGTGACAGTGTCATGGGGAATGCCTGGCTAACTGCTATAAAATGGTCAGGGTGGTGAAGAGTATCACTTTTCCCTGAACCATTTGGAGATGATGAGCGCTAAGTGGGAAGTCACATAATACAGACTCATTCACACATGGTTAAGTTCCCCAATGACATTCCTCTATTTAAACTGACATTCTAATATTTTTGAGTTTTATAACAACCTACATTGTTTAAATGTTAAAGGACGTTGTGGCTTTGAATTAACACAATGTTTTCATGAGAAGTTGTCTTAGTTAGTTACTTAATTTTCAAGCACCTTGATTTCTTATCAGTGGAAATTTCTATTAGTCTTTATGATAGCTGACTTATTTCATGGAATTTGAAGGAAAACAAGTATGAGAAAGGGTATGAATCATATTCTCAAACAAAATATCAGACAAAAGGTCCTTGAGAAAGGTTTTAACCTCAATGAACTCATCCAGATGGAAATTTAAATTGGACCAAATTGAATAAAATCACTGGGTATGTGCCTTGTCTAATCACAATGACTTTGAATACCAGCTACATTCTGAGTGGAATATCATGACCTTCTCACCCTGTGTGAATCTAAAAAGAGGAGCTGTGTTTGTCCTAGTGGTAGCAGGTTAATGGGTTTTGGCAGTAAATAGCAAATAGTGTGTCCATTTGGTTTTAAACCACAATCTGCTGACCAAGCCCATGTCATGTAAACACCTTGGCCTCAACTTGTGGGTAATATTACACCTCTACGTTGGCAGAGGAATAGCAGTCCAAACATTTGTTTGCCCATCTTGAAACTTGACATCTATCCAAACTATAAACCCTCATGGATTCCTCATGCACCCAGGACTACGGTACCTGGGAAGATATTGGCATGGAGTTGCAAAAACAAACTGACAGCTCTTACAGAAACATTTGGGGGAAGATTGATGACCAATGCCATCCAGAGCCACAAAAAGATAGTGTTACCACAGTGTTCATCTCCGGAATCTAACAGTGGTTAAGTGAAATTTCCCTTGCTTTTTTATTGTGGTATTATACCACAAAAGGTTCACAGACAGAAAGAGACAAAAACAAGTGCAGAATGGTATTTATGACACGCAACACTGGCTTCTCATAAACATGTTTCAATTTTACAGTGTCTAAATGTTGAGGTAAGGTGCATTATAATAAAAGGATGCTGCAAAAAGAGGAGACGCCACCTCAAGTCGGCTCATTCCCTTTAATTCTCGAATGAGAATTCCTGTAAGCCTGGATCACAACACCATGATAAGTGAAGTGCTTCTCTGTCTGTATTTATAAGTGGAGTGGAACCTGCAATTTGTCAGGCAAAGTCTTTACATTAGGTCATAAAGGGAAAACAAATGAGTGATTGACTTAATGGCCCCTTTTTAGAAATTATGGGAACACATACCTTGGCATAATCTGCACCATGTTTCTCCTTGTAACCGTTCCGACAGACGGTGTAATTATAGAAACGGGAATTTTTTATCAATCCAACCCATTCGCGCCACCCAGGTGGGATGTAGCTGCCGTTGTACTCATTGAGGTACTTGCCGAAGAAGGCTGCAGAATGGAATGAGAGAGAAAGGAGGATTTATGTTAATATGCAGCCCTTGGCCATAAATGCATGTTTTCTTTGTGTTCTCATGCCTGTGAAAATCTAATTTCTGCGCATCTGTGTGGCTATCTGTGTGTGTGAGTATGTGACGCTGAATTTTTTTGCTCGTCTCTTTTTTTCCTTAACTTCACTGCACAGCATTCTCAGATAGGCTGGGCAGGAAGCCAGCCTGTCCCAGAAAAGGATAATTGCAGACTAACACATCAGCTTGAAAACCGCAGGCCGTGCTGTAGCCCACAGGACCCCACTGAGCTGCCCAGTCCAACGCCTGCCCATCACTCATACAGATACTGTCTGATGAGACAAGACAGCGACCTGGCAGGCTTACCATGTTTGCATTTCTCACAGCAGCCAGCCTGGCAGGCTGGTGGAGTCTAGCTTACTATAAAAATTTGCATTGTGTGAAAATAGAGAGACCAGGAGGACATTTATAAAATTGAGCCGGTTGCAATATCCTGGCAAAAAGTTAGATGGTACCTAATCATAACCTTCCACATAAATGGCACTTTTTCATTTTAGATAATATGAAAATATAACCAGCACTGCATTTAGAGGTCTTTGGGGAACATACAACAGGCCCCGAATGCTCATTATTGTATAGTGCCCATATGTGAGTATGTATCTTTGTTCACCAACCTGTCCTGTAGCCGGTGTTGTTGAGATAGACAGCGAATGAGCGTGGCTCATGCTGAGCTTGCCAGGAAGGGGAGGAGCAGTTCTCATTGTTGGTGTAGGTGTTGTGGTTGTGGACGTACTTGCCCGTCAACATCGAGGACCGTGACGGGCAGCACATGGGTGTGGTGACAAAGGCATTGGTGAAAGTTGTGCCTCCATCTTCCATGATTTTACGGGTTTTATTCATTACCTGTAGAGAACCTGGTGGACAAGGTACAGAGGTCAGTGCCCAGTGTTATTTTTTAATTTTTTTGTCACATGCATTGTTAATACTATGTAAATACATTGTTCCAATATACACCATGACACGTTTTTCACTTTTTTTAACAAAAAAATGATATATACTTGTTCCTGTGGTAAAACACATTTCCGTCTAATTAGATCAATTGACCTTTTCTTACTGAATTCTTAATTCTGGCAAATAATTATAATTCATCAGTTAACAGGCCAGATGGCCATTCTAGCCATTCTGGCTTATGGCCTCTATTTAATATTTCATGTGTGGAGAAAAACTACTAAGTCCTGAGGCAAATACCCACAAAGACAAAGAAATGTATTAAGATAGTGTAGAGAATAATACGAAAATAAATCACACTAATTAATGTAAGAAATATTTTTAAAAGGTATTCTTTAAGTAAGGTAAAAACAGGCACCCAAATGAAAAATAAATGGAGCCCGTATTATTCCAGGAAGACCGGGAAGGGTGCCAACCTTACCCAACTCAACATCCTGGTCGTCAGTCATGATGAGGATAATGTTGGGCCGGATGTTTCTGCGGTCCCTCTGGATGCGACCCCTCAAGCCCTGAGCCCTGGTGGTGATGAAGGCCCAGTTTCCTGGAGTCCAGTCCAGAGATAGCAGGGCAAACCAAGCCAGCCACCGCATCAGCATGGTGTCTGAGACGACCAGAGACGGGATGGGTAGATGGGATGATTAATGGAGAGATGAAAAGAAAGGGAGAAGAGGTCCAGCCAGGCCACTCACTCACACCCCTGCTACTCTTGCAGTTGTGGTCGACTGAAGAGAAAGAAGGAGAAAAAAAACATTACAACATGGAAAACGGAAAAAGAAAAATACACTGGACAATTTTAAAGTACTAGAATAGAGAATTGTCATATTGTCAGTGAGACATTCGAGCATATGGACCTCTGAGAAATTGCGTGCATCTGCCTGGTCACAACTCCGACTTAAAGACAATAGTTTATTCATAAACGGAGAAGCCAAAAAAGTTTCTTCCATGTGGCCTCTGATGGTCAACCACAGAAAACTTTCCCAACGGTTCAAACACATTTGTACCCTAAAGATAAAATCCCTCAACATCAACTCTTCCGACCTAAACTGGAGAAAAATCACAGCAAACCCTGAAAAACATTTTAAACAACAAATAAGCAGCAAAGAACTAGAAACACAGATCTCACCTGAGAGAATCCCATAAGTCTCATTTTTAGTCTCTTCTTATATGACCCTTGTACTTTTACTCGTGTTTTTCACTCTCTCCTTCTGTGCCATAACACACACTCACACACGGAAACTCTCTATCACTACTGCAGAGCTGTTGTGCAGTTAACTGTGCCGAGACCGTGCTATTGGCCATTCGCACTCAAAACACCCACAGCCACTCTCCTGTTTTAGCCAATCGCAGCCCACCTTCCACCTGTCACTCAAAAGTCACCCCCTGGTGAGTGAAGCGTGACAGAGGGCCGTGGAGAGGATGGGACCACACTAGGGGGGAAGGGGTTAGGGGGCACAGGAGGCGGAGACAGGGTTCCGCTACATTAACCCCAGAGCCACTGTCGCCAATCACAGATTACCACTGAGTCATCATAGCACTTTGCGGCCTTCTGGTCACTTAACAATGTCATGGTTGGTAATAAAAAGTCTGCATATCCTTTGCCTTAATGCCAGGGAACAATGGAAAAATTTATACTAGCACTAAGCCCAACTTCAGTATAAGTCACCAAAACAGAGATCTCACTTGTTTAAATAAATTCCTAAAGTTGATCCATAAATCCACCAAATCATTATAAGATTGAGTGGTAATTCTGATTAAAATGTAAAGATGATCTAAATCAGCAGGTAACTTTCAGGCACAATAATACGTGTGAAAGAATGGTTTGTGACACTGTATTCCATGATTGCTGGTGAAAAATGCCCTATGGACAGCAATCACACTGTGTGGCACCATACTGCTCGCTATTCTGAGTTAATGGCCTGAAAGCAAATGGCAGGTTTAGGACACCTGAGCCTGGTCAAACCCCACTGGGTGGCTCCGCCCTTACCCTCATTTCCATAAATGGCCAGACCCCGGTGGCAAATTGTATACGCTATAACCTAAAATAAGTCATCATTTCTGATGTCTGATTCATAATGGAGGCCACTCTGGAGAAGTGATTGAAATCTTTCAAAGGGTGAAATGCATATTATTTTAAAGTCATTAATGTGCTGATATGTGGCTGTCACAAATATTGCATATTATATAAGGGTTTATGGACTGTACCAATCTGAATTTTGTTCAGATCAGTGTAAATGTAGGATAATGATAGAAGATGACCAGAGGCCTAGCATACTATATATTATTACCACTGCCACAGATCAGCCCTTGCATCACAATTTTTTTTTGTCCAACTACAACACGTGCATGCACACATAAACGAGCATCCATAAAAAAAAATCTACATCTGCAAACACTTGCTCTCATTTAAGTGCTAAAGAGATAGTCCTACATACAATAACACCACTACAAATTATCTACTTCTACCAACCCAACAAGACGGCGAGGCGCAACAGGCCTGCATTGAACAGGCTGTGTAAAAGAGGCTTATTTTTCCTCCAATTAGATGTTGTCTGTTATAAGCAGAGCTTCAGAAGGAGCTTTAAGAGCCTGTCCTGCGTTTCAGATGAGCAGTGTCCAGGCCAGCCAGCCCAGTCATCATGACAGGCCCTGTGCAAACACTGGCGCCGTTTGGACAAACACCCCTTCAGCGCAGAGTGGCATAGTGCACAGAACCTCACAGTGAATTACAGACACAACACAAACTACTGTACAAACATATAGTGACACACAGAAACCCATAAGATACTCACACACAATGCTTTCAGGGTCCAAGTCCTCCTACATAAATGTGAAAGCTTCCCAGAAAAAATAGACGCAATCTAGACAAAGCTCAAGTCTCTATTTCTGTCAATCTGTGGAAGACTTAAAATCAACTGTAAGCCAGTCAGCCAACTAGTGTAATGTTAGCACCCAGTGCAAATTCAATTTTACATGCCAATGGTTCCCAGCAATAGCCTCTTCATGCGACTTAGAGAAGTGAGAAAACAGACAAGAAGGTTCATTGTAGAATGTGATGCAAACCTTGTGGTGCTGATGTGGTTAGCTACAGTGGTATCAATAGCTACACTGTCTGAGACGACAGGGCTAATAAAGTGCTACGCATAACGACCAATGGGATGTGGGCCTAAATTACGCAGGCAAAACGACACAGCTGCTGTCCTCTGGGTTACCTCTCATCCAAACTCAATTTCACCCGATCCACTTTCTTCACTCGGTCATCTAAAGTTCATCATGACCAAAAGGACTTCTAGCAAATCTGTGTCTGCCAAACGTACCCCTGGATCACCTGACAGCTATCCGTCTCAAAGTTACTCCTCTTAAAAGGAAACACAATTATTTATTTATGTAGCATCGTCAGTGACCTTACTTCATTCCTATCTGCATGGAGTATGTATGCAAACAAATACACAAATATGCGTAATTTAGTCACTCAGAAATGAGATTGTAACTGCTCTAGAGTACATAAAAATGAACACAAAACATTGTTTAAATATGCATCAACTTTTACTGAACTCTCCGGTCAAGGGTGACAAATAAACTGCCAAAGTGCTATTGATGGTAAATACTTCATACATTCTATTAATGTGTACATTAAAAACTACATCTGCTCCAGATTTGAAAGTTTGATAGTAATTAAATTGTGCAGAGTGGACAGTTTAAATTCCACTCTGCAGGTTATCAGGATTAACTGCACAAGATTAACCGAATGAGACCAGATCATCAAACACAGCCACTTCAGAGTGTTTTTTGTACACGTGCTTTAAAGAGTGTTATCCAGAGTTCTTGCCCCTCAGGCACACATGCAGCAGGGAGGGCATCCAGTTCTAAACATTGCCGAAGGGGTTCAAACTGAAGCTCATACAATGTAAATAAAAGAAACAATATAAGCAAATATGCTAAAATCTGAAAGTTATTATAAAGTTGGCCAATAAACCTCTCTTCTGCTATTGCCACTGCTTCTTTTACTTGTCTCCAACATGCATGCTGCCAATATCATGAACCCTCCGTGAGAATAATGGTTCATGTCATTTTCATAAACCCTTCATTTTGAGTGAGTCATTTATTTATGTCATTTAGCATGATATAAGTAGCACAGGCTTCTTCTATACATCTGTGGAACAGAAAAGAGGTCTTTATTCCTGGACAGTCAGAGGACTAGGGAGCACATTGTTTCTACTTCCTCATTGTTTTGGAGGATTAGCACTAATGACCCTTTAAATGAGCATTTACTGTACTCATCATGGTTAAGCTGGGGGAAGAATATTGGGGAGGAATAGGAGGAACGTGAAATGGCCAGAGGTTCAAAGGACTGGAACAAAAAGGCCACTATGAGTTTTCAGACACACAGCTGCCAAATACATAAAAGATGTGCAATTTTCAGATTAATGGCCATCAACACTTCTAGCAAACCTCAACACCCTACTAATCTTTACTTTCATGAAAGTAAAGTTTTTTTCCCCTACTTTACTTGCAGAGAACAGCTCTTTCACTTACTCTCCTTTGGCACATGCGGCATTGCTCTGTGATTTAGTATAGCTGCACGGACAGCTGTGCTTTGTGCACTGAGTAAAGCTGAACATAATAGAGTTACTGCTTGTGTAACCATCCAGGGCAGTACTCTTTGGCTGGTTAGCAGTTGTGCCCTCCAGTTAGGGCCTCAAACCACACACCCTGCTGCACCGTGACCCTCCTCTGACCCAAGTGGTAATATGGCTTTGATGGTGGCTTGTTTAACCTAACCTCAGAGACCTGAGGCTACCCACAAACAGGGGTTAAGAGGGGAAAAGCTAGGGGAAGAAAATTTGAATGAAGGGGGCTCAGTACAGAGGTATGAAGGTAACAAAATTTGTAAAAGACTGGTTGTAATTGGGCTGCATATTAATTTGAGCAATGGCAAACAGGCTGCATCTGGCTGAGGTTATGCTCAGGCAGCAGTGGTAGGTCTATACATTTATCAGCTGTCACTAAAAGAACAGCAGGCACACTGAGAAGACACATAAGGGAATTCGTCAGTGAAAAACACACTGATTGACAGCAATGAATCCATGTATTCCTTAAGGGAGTGTATTTGTCATCTGATGTGTGTCGGCCCACAGACTTTGAATCTTGTTGAAGTTAACATGGAGAGTTTGGATGTGAGGGGGTTCAACTTCCCAAAACAAGATGCAAGTCAAACCTAAACCAGATGCCCATGCCTTGCTAAAGTAAATCGGTCATTTAAACAGGGCCCTCTTATTAAGGAAAATGGCCATTTCAAAGCATCTCAAATCCCCTCTTATTCCTGTCCATTCTCTCTCTTGCTCCCTCTCTATTTGTCCAGTCCATCTCTAAGGCAGAGGGTAATTAAAGTCTGATGGCATAGTTTGAATTCTGTGGCTATAGGCTTCATGACTAGCAGTGGCTGCAAAGGCCTTTCTGCAAACAATCACAACTTTGTGCAGAAACTCCACTCTATCTCTATTTTAGAGAGGAAAAAATGATTATTGCAAGGCCTTAGATTAAGGTTTGTCCAAATATTTCTGTAATCCGAGGGAATTCGGCTGGTCTGCTGCCATGTGTACTGACGAGGGCCTTTTACACTGAGAAGGGCCTGTGTCAAGGTCTGCTGTGCCCGGCAGTCCAAGGGCAGCACATTGTACCCATCAAGGCCTGCCCGTCACCCACACTGAACTGACTGAAGGAGAGCTCTGTCCTAGTGCACTCACTTGAATGTGGGTGTGCACTCGGAAAATGCTAAGACCATGGTGTTTTAAGACTCTTAACTCCCCTGATTTGTTTGACCAAAATGCTCAAATTGGTGTCCAAGCAGTCAGGAGTGATCACTGGCTCTTGGCGGCAACATGTTTAAAGCTACACAATTCTTAACCTTGACAGGCACATTCAGAATCTTTGTTTCTTCCATGTTACAACTAAAAAAAACTTCAGATGTTATAGTTTGAAATGATTCCCATCCACTGGTATGCGATGCATTGGAGTACAACACAGGCCACTTTAATGAAGAAGAATGGCCTCAATTCAGTGAAATATGAACCTGGAGTGAGTGTATTCATGGCTATTAGTTAAACCCCTCAAGTTTCTCTCGGACCTGGTAAGAGACCCTTTGTAGTGCCAAGGCTGCCAGGCCACTCCATCAATATTATGGTTGCAACTTAATGTATAATTAAATGAATCCTGGTCCAAAAGACTTCAAAGTGGGAATGGCTTGCAGGCCACCAGGTGGTCTGTTGAAAATCATGAGGGAGTTTTGAGAAACCTAAGAGGGAAATGATTAAAAAATACACAAGGTCATTCCAGAAATGGCTATATATTTATTTGTGTATGTGTGTGTGTGCATGTGTGTTCCTGATCTAAAGGTGTATTTAACTGTTCATATGCTTACCAATGACATCCTCTGTTGAGGTCTTTATATCTAAGCAAAAGCTTCATGCTGGTAACACTGACAAATGGGGCTTAGTGTCGGTATAACTGGTATCACTCACATACCTTTATTAACATTCTGTTCAGTGCCTGATGGAATTTAAGGAAATTCTGAGAAGCCATTTTCTGCCCCCACCATTCAAAATTAGCAGGTAAACAGTAACACATAAATTTGCTATATATATGATGCCAATATATAATAAAAATGCACATTGAAATACATGACCTCAAATGTTTTTCTCTACTTTCCCCAAGACATGCACTGCTCTTCCAGGAGGTCTTACTTTTTAAGTGAGGTCCAATTTTCACAAGTGGAAAAGCAGATTTACCATTCAAGAGAGTGAGGAAACGGGCGAGAGAAAAACAGGGGAGGGGAGATGAATGAAAGGGAAACTATTCTGATTTATAGTGTGATATGAAGACATGGAATCACAATCAGGGGATCTGCAGCCACAGTTATATGATATGAGCCTAAAGCACTAAAGCAAGCACTTTCTTGTTAAATCTATTCTAAGCCATGAATGGAAACCATTAGCGATAGACAACCTCAGATGAATAAAATACAGCGCATTAATATTCCTCCAGCCACTTTCTTGTCAAAACCCACACTCTCATCAGAAGCACTCAGGCTGTGAGATCTCCAGAGAAAGTCGTCGCTATGGGGGAGGAGAATGTACCGCTCGCTCATGGGTGGTTTTCTTGTCTCTTTGACTCGTCAAATATCATCCAGATAAATTATTCCTCTTACCACAAAAGAGAGCTATGGCAAATTGCTTCAATGGGTTTCCACTGAGGTAATTGTCAAGAATAGAGAGGTTGACTTCTTTTCCATTAAATCAGCAGCATGGTGGCACAGAGAAAGACGGAAAGACAGAAGGAAAGAGAGAGAGAGAGAGAGAGAGAGAGAGAGAGAGAGAGAGAGAGAGAGAGAGAGAGAGAGAGAGAGAGAGAG
>JBBPCS010000002.1:4012367-4037360 GCA_037974645.1 Hollardia meadi
GGCTGCTCTGCAGTCCAGCCGAAAAAGGTCGCAACACAACAATTATTTGCACTCGCACAAATGCTCCCAAATATATTTTGAGGTCACACAGATTAAATTTCGGTCGCAATTTCGAGCCCTGATATGAGTATATGTGTCTGCGTGACTATGAGTACATGTATATGTATGGGTATGTATTAACAGCATGTATATGTATATGTATACCAATATTGCTTGCATACATATAGCTTTTTTTTTTTATTATTTACCTCAATTGTCCCTAAAGTTGTGTATGACTCCTGATCTCGGAAAGTACTTTGTGCCTAGTGCTTGAAAAGTGCTCTATTATTATTATATTACATTGTATGTCATCAAACGTTGTTATTTAGCTGTTAAATGTTTTCTGTTTACTTTAACTGCCATGGTACAAGTGAGAAAATGGCTTAAATTAACGTTATAGACTGTTGTTACTGCCTGTAAATTGTTTCAATTATTTTCCTTGCCCCACACTGATGCACATATGGATTTGCCAATTATCTTAACTACATATTACTCCAGTGATTAAATAAATCCATGTGATAATTATTTTAAGTCAAGTATTTAAATATTACTTATTAAAAGAAGACGACTGAATAAAATAATTAAATATTAATAAGACAAGTTTTTAATTATAATTGTAAGTAAAACAATTTTTATTTATTCAAGGAATAAAGAAAGATTATCATTAGAATTAATATAACTTAGTTATATTAATCGCCTAATCAAAAAAATAATCGTTAGATTATTCGATAAAAAAAAAAAATCATTAGGTGCAGCCCTAATGTTCATGACACACGGCAAGAGATCATTTGTATGTGAATAGAATTGAAGAGCGGAACCCTCCCCTACTTTAAGCTCCATCATCCAGCTCCTTAGGCCTTCTCATTTAACACTATGCTTTTTACCCATTTCAACTCTCTTTGCCTACCTTCCTTCTTTTAAGATATATTTGACCATTTCCATACCATCATACTCAGTTGGCCATCCCTTGTCTTTTTCTATTCAAGAATGCCCATTCCACAAAAGAGCCATTAGGGACAGCTTTCAGGACAGAAGACCACAGGAACCACGTCTCCAACAGGTGCAAATTCCAGTAATGCCTGCATGCGTTTGGACACCATTGTGTCTCTATAAACCTGGGCCAAGTAGCATGCTGAAGGTGATGGCCAGCAGAGATGTCTGACAACTACAGCTGCTTTCATGCACCAGACAGACAGAACAGAACGTGAAGATAGAGCAAATAAAATGTTTTCAATTAATATAAATGCTTAAATGGGATTGTTGCCTTGATTTAAAAAATTGTTCCATAATCTAATGAATGTAAACAGAGCCTCTTAACATCATGAATATTTAATCACATTTATTCTAATTACTATGACTTAATAGTATATTAATTGTAACATACTTCCACGGTTCCTATTTCACACTCATCCTGCAGACTGTGGATTCTGGAAATGTACTGGACAGGCCATCCCAGAGGAGAATTCAGAGTCTGGGCCTGTGTGGGTGGGTGAGCACTCATTTGAGAAAACACCCAATAATCCAATTAAGCACATCATTTCCTTTAGTACACAGGAATTGAATCAACTGTCAGAAAGCAGCCAAGTCAGAGAAAGTGAAAAGCGAAAAAAGAGTGGACAGAGAAAGGGTGAGAAAAGGCTTTTCTGTGTACTGTTCAGCTGCTGCAGTGAACAAAATCCAAACAAAGCTTTGGAGAAAGAGCCTTTAGATCTCGGCAAACATGGTGGGGCCTCCCGTGCTTCACTTTGTAACTGTCCTGCTTGGCTAGCGATCAGCTCTCTCGTTCAGGACCAGTCTGTAGCAGAGATGCCTTGACTAAGAGCCAAGCTGCCTTTCACAGGGTGCGAGTCCGAGTGTGTGTGTTTGACTTGCTTGAATATGCATGAGGAGAGATGGGGCTCCTTCACTCTTCAGAGTGCTGTTCCATAATTTGCACATATTTACAAAGACAGAGAATAAATAGAGGGAGGGAAATAAGAGGGAAAATATGGATTTGTGGGTACATTAGCTTCATTATGTGACAGAGTGATATGTTGTATGTAGGCAAACACATACATGATACAACCTATCAAGATTCGTGCCTTAACTCTATCATTAATCTCTTTTTAAATTTCTTTTCTTTCAGTGAATACACTCGTGCAAAGAGAGGGGACATTAGAGGGCAGAAAAACAGTACAGGAATTCAGAATATCCTCCTAGTAAGCGCTTATCTTCCCTCTTGAGGCATGGAATCTCAGCCACAATGGCGAGGACAAAAAGGATAAAACAGGTATCACCCTGTGAATATTTCAGTAAAAAAAAAAAAAAATGTGTAGTAGATATCTGAGCAGGAGGACGAGATGATAATAAGGAGATGCACACAAGTTGTGGTTTTCACAAACGCATACTAAAACATAACTTCAAATGAGAAGGTGAATTTAAAAAAAGGCGAATAAGGCCAACTGGTGCTTTCCCCGTCTCTCTGTCCCCAGCATCCTCCCTGTGTTGGCAAGCCTGTTGAGACCACCTGATAACTGCCGTGTGCTCACAGCACGCAAAAAACTGAATTATTCTGTAAAAACAGAATTATTATGAGCAAAACTGGCGCAATCTAAGGCTACAGGGGCGGATATACTGTATAACACTGAAGTATATGAAATTTAGGCTGAGCGGACCTGAACAATCTACAAGCGAGTGCAGTGGTTAATTTGGATCTTCAACTTATATGTTCGTATAGCACCTGATCACTATGTTGGCTGTGCATGGGGAGTTCTGTTTACTATACCCAAAAATTTTATTGTGATAATCCTCACAACAACATAAACAACAACAAAAAAGATTATCAGGAGAAAAGGAGAAAATGAAAACAAGGGAGAAGAGGAGCAAAAAGGGGAAGAAAGTAGGAGGTCAAAATTAATATAATTCAAAATGTTATTGTTCATTAATTATCTAAAACTTACTAGAATGATAGACATGTATATGTTATGCTGACACATAAGATCTGTATACTCATTTGTTTTGATGATAAATATTACAATGAATTAAAAATATCTCCCAGCCCATGAACAAAGGCAGGTAGAAGGAATAGAAGAAACGATCAAAGTAAAGGTAGAAGGTAAGTATACAAGGAAGTAGGGGTGTAATGGAAAGTTGTTGATCCGTGATCTGTACGGTAAGTAATAATTTCTTAAATCTCGATGCAGAGCTGCAGTGAAACGATCGAGAAGACAGTTGTGTGCTGTGTTTTACTCTGAAGCGCGATGAGCGACTTATTTAACAGCCGTTAGTTTCGCCTCTGTTGAGTGAAATCCTGTTGGCTGTGACTTCAAGCATTTTCAGTGGTGTAAATGGGAAACTGGGCATGCTTGTCATCATAGAAGTAGATCATGAGATTGTGATATTCATTGCAACTCCGGACATTGCTGCCACATTTTTAAATTTAACCCTAACCCCTTTTGCTGATCCCAAAAATGATCTGATCCATGATTCAAAAACTGTGATACGATCAAAACTGTGAGTTTTGTGATCTGTTACACCCCTGTAACGGAGGTCAAAGAAGAAAAGAGAGAGTGCGCCTCGATTTGTGTAGCCTGGGCTTAAACTATGAAAAGGGGTGCTCAGCTTCTCTCTTTCCAAACTCCTTTTTTTCAAGCATATCCTAAATAGAACCCCTCTTAATTCCTCATTCTTCATTTCCTGTTCCCATCCCAGTCCAGATGGCCAAAGGATCCAGAGAACATCCGTAATAGAATGACTGAAGACTTTCATGGCCAAGCTGGTGCTGAGCAGGATAAAGTTAGTGGGAGCTAAAAAGATTTTATCATAACAGTATATGACCAGCTTCTTTTACCCATAAATCATCAAATCTATTTTTGCAAATAGAAAATCAATATACAGCATTACAATCACTGGCTTACGAACCCACAGTTGTAACAGACGGCGCATATGTGTTTAGAAAGCTTCCAATAAAACGGATGAACTCAAAAATCCTGCAGCTGAACTGTTTATTACGCTTCAATGTGAATTCCTAAAAAAAACTGGAAAAATAGGGTCTCATTTTATATGAAGATGAATGTGTTTTCTTGGTGTCAAATAGGCTGAAACCGTACACGAGAAAGAAGGGATAAAACATGTTGAAGGCTTTATGGACCCCTTGCCACTTATTGTACACCACTTGAGCTGACGGTGAAATCAAAACTGTACACTGACTGAATTAAAAACAGTCATAAATATTCCAGCCTATGGCTTAGATAAACATTCTTTGGGAATGCAAAACATCATAGCTGTCAAAGTGTTTTCTGCACTTGTCTGATCCCATCCAGGTATGTTAAGAGAAGGACATATGTAAACTGACAGATTTACAGTCGGCAATAAATACAAGTATCATTCTAATCCGATTCTTTATGCTAAAATGATTGGGAGAGTAAGAGTATTACACAATAAGGAAATCTTTTCATATTCTCCTTATATTACGGTAATAAATGTAAGGGCCTATTTATCTATTCCTATCATTCTAGATTAGTAAATTGCATTATGTGAAACCATGTTATGATTGTTACGCTTTTTGTTTACCCAAAAATGTTGATGTAATCTGTCCTGCTAAGCAGGAAGCCTGAGACAGCATAAGGGCTATGTAACAGACTCATTTCTATTTTGTGGGAATGCCATGGAAAATATAGATTAAAGCAACACTGCGGGGTAATGGGTATTTTTTGCTACTGGGATCCCCCTACAGTTGCGGAGTGTAATTCCCTTTTACACCACTGTTTTAAATACAAATCGTGCTTTGAGCTCCCCTCATGGACAGCGGTACACGTGCATTTATTGACAAGCTGAAGCCGACATTACCGGCAAAGACAACAAAGCCTACGTAAACAAAGAAACGTACACAAAACAAACATAAACAAGATGCAAGCGCAACAACACATAGCAAGCCAGCTAGCGATAATAAGTTATTACTTACTAGTCCAGCAACAAGAAGGCGAGCTCGGCGTCTGTCTTGCATCCTTTCGTGTCTTTTAGCTCTCGCCAACGAGTAAAAGCCAGTCCGAGATTTACTCTTGCTCGGTCACTCTCTCTTTTTCTCTTCCTCGCTTCCTCTGACAACGTCTTCTTCGGTCTCTTCAGCGCCTCTGCAATGACGAACATACTGAGAGTAGTGAGCAAGCTTCTTCTTATAGCTAGCTGAAAGGTGTAGATGTTGGCATGTGACGTGGTGCCATAAAACGTTACGTGTTCTCGCGAGAGGTTTCAAGGACGGTCCAGCAAAGTTACACAGTGCAATACCAGGCGATCCAGGCACGCTGTGGCAATGACGGAGGCGCCATTCTCCCTGTTACCACCAAAAAGATTCTGAAGCTGTTATTTTAAGGTAAAATAGTTGCATAATGTTGCTTTAAGGTGAGACAACGGAGGTGTTTAGCTAAAGGTAAAGTGGGATCATAAGGCTGCCAAGAGGTAACACCTGTTTAAGCCTTTTGCCAGCAAATGTATAACCGCAAACTAATTGATATATCAGGTTAAATCATTCAGTTTTGGGAAGCTGTCTGAATCCCATTTTGGAGAAACAGTAACTCGGCCACAAATATGTAGAGTCAAAATGTTTGACAGGAACAGTCTATAAAATGTGCTCTGTGCAGTTTCCACATCACATCAAGTTTGCCATATGAACTCCATGCTCTTGGCATCTTCTGTAATGACATTACACAATGTCAAACAGCAAGTTGGTCCTCTTGCATCACCAGCCAAATAGAAATCACAACCTCAAGTTCTATATCCAAGTCAAAGAAAACTAGACTGCTGGCACCACAAATATAGAAATCTGGATCAGCAGGAAGTCAAAGGGCTCTTACTTCAATGTCTTTGCTACCACAATTAAGACTTCATAAATACATCCGAGAATATAAAACACTAAAAAGCTAAGGCCTTTTACAGTGTATTTGACTGACAAGGTCCTACATTCCAAATTACTCACAGGCACACAGCAGGGAGCCAGAGTGCTTGGCCGAGATGTGTGTGTGGTGCCAGTGTGCTGTACGCAAGCCAAACTTTTGGAGGCAATTGTCAAGGGCATGCAAGTCTTAGCCATGAAAGCCATCTGGAAAGTAGCAGAGATGCTGCTATTTACAGCTATAAATAAAATAAATAAGGTCCACAACCAGTGATAATCCCTCAACAATGTAGCTAGCGGCTTTGTGGCATTACTTTATGTTTCATGACAAGACTTGGAGGAAACGTGCTGATCCACCAAAGTATCACATTGTTCCTCTCAGATAAACTGACCCTGAACACATTATAATGCAGTCAGAGCAGTGGGGAAGGCTCATGACCTTTGACCTGGGTTGGAGGAGTCACAGAGGTCTGAGATTAGCAGTTTCTAACACTTTAGGCATGAACTTTCACTAAATCCCCACTCATCTTAAAGAGTCCTCTTCAGCACAAATGGAGTGGAGGCAAACACTGCAGTCTGGTACACCACAATCTGCTAAATTGGAAAGTGGTGAGGAGGCAAAAGGTAAAGTTTAAATAATTTCTCTTAATCTGGTCACAGGATGTTAAGATTTAAATTTATTTATCATCACGGAAAAAAGGAAACTCAACACGAATTTCTCCAGATGTCCATTTACTTTGATAGGGAGGAGACAGACTGGCTGTGAAGATGTTATGTCAAGCTGACGAATGAATTGATAGACCATTCACCATATCTGTATTTGCACAAACCAGCTCAACCTTAACTGTATGCAAATGAGTCCATCCAGTGCAACACACCTGGGTCAAAAATTCTATTACTGCGTTGTCTATTTCTTGTCTTAAATATTTAATGAGCATATTTTAGCAAACCAATTTGATGTAATATATGAAAGTTTGTGCCCAGGCCACCATGTTTTCCTGCTTAAAAATGGATAAGCCAAAACTTAAAACAGCCCAACTCGACATGACAAACTTAGCTAGCTGGAGCATTCAGTGGTCCAGATGTATCCTCACCATAGGTACTCTGTTTCTCGCTTTAGGTCACAATAAAAGAGAAAGGGGCCAAATGTCTAACCTGGCAACCCTACTATCCTCTGCATCTAGTCTAAATACATCGCAGTAGCCCCCCTTTATTAAACTGGTGTTTCTGATTCTCATTACCAAATAGCTTTCCCCCCATGGCATTGTGTTTGCTCCTTCTTTCTTAACATGGGGGCAATATATTAAAATGTATGAGGCTTTATCCTACGCCGTTCAAACAGAGCCAAGAAGGCTCTGCCTAGACCACAATACAAAACAAAAGAACACGTGCACATGCATGCAGGCACACACACATAGACACAATGAAGAGTCAACCTCTGCCATTGCTTATTAGTAGGGGGGCCAAATATCCATACTGGAAGAGTGTCTGAGATAAAATACTGTACAGGGAGCCAAAAGTGGCCAATACATTATTAGTAGCAGGGCAGAGACCAAGCCTCAAATCCACAAAGACAACCATGCCAAAACCAAAGAACATGAATTTAAAGTAACAGTTGAAGTTTTCTTTGCTACCATTTAATGCTCTCTTACCTTTTTCTTCAAAATTAATTTATTACAAAACCATTTCAACTTGTGTGTCAGCTTCCACGCTTAGGGACATTTAAAGGATCTCTTAATAAAAACAGATCACCCTGAGTTGATTTGTTCCCCTCCTCCTCGCACACGGTGAGACCAAGCAGGTACACAAAAACTTGAGCTTGAGGAAAAATGTGTTATCTGCGAACATGTTTCACTCCCCGAGGGAAGCAAACATGCTCAGGCTTAATGCAAAACATATTGAAGTATTAAAGCCCCACATCCTCTTAATGTTAGCAACAGAACAAAACAGCAGTAATCCTCTCAATGTTCCCTTATTTCCCCCTAAAATGCCCCTTATCAATGGAAAAAAAGATCAGGCAGTTTCATTTTAATAAGGAGATGGTATTAGACCTAATCTTTTCAAATGTGCTGCAGAGACTATCTGGAGCAGTCTTTTTGTCTGACATCAGCATCAGCTCTGTGCTCAGTCTTAAACACATACCAATCATTATTGGCAAGTTTGTTCTGGCCATCCATTGGATAGGAGAAGGTTATCAGATATCAGCCCTCAGTGTTGTGTGAACCAAACCCTAAGGCTTTCTCTTAAAAAAATAAAGGTCTTGCTATAGCACTTATCCATTGCATATTGCAGACACATGGCCGAATCAAGTTGTTGTAGGGCCCCAGCTTGGCGTTTTACCACAATGGCCAACAAGAAATTAAGTGAAAACAGAAACACAGTAGGTTTTGGATAAATCTAAAAAAAATGGTTCCGTTTCAAATGTATGAGCAAAGGATAATAATGTACCTTCCTTGTGTATTTTTACTACATAACCTCTTCCCGTATATTTATGTCTTTAGCGGCATCGCTATTAAAATACTAGGTATGCAACGATTCATCAATCTGGATCGATATATTGATTCAATGATCGACAATCCAGTATGATCGATGCACAGTTAAAACATTGATCAATGTAATCATCTTTAAGATATGGCTTTATTTTAAAATTCCCATTGCACGTCTGTGTCACTGATTCCCCCCAAGTGCACCTCCTTCCTTTCAAACAGTGCTAGCATTAAGCAGCCAAGAACTGATGAACTGATTGTGTTAAATGGACATAGGATACTGTCTCATATCAATCACAGACCCCTGAAGTGAATCGAAATCATATCACGGCAGACTTTGTGATATCAGCAAATAAAATTTTTTGGTCCAAAGTATCGATGTAATATTGAGGGACTTGCGATTTACACCTGTATAAATTACATTTAATTAATTAAATTTTTGAATAAATGTTAATACAACTTCTTCTTCCTTCATTGACTGGTGCTTATTAACTGCACTTAATTCCACCATAAAACTCAGGAGAGTTTAAGTTTTGAAGTGCAATTAGGATAAATAATAAAGCAGTTATCATCACCTGACTGTGTAAGCACTTTTGTGTGTTTATATGCATCCTTTTCACTTAAAGAGTCTGAGACTTGACCTATCAGACATAACGGTTGACCTATCAGATATAACCGTTAATTAAAGCTGCAAGCAGCGTTGAACGGGCCCTCGCACCCTGCGCATGTCGGGGGGAGTGTCAGTGTCTGGAGAACACACACTAAGTAGACATCATGTGGCTGTATGTCAGGTGTAGACCACACCATGTAAATTATATGTAATTTGGATAATGTTTGTCACATGAGGCTGATTTCCTGTTGTCAATAGGTGGCACTATGACTGTAACTGAAAAATTGGCCTGGATATGTCTTCAGGCGGGACTCTGAGCAGACATGTGAAATTTGGAAAAGATCTGACAATGTGGAGTGGAGTTGCAACATTTTCTTTTTTTCATGGCGAGACATCGAAACCACCAAATTTGGTACCTCTGCGACAAACCAGGGGGAGGGGCTTAATTTTCAAAGTTTTCTAGGGGGCGCCCTTGAGCTATTTTACGACTTCAAAGCCCGAGACCCATATCAGATATTACGTTTCGCCACTCCTGATGCATGTGCCACGTTTCGTGAGTTTTCAAGTACTCCAAGGGCGTCAAAAATGTGTTCAAATGCTAAAAGTACATTAGGGGCCGCCATAGAACCAATGTGCCACGCCCAAGCCCAATTGTGACTTCAAATCGAAGTAATTCCTAGTTTGAACCTCCATGCAAAGTTTTGTGAGTTTTTGTGCATCCTAAAGGCTTCAAAATTGTGTTCATAAAATGAAAATTTCCGCACAAAATCCAAAATGGCAAAAAAAAAATAAATAAATTCAAAAATTTTTACTAGGTTCTTTAAAGTGAGGGCAATAACCTCACCGAATTTCGTGGACATCCAAGCGCCTTTATCCCAACACTGGCCTGCGTTTGGGGGCGCTATGGAGCCCGCTGGCCACGCCCAGTCACTACAGAACTTTGAATTTTTCGCCAAGTCTGAGGTGTGTGCTAATTTTTGTGGGTTTTCGAGATTCCTAAGCCCCTCAAAAATCCGATTGCGTATACGGAAAAATAATAATCTCTAAAAAAAATAGGTTCCTCGCACTTTGTGCTCGGGCCCTAATGATAAACCAACTCTCCGAACCCGTTCCACATCAATCTCCCTAGCTGACGTGTTCTGTGCCTGTATCCATGAGAGTTGAGAGGTCTGGTGGTAAAGAGAAGCTCAGGTCAAGTTCAGACTGCAAATAAATCAACCTCTACCCATATCCTCCTAACTCATTTCCTTTCCTCCAAGACCTCCCAGTTTCCCTAAGCCCAGCAGGACCATAACCAACTGTATCAAAACAACACTAAATCATCTCCACCACTGGTCTAGATAAACAAGAACAACACTATATTATGCCAATCTATATAGCACACCAAAAAAAAAACCTTCTACAGAACCCTGTAATGATACTGTTATTAAATCAACATTCATTTTACCCACATGAAATATTCCTTAATTAAAAGGTGTATTTTAGAAAGGGTTGTTAAGAAAATTGTAACGTTCAGAGGCCCAATACTCTGTGAGTTAAATTTCACCTGAATTGCAACAAAATCCAATTCACTATTAATTTTTTCAAACATGGTTCATACACTGCTGAGTTATTTCTCTCATCACTCTCCATTTTCCACTTCAACTGGTAAAATAGAAGTTTATTTTAGTTTTTTCAGTTTGTGTGTTTTTAACTGATAAGGAAAGTCAAATAGAAAGATGTGACTTATGACACGGTGTGTTGTATGCTTTTAAATAATTTCACTGAACATCTACATTACTTAGTATGAGAGTTTGGCCTCGGCCTTGTCTCAAACTTATGGGATGTATGACTCAGACTTGACCTGGTCTCGCACATTACGGTCTTTGGTCTTGATTAAGTCCACAAATCTTTTTTATCATTTTAAACATGTACAGCCACACATTGTACACTTTAATCATATTATACTGCATAAAGAAAGGAATGGTGGGAAAAAAGAAAGCAGAAATTATTTTACACCGAGGGTTATACAAAGCATATGCAACAGTATAATAGTTGCTGTATGCAACATCTGCCGTAGCAGAATTAATGGGTCAGAGACAAAAATGGTTTGGGTGCCTATTTACAAAGGAACCACACATGGCATAATCTGCAATTTAACATATTTGAATGAATTAGAGTTTATATTTGGAACTTGGACAGACAGACTAAGAATTATTTACAGTTTCAAAGTATGTCCTTTATCCTTTTGATGGTAGAAAGCAGCCAAGAGTATATGCAGACCACTTTCTCTCTTTCATCACATACAGTAAAGCAGTTGTTTATACAAAAATGCTCTTACAACAACACCATCAAGGAGGGGGAACTAAAAGACCCATGGGAGACTGTACTGTATGTGTGTAATTGTTTTCATTTATCTAAATAAGTAAAGGTCATATCATCAGCCACTTCTGAACAGTTCATGAGAACTAACATTCCTACAAATGTACACACGCATAGTGGATGTTTGCTTGTATGCATGTATAAATTTAAACTGTGGAGGAGGAGGACTAACTGCCTAGTATAACTACAAAAGTCAAAAGGTAGTTTTCTGAAATAAGACAAAATCCTTTCATCCTATTTTACATTTTTTTATGTACTGAATATTTCAACAAATGTTTTCTTGATCTGTGGTAGCATGTTTCAGTTGTTGCAGACTCTACTCCTGAAATAAATAAAAGAATAATGCAGTCTGTGGTTAAATGGTAACCAGAACCTCCTGAAAAAAGTAACCACGTGGGCCACACAAGGGGGCAGACACAACACATAAAAGATTAAGATAATTAAAAGAAGTTCTCTACATTTGTAAAAGACAATGCAAGAATTTATTTTCAGTTTGAAGCAATGTCGTCCTCCTTTTATTTGCTAGTTTATCTAGTTTATGTGTGCATGCGTGGCATTTATGCTCTTAGTGAGGTAAAGCAGCAATGTGACATTGATTGTTTGCAACTCTGAGCCTTCCTAGTAAGCCCTCTCCCTCTCCCTCACCCAAGATCCCTTCCAATGAGAAGCAGACCTTACTAGGCATCAGTTGTGGTGTAACGGCTTTCAGTGATTTTATTCTTAACCCTAGAGCTTTTTTTGAAACCCTCCAGGGGGGATTGGAAAATGAAATGCTAGCACTTGTCGTCCTCCCCCTCATTGCCCTGGTTAAAGGACAATTGCACTGAGAGACAGGGAGATAGATATGTTTTTGGTGGAGAAGCACATCTCACTTAGCTAAATTGACCGTGTCTCATCCCTCAATACCTACTGTTCCCATGGGGAAAATTAACACCACCAGGTGCTACATAGGGACTTCAGAGTTTCAAGAATTTTCTAAACTTTTTCCACACCCTACATTCCTGCTATAGGAGTGGGGACTGGTCAGACATGCCTGGATAGCCTTGGTCAACACCTCACCAGTAACAAACGCTGTCTCAGAGTCTGGTCTGTCTTTCACACTCACTGAGGTGTGCAGCAGTATTTTCTGATGAGTCATATGATACACCTCTGGCATAAGACATTTCACAAGTGCAGGACACAATCACATTCTATTAAGCATCACATTTTCGAGAATTTGGATAGCAGGCACATTGTCCAGATGGCCCTAACTCAGCAGTAGCTATATTAGCTTTCAAAATGTCCCCGCTCAGTCCTGAGTTACCATTTACCTGGGGCAGCAGGGCACTTCCCTTTTGATTTCTGCACAGTTGCTCTGATCTGTCAAGCAGAAAAATAACCAGAGGCTACTTCAAAGGCCAGGCCTCCTCGCAGTGGCTGAGTCCAAAATGCTACTGCTTTCACGCAAGGAGGCAAAGCTAAAAGGCGTCTTTATATGAAAATTGGTTTCATTAAGATCACTGGAATCCTTTCAGGGTCAGTGGAAAAAAGAAAAACACATGTTGACAAGCACAAACGTCTGCACCTTCTTATAAACATCACTCTCAATACTTTTCAGAACAGAGTTGATGACAGGATTTTTTTCCATTTAAGACAGCAGACAAAGGATATAATCCATGTAGTCAAAAAGCGACTATAAAAGTCTTTAAAAAGTTTGAGGTGTTGAAGTAGCTTTATGAACAACAAGACCCTGTTCTCATCAGTGGCAGTGGCTGGCGTATGTGGTTTCTGTGTCGGTGAAAGCATACCCTATGCACTAAAATTTTATCTTAAGAGGTGTTTTACAGTGTCCAGAGGGAGGCTGAGAGGAAAGGGATCCATTTATTTCTGTCTAATGTGAAGGTACATACACTGCAGTAAGTTAGCAAAAAGCACTAATTATCCTGCAACTAGTATCAACAATAATGCTGTATTTACCCTGCCGAGGAACTTGCACCCCAAAATAGAAAAATGTGTCACTACCAAAAACCAATAAAGGTCAAACTGATTAAAAACAATAAGATGAATCCTAACAAAGACAATAGTCAGAAGAAGGAGAGCAAAGTTCACCACTGAAGAAACTGGATGGAATTTATCAAAGGGGCAAAGACAGATTTAAAAGCCTTTAATTTCAAGGGTTAATTTCAAAACACTTAAAGCTGGAATGTGAAATTATGGGTCAGCTGCTCATTCACACCTTTTAGGTTGGCCTGGAAAAGCTTTCCAGCTGTAACTTAGCTGCAATAACACACCCAAAACCTGTCAAATCAACTGATATCGGAGCATGGAAATTATCAGACATTACACATAAGTAGGAGAAGGGAACAGGGAGGCATTTTATCGCAGTCGAGGCTCAGGACCTGCTGTGGTTGTTCTCTTCCAAGGCAAGGAGGGGGGGTAAACCAATATCATCAAGCAGTTCCTTATCTGGCCAGGGATCAAATCCTCAGGAGGGTACTGTAATTTCTTACCATGGCTTTGACAAGCAGCATTTTGGTGAGGTTTGGCCCAGCTCTGGAAAGTGATACAACTCCTATACTATGTGGAATGCCCATACACTACAAAAGACAAAGCTATAAGGTTGCTGGGAGTGAATGGGAAATGATGATGAGGTGTTTTAACACCACATGACGTGACGTCTTAGGTAATTTCATCACTATCATGTTCAAGCTCTTTTCCACTAGGTCTAGGTTAGATGCTTCGTCATCAAAAGCACACAGTGAGAGGAATTTAAGCTCACAGCAGCAGGTCTTGTAGATAATAGGTTTCAGTTAGGATCATAGCTCACTGAGCTCCGTGTGGCTCGGTTTTCAGAAGTGAAGACATTAAAGTCGTCTGTCTGGGTCTCCATAGATGCATTTTGGAGGATGGTGGGGTTATGAGTTTGGCTTGTGTTACCTGGCTCTGCTGGAGCTGACCTGAGTGGGACCTACAGATTAAGGAACCATCTGGGAGCTGCAACCTGAGCTCAGGAGAGGAGGAACAGCAAGGCCAGGACAACACTTTTATTTATTTACAATGACGTGCACGCACATATGTACATCACTCTCCACTGTTGTTCAGAAGTACTTTAACTTAAACTGCCTGAAGGAATGCCATTCAAAATGATAATTCACATACACCATTTCTTTGGCACAAAACAACACAAACCACAAAGCTGTAACAGTACTGTCATTATGGATCTCCCAAACCATGCTTAAGTATTGGTTTCAGGGTCAATCTTAGCATATTTTAATGGATCGGTATTGGTTAAAATAACACAGATCAAAATGCGATCTTTTCTTCAATGTGTTTTGTCCACCTCAGCTTCCTAGTGTTGCAATGCACTTCTTCAGTGAGAGTGTTTCACTGCATATGAGATCAGAGTGAGTAAACCTGAAAAATGATTTCGTTACACCAGTGATTGACTCTGTTCTGACACCTGGGTTGGCAAAATTAATGGATCAAGTAGCTCATGACACAGGTGTGCCAGATAAAGTTCAACTGTTATATCAATGTGTAAGATACATATTTAAGCAACATTTGTAAATATAAGTATCAGATCAGATTTAATCTCAGCAAATACCAAATATTAAAAGGACTCATACCAAGGATCAGAGCCAAAAAATCTTGAACTTCCTGAACGTCATCAATGTGTCCAGCTCCAGCGACAGGCAAATTAATTATGTAGCTTGCAGGCTGATTTTGTAAAGCCAAAAGGGTTATATTATTGTACTTGATCTCAATCAGAAATTGAGACATTGAGAATATGAAATTGATTCTACTCTTCAATCTTTTCATATTCTTCTCACTGGACCTCTATGACCACATATACCTGGTAGAATTAATCTTTCATTCTCATCCCCAGTTAGAGAGGACAGCAGTCAACATTCACAGAACAAACTAAGCTACTTTGTGGCAAAGAAATTCCCCTAGCTGCTGTACTTATAAAATAATGGTATGATTTAGTCCAAAAGAAGATTTAGCTCTCACCAATTAATTTACTATTTGGAGAGGCCCAATCCATATATCATACCACAAGGATGCGGACCTACACCACCATACATTTTTTAGTGTAGTATTCCAAAGATTTAGATTTCCCAACAGTACAATAAATACAGTATCTCATGAATCCATTTTACAATGCAGAGGTCAGCACAAGCACAGGACGAAAATCCTGA
Organism: Hollardia meadi; assembly: GCA_037974645.1. Classification (NCBI taxonomy): domain Eukaryota; kingdom Metazoa; phylum Chordata; class Actinopteri; order Tetraodontiformes; family Triacanthodidae; genus Hollardia; species Hollardia meadi. The sequence continues at coordinate 4,027,911 of JBBPCS010000002.1, forward strand.
GATTTGTAAAACAATCCCAGTTTATGAAAAATAACATTATCTGCAACTCACAATAGTATGCCTCTAATGAAGACTGAAGGCTGAACCATCCAAATTATGACAAGTGGTCACACATGACTGACAGGTCCAGATGTGGAATACAGTAGGAATAATGTTGCTATGTTTGTTTTCCTGCCCTTTGATCCATAAAATGGAGTGCATCTGCTGGACATTTTGCCAAGATTTTACCCCGTCTACAGCCTTGGAGAATGAGAACCAAACATTGTCTAAATGTATTCATGTAACGTAGGAGATTTAGGCAGTGGTTGATTCATGTTAAATGAACAATGTCAGTAATCATCCACTGCCTGCAGTCCTTCACCTCCAACTTGACAACCATTACAGAATCTCAATTTTACTTCACCTCGCTGACGTTCTTCAAAAGTCGTGCAGTTCACTTCTGCAGCAGCTCTCTTCTTATTTTCAAAAGGCTCCTTTAGGTCCCTGTGGTGGTAGTCCTAACCAGTTGTTGCACGCAGCAGCAGCAGCCAGAGGGCCAGAGCAAGGCCTGGTTTCCATCTGAGAAAACAATAATGGCTCCTCATGCCCTCCTCAGGACCTCTGTCCTGTCAGACAACAAACTGATAGATCAATTTATAGAAATGACTCATTTTAAAACAGGGCTTTCATGTTTCCATTCAAGTTGAGCTGAAATGAAAAATTTCTTTTTAAACCTTTTAGATCACATTCACGGTCACATGATGCCCTAACAATATAAGGCAAAAAATAATTCCAAAAATATCAATTTCTTTGTATTTTTATATCAATATTGGCTGTTTTTGGTGAACATGGCCGGACGGAGACCGGATACAGCCTCAGAGACGAACTGAGGCCAGTTTGATGACAGGGAATCCAGTACCAAAGTGGTTTACGAAGTTTCCTGATGGTCAAATAAGGTGACTTGTTGTAGCTGCTGTTAGTTACTGCTAGCTTGGCTAGCCATGCAGAGGTCCCATTAGCTAACTCAGCCCTGGATCGCCAGAAGCCAAACTCGGCAAGAAAACCACCTTAATACTGTATTCCCTGTCGTCACATTGGCCTCCATAGGGAGTCAGTCTGCCCTCGGATGCTGTTGTCCGTCTTGAAAGTCCTTGAAAGTCCTTTTAACATTTAGCCATTAATCCATGTTAACTGGGAGCTCCCAGTCGGGCAGCCAGTTGGACATCCAGCTGCATGACGGGGGGCCGTAACACACATTCAGCGCAAACGCTATTGGCTACTTTAAACAGTCCCTCCCTACCTGACCATTCGTACAGGAAATACATAAATATGTGGAAGCAAATAGCATTCTGCCTTCTGTTTCATGTCGACTTTAAAACATATATATATACGTAATAAACTGTGTGACTGTCTTATAGACAGAAAATATACTGTGTGACTTGTGTGTTGGGCAACACCTCTGATATGAAAGAGTAAGAGCAACACTAGAGCTGAAATGATTAGTCGATTAATATATTACTTGATTGAAAGAAAATTTACAACTATTCTGATAATTGTTTCAGTCATTTTTCAAGCAAAAATGTCAAACATTTGCTGGTTCCAGTTTCTTAAGTGGAAGGATTTGTTGCTTTTCGTTGTCATTTATGATAGTTTATAGGGGGCTTTGGATTTTAAACTGTTGGTTGGACAAAAGAAGTAATTTGAAGACGTCACTTTGAGCTCTGGGAAATTGTGATAGGCATTTTTACAATTTTTTGAGATTTTATAGACTCAACGATTAATTGTGTAATCGACATATTAATCAATAATAAAACTAAACATTAATTGCAACCCTTAATTACACAGAATGTACACATAGGTCAAAACCACACTGAAAGCATTAAAAGATTTATTTTTAAAAATCACTATCAAACTTTCCCCATATGCCACTGCAGTCATGTCACTGAGCAATGGTGTTCTTGTCCTTGTCAAGTATCTGCCCACCAATCCGCAGCCCACATAAGGCAGACAACCCACCAGGAAAGCCATGGACGATCAGAAGTGATTGGACTCCATAGTGCCTTTCCTATAAGTTATATTGTTCTAATGACAGCCCCATGCTCCACACATAAGCATGGGCCTCACAGCTGCTCTGCTCAAACAAGCCCACCAAAAACATGAGATCAGCATACCATCTGCTAGCTATGTCTCCTCCAGATCATTAATCATACTCCCTATCGCTGCAATGATGCTGTAGAAGTTATTTTTTCTCACCATATTACTAGGAGAGTAGGGGCCTACATAGTCTTATATGTAACACCATTGCGGAGAAGCAGTTTAACTTAAATGTGTCTGATGCAGCAAGAAGCATTTTGGGTTATCATCAATGAATGCATACATCACTTAGAGCAAGACTTTAAAGTAATGACTTTTACAGTAATTTTACTTCACACACAAGGATTCAAATGCAACTGAGTGGGTGTAAAACAACAGGCAGAGCAGCGGAAACATGTCCAATATCGACTGTTGCATAGAGATTTTATCAACACAACGACAGTGCAGACTTCAAAAGTGGCATCCTTCCTTTCCAAGAAACCAAGAGAATATAAAAACCACTCCGCCTATTTGGGGCACGAAATGATGTGGCTGGCACCAGACAAACCATATTCACAGTGTCATGACAGAACACCCACACAGCAATACCCCAAGCAATGGCAGTCACTCCTGCACACATACTGTGCCACCCCAGAACAACAGCACTAACCTCTAACCTCTAAAGGGAGGTTGTGGAAGGAATTTAAAATCAGAGAAATATTTTTCTACAATAAAATGTTTAGCCTCGTATTTTGAGTTGAGGTTAAAACAAGTTAAGGTGTTAAAATATTCATGAGCTACATGTGAATGCCATCTGTTAAAAAGACAATAAGTCTAAATAACTAGAATTACCGCCTCGCAGTTGTATGTCTCCACACACCAGTCTTGTTGCAGTTTACATTCATGTCTGTCCAGACTCATAATATATGTTGTAAAGACTTGAAAGAAAAGTAGCAAGTGTAATTACTGGCAAAATGGAAGTTATCATTATATTATGTTTGATTCCAGTGAATAATTTACAGCGAGAAACATGGCATCTTCATTTAGAGACTATGTTTACAAAGTAATACAGAGGAATAATAAAGAGCTTTGTCACATGCTACTATCACAGTCCCCTGAAGCTCAGTATCAGCAAAAACTATGGGCTTGTAGAGGACTACTGCTGTATGCCTACTCGTGTGTAAGCACAATGAGAGATCTGAGACATTTGTGTGTAATTTTGTCATAATTAGCGTATTCATTATTTGGTTATGGCCAAAAACGTCTTTTGAAATGTCACAGTGACCTTGACCTTTGACCACCAAATTTAGTTCATCAGTTCATCAAGTGGACGTTTGTGCCAAATGTAAGTGTTCCTGAGAATGGTACGGATGGGCCGAAGGACAAAAACATAATGCCTCAAGTCACTGGTATCGTCGCTGCATTTGGGACATTTTATACCGCAAATAAAATTGCTTTCAAATTATTTTAATTCTGTGGAGATGCATGGTTATAGCTTTGAGTGAGGGTTAGAAATGGACCACCAGCACATACCACACCAAAATATAAATACAAGACATTTTTCCTCCCAAAGGGCCACTGTTTTCCAAAAGCAATAAATCAACAACTTGGCATCCATCTGCTTCTTCGAACATGTCCTCTACAACAAATGGTGCATGAGCAACCAGCAACTACACTACTAAGTAGTGGATGTGGCAATGCTTGTTTACCCTGAGCATCTCTAATATGGATATCTATCAAAACTGGTGCTGGTTTATAGTCTGATTCAAAGTCAAGGTTGTGTATTGATTTATGGCACTGAGATTCTAGGACAAGTATCAACCTTGTTCCGAAAAGAAGAAAGAAAAACCTCTACCACCCACCCATGTCAAAACCACCACCTAGGTTTGGAAGTGATAGAGGGAAATGAAGAAAGCCAGTGTTGTTAATAAAAATAAGACTTGCTTCTATGCTCCTCGGTGTGAATTACTATCTGGTTGTTGGTCTTTAATTGCGCATAACTGGGAAATTGTGAAAAATGTCAACTATTTCCTCAGTGTTGTCAAGCTGTTTAATAAATGGCCCCTATTTACGCTGTACATTTAGACAGTGACTCTAGCTGGAATTAAAGCATACCAGCTGGGATCCAGATTATACATTTGTTTCTACTGTCTTATAAACCATGTATATATCATCGGAAGATATCTTCGTGCAGGCTCCTACCCTTTGATTTCTTCGCTCCTAAATGGGTTATTTCATGTCACACGGCTTATTGCCTTTAAAATTCTAACTAACTAGAAAACTCCACTGTACAGTAATATACACCTATAGGAGTGATCAAATTGAGGAAATTGGATAATCAAATTATCCTTAACAAGTCTGCACACAGATAATCTGTCAACCCTGAGGGTTTTTTTTCAAAAATTTAGTCTCCACTTTTTGTTCTTTGAAGTCTTTCTGAGAACGTTTTCAGCTGTGTCCAGCAGCTATACTAGTCGTGACTTTGTCAGTTCCAAAAAGTATAAACTTGCACAAAGAACAAAACAGCTAAGTGGCAAGTAAGTGAAAAAAAACATGTTAAAGCCCCAAACATTTTTACTCAAGTGCTTGTGGACCAAAACACAGTTAAAATGTGGTGGTGTCGGTAATGGAAACACAACTCAAATAGGACATTGTGTAGTTCTATGAATGCATGAGGGAGTAAGTTGTTTACTAACATGTTAGCCATTACAATTTAGTCCCTTATTGGGGGCAAAAAGTGCTTAAATGTAGCTTTAAAAAAGCTTTGCTTTCTATGACATAATCACCCTTTTTATCTGCCATTTTTAATATACCATAGGAAAGTGAAGACCATGTGTACCATGTACTGTATGTGTGTGTTTTGCTGGCGTTTGGGGTGACGGGGGAGATGGTTGTAGGTGGGGGGGTGGGGATTCAGAAGCTGTCATATGCCATTCAATGAAACATCTGTGCCCATTTGACAAACTCAATGACCCACTCGCCTGCATGTTCTTCACCCCTGGTATGGGCTGCTATATAACCCTACAATGGCAGCTTAACTGCACAAATTCATATTCAATTCATATTCTCTGTGCAAAGCAAAAAACTGTTAATTTGTAAACTTGCTCTTACTGACACTTTCAGAAAACTTGTACATTATTCCCAGTGGAGGAAAGTCACTGGGTTCATTTAATCAAGTACTACAATTTTGAGGTACTTTAATTTTCTGCTACTTTCTACTCCACTAAAATTCAGATGCACTACACTTGTTTGATAACTTACTTACTAGATTCATATTAATAATACAAAATATAATCAACAGATAAATTATTTTAGACTAAAGACAATGAGCCCTGGGAGAAATTCACAAGCTGCCCAGCCTTAAATAAAGTAATATATATATTACCACATTTACCAGCTGAAATGTTACATTGATGTACACATTAATGCATCAATAAACTAAATCCAGTAATATATTATTTTAAAATGGGCTATTCTGCAAAATTAGTACTTTTACTTTTGGTACTTTAGATGCCTTTTGTACTTTTACTCATATAAATGCATAACTTTGACTTGAAAAGTAAAGTATTTCTGCACTGTGGTGGTACTTTGATTACGTAAAAGATCTGATTACTTCTTCCTGCACTAATTATTAATTATCTGTTACCAGAAGTTTTTGTTAAGAATTCCAGGCCAGCTCACTCTCAAAAGTTTCAGTGAACTTCTGAGATTACTGTGGCAATGTCCTTGAAGGCTTTTGTGGCTTTCCTGCTTCCCGCTGCTTTATGAGAGAGTACACGCTGTTGTCTTTATGCAGTCCTCCAAAGTTTTAACACCACTTTTGTTGTGATTCTCCAACAAAGTCTATGAAAGTGGGAGCCAGCCTTCACAGTAATCCAAAGAGTGAAAGTACATTGTGGGCACAGACATCCGTGAAAGATACAGGGAAGTGGGGTAAGGTTGGAATCAAAAACACTTCACATCAAAACACTTAGTTTCTTTCCACTTCTTTTCCATTTGTAAAGTTATATGTTCTTCAAACTAGTAAAGAGCAGTTAAAGTAGCTCAGGAGGATAGAAGGTGACAGGTGGTAAACTAAAAGACTGTGTTAAGAACCACATAAATGAAAACACCTGTTATTCCAGGTTTGAAACAAGACCGCAGCAGGAGAACAAAGTAGTGTGATGGGTGTGCTTGTGAAATGTTGACTAAACTGAAAAAACTCTCCTCTGCCATCAAAAAAGATTTTTTCCCCTTCTTCTCACTCTCAAACATACTGCTTCTATGACAACAACTCACTGTTTAATAAGCCCTGCAGAAACATCTGGATCTACTGACAGACACGCAGCCTGTCCATAAACGGCTGAGGATGTACTGCTTTGGCTCTATTTGCCTTTGGATGGTGGGGATGAATTCTGTGCAGTACAGACCATAATCCCTATGAATAATCGAAGAAGGATTTCTCTTCCCCGTCAGGCTTTTGAAAACCAACTGCCTGCCAAGGCAGTAACATCATGATTTGGGGGACGGGGGACTCAACAGACTCAACCAAGGCATCATGGGATTGCTAATGGATGGCTAACAACCATGCCAACAACGTTAATTGTTTTCAACATGAAAAATGGATAAACAATCACAGAAGACATTCAGTGTCTGATTCGTCATAGATTTATCTTGCAAAGTCATCAAAAGGCCACTGCTGGATTTTGAAACTTCTGAAAGGGACACCACATCATACACAGGAGGTCCGGGGGGGCTGGGGTGCTGTCATTGCCCACAGTGACAGCACCTACCCTTGTTGTAGTGGTCACTTGACATACGCACATTGTAAACAAAGGCAAATGTGAAACAATATGTATGTTTGTGTGTGTGTGTGTGTGTGTGTGTGCGTGCGTTTAAACATTATATTAAACTGAGGACATAATATTTATTAAGGTCTAGTCATTTATTGACATTTTAATGTGGAAATGTTACATATTATATCTTTAAGTTTAAATGACATACCCCTCAAAAAGTCTCTGCTCAGTTATTACTTTCAGAAAAAACAAGAACTTGGAGATGGGGCTTGCAACGCTGAAAATTTCTGAGTAGTTGAGTATTTATAGCATTTAATTTTAGCCACCATTTTTAAAAATCTTCAGCTACAAAACCAGTTTGTGATTTTTTCATTATGCTTTGACACATGTACATGGAGTTACTGAAGAAAATATATGACAGATGGACTGATGATCACAGCCATTGCCCCAACGTCAACAGACTAATTTGCCTAATCTTCATAGGCCTTTAGACGGCAGTGCAAAAACAGACAGCAAGGCCTGAAGAAATCTTTTAGTTCCTTGAAAAGTAGTTCCTGGGACTTAACGTTGCGGGTACTTAAGGATGAAATGGAAGTGGCTGAAGTGAATGAAGTTTTCAAGTGAAGATAACAAGAGATGACTCTGTGACACTGACCATGATATATCACAACTCAAGAGCTCATCAGAACCTGCTGGCTAAACCTGGAGCCTTTTCATATAGAGACCATACCAGAAAAAAATCAAACAAACATAAACATTTGGTGGGGTCCACCATAAAAATCAGCTAAATTCAGATCAACAGACAGATCCAGAATTTATTTGGACCACACTGCACCAGAAGAACCATGACAATCTGCCAAATAAATAGGGACAGAAATTGAACACACCTGTTAATATAACTCCCCCTCCCCCGTGACAGATAATAAGGCTTAGCCTCAAATATTCCATGCCTAATTCCTGTGTAGGAGAGAACAGATGCTGGCGTTTGCACTTTGAAATGTTTATTTTTGTAGCCTTTGGATACAAAATAGCTGCAAATGACGGCTGCCTGGCTGAAGCTGCACAGACTTACGCAAGTGAGATGGATTTGGACACACTGTGAAAAAGCAGGACAGGCTTGAGGAGCAGAAGTCACAGTGGCACAATAAGGAAAGAAAAGCTTTCACTGCTCTCTTTTAGGTAAAGTTAATAGCCTTCATACTGACATTAAAGTTGGGCATCTCTTGCTTGTCCAGGGTGTCCCTATGTCAATCGATTACAATGCAGCAAGCTAGTTTTTCAACAATGGGCCACAACTCATAAGGGTCCTTGATGCTGGAGAAACAGAGCTCTAGCTATGCACCGTCTGTATTTTAACAGCTATATCATCACAGTAAAAAGAACATTAGCCCTTTCATTATAGTAATGTAATAACAGGATTACCTTATCCCACAGCAATGTTAGCAGTGTTGATCATTTAAGATCATTAAATGCTCTTTTAAAAACACATGTGCTATAATAACATCATAGCTTGCTCTCACAGCAAACCTATTTTTGCTCTAATAGTGATCGTGCAAATGTTGTTTAGTTCCATGTGAGGTTATTACTGATTTTTGCTGTGAAGATATTTTCTCAATATAATGACTTTTTTGACACTTAAGGCCATGGTGCTAGTGGTGGCAATGTTAGTCTGTCCCCAAATATCTTAACAATTTGGCGAATATATCGATGTTATCGAGAATGAATCCAAGTGACTTAATGGCAATCCCTTGACTTCTCATGTAGTGCCACCAGCAAGTAAAAGTTTTCAGTTATCCAGCATTTACTGAATGGATTGGCACAAATTACGTAGAGGTATCAGCATAGGCTATGCAGCATTTCGTTTTGGCTTCGGTTAAAGAACGAATCACAAAAGTTCTATACCACCTGTGTATGTCTACCTTTGCTGGGCTGTATATCACTTCTTACCTTACCTTTTATTCATCTCTCTCTCAAGCTGTCTCCTTCTACCCACCTTCCTCGAATTCTAGTTTCATAGGTGCTTCATAAATCCTTCTCTTTTTTAAAAAATCCTGTCTGACATCTTCCATGACTCCATCTTCCTTTCCTCTCTAGCTACTCCTCCACCCTCTCAGTAATGAAACCTTACCTAAACTATCCTATTCGTGTATCTTTATATCAGGACTTGCTGGGGCGACGTGTTTTCTTTGGGAAATGACTCATAAATTAGGGGAGCTCCAAGGCTGGCTGTGAAAGAGCCAGACAAGGGTCCCTGATTAGTGTGGCTGGGAGAAAGGCCAGACAGGCCAAGGCTGCAGGACCCATTTAAGACCATCATTGACTTGAAAGAGTAAAGGAAAACATGTTGATCACATGGCACTGGCTGGGTCATTCTTAATGGCTGGGGAACAGGGATTCCTGAGCTACAACTGGGATGGGTCAAACATCTCTTAAGCACCGCTTCAAATTCATTTCTTTGTTGAAATGGGATTTTCTTTCTTATGGATGGATAAATAGTTAATATGACAAGGTTCATTTATATACAACACTTTAGATAATTATTTCACACAGGGACGAACATATATCTGCAATTACACTTAGGGATTGCCCGTGTAGTCTTTCAGGGCCAATAATTAAGGAGACA
>JBBPCS010000002.1:4037460-4061737 GCA_037974645.1 Hollardia meadi
TTTCTTTCTTATGGATGGATAAATAGTTAATATGACAAGGTTCATTTATATACAACACTTTAGATAATTATTTCACATAAAATCCCTTTTTCTAAACAGGGACGAACATATATCTGCAATTACACTTAGGGATTGCCCGTGTAGTCTTTCAGGGCCAATAATTAAGGAGACAGATAACCAATATTTGAAACAGATATACATTTGCAGTGAAATTAAAAATCTTAGGTGTCAAAATTTAGAATAACCAGTGATGGAATGGACACTAAATAATAATTTACTCAAATACTATACTTAAGTACAATTTTGAGGTACTTCACTTGAGTATTTCCATTTTCTGATACTTTATTGTTCAAATCCAGTGCATTTTGGAGGCAAATATTGTACTTTTTACCCCACCACATTTATTGGATAACTTTAGTTACTAGTTACTTTGCAGATTTAGAATGATACATATATAAATCTTTGTTTATGAACAATTATTTTTAAACTACTTTATATTCGTCAATCTCACAAAAAAAACAACATTGATAATCTGTGTATCCCTCATTATTTTCCTCCGACTGAAATATAATTGGAATGAGCTTCTTTAGGAAAGGAAGAAAAGAGTCTTATCTTCCTATACAAGTGAGTCAACCCGCCCTTAACTGTAATATCTTCCCTGAGATATACTGACAATGACGATCTGAAGTACAGTCCAACTCCTTTTAAATGTCAAACACAGAAAAACATGCCTATTGGGAAGAATCTGTGTCTAGGAGATGAATGCCAGAAACCTTTATATAAAGTTGTAAAAACAAAGTCTGCTGATGAGTTATACTAGCACTCAGGTTCTGGACTTATTTCAATATTTTAAAAAAGGCTGTCCATTGAGGAAAACCAGGATGAAGGCGCTTGCATGGTGCTTATTTAAGTCTTCACCCTCAGCATAGTTTATTGAGTGATGATAGCATTATATTCTAAGGAGCAGACATTTTTCATCAAAGACTGGCTACATTTCCAGGAATTTTCTGTTTGTAGATTCTGTACACATTTTAGAAAAAGAAGACTGCAACGCTGTGTTTCAACCTGTTCCCCTTCACAAAATTGCAGCATAAATCAATTTATATGCATGCACACAAAGACAACCGATACACATTGCCAACACTTGCATTCCGTCCATGGAATGTTACATGCCATACCACTCTCTCCCCATGTAGTAGGAAAACGCATTTTCAGATCTAAAAAGACATAATGGAGAAAAACCTATGTGAAAAAAAAATCAATAAGGTCCAAAACACATTAGTGGCTAAACTTTCAACTAAAGGATAAAATAAAAAATAATGGGCACAACCAATTAAAGTAAACTTAATACAGATGTGAAACGGGGCATGCCTAATCCAGTTGGAATGCCATTTGTCTTTTGTTACTACAGTCAATGTCCAAAATTTACTTTTTGACTCATTAGCCAAGTTGACTGGTAGCTGATAAAGATCCACCATCCAAGATGTATGCATATCACGAGTAATAGTCTATCGACACGGAAGGCTGCTGTGCTTGACAGACAGAGAGAGACTGGTGCTGTGAGTCAAAGTGAAGGCAGCAGCAACTTCCAGTTGCAATGAATACCACAATCTCATGATCTACTTCTATGGTGACAAGCCTGCCCAGTTTCCCAGTTACACCACTGAAAATGCCCAAAGTCACAGCCAACAGGATTTCACTTCACAGATGTGAAACTGACAGCTGTGAAATAAGTCGCAAGTAAAACACAACACGCAACAGTCTTCTCGATCTTTTCACTGCCGCTCCGCATCGAGATTTAAGAAATTATTACTTTAAAAAGTTACAGCGGCCATAAAAATGTATTTTACACTATAATGGTTACATTTCGCAATTGATCCAAGGATCACATGCGTGGCGACCCGTACAGATCACAGATCAACCACGTTCAGTTACACCCCTAATATTGGGTATGTAGTAAAACAACTTGAAAATTATCATAGAGGTACATGGTGACCTGTTGTACAAGAATATTGTAGAGTGTGCGGAATACAATTTGATTTGTTTTTTTTTACAGAATTTTGAATCTGTCTTTGTAGAAATGAATGAGATATTGTTATGATTTTAGCATCTAATTCTTAAAAATTCCGTAGTGAAAGGACAAGAAAATAATGATAGATGTAGGGCTGTGTAATTCAACAAAGGAAAATAAAAAAAATTTTAATCGAAATTGTCCTATTTTAAACAAGCCTCATGGCTGTTTGAGTGTTGATTTCTAGGTTAAGAGGTGCACATGAATGCACCATGATGTCCCTGTTGGCACCCACGTCCTATGTAATATGAAGCTCTGTAGATTTCAGGGTTAATGGGGTACACTTGAATGCATCATGAAGTCCATGTCCCCTTGTATTTCAAGTAGAGTAGAGTTCAGTAGATGCTTTTTGTTATGTGCCTATTTTGATATAAACATTTACTTGCCAGTGGCTCGATAGTCTTGCAAGATTTACTCACCAAATGGAAATTATACCCACATTTAGCGCTTTGTGTGTTAATTTCAGACCCTGTGTACAGTCATATCTCCTTTAAGATACGCTGACAATATCCTGTGCATTGTCCTTTAACACTTATGTAATCGAAAATCGAAAAATATCTATACAAAGCAAACATACTATCTTCTATACAGGCACATTAGAAGCCTTTGTCCTTTTCTGACAGACCATCAGTATATAGTACATGGAAGAACAGGCTGTCTAGGCTGAAAGCTAACAGGCTAATAAAGGTTATTCAATTACGTCTTTAAGCGGAGACACGTAAAAGAGGAAATGACAGCCTGCAAAGAGGGACTCCAATAACTCCAGGCATCTCCTGATCTTATCAGCAGGCCTCAGCTGCTCTACACAGCAGGTATCTTCAGTCACACAGCAAACAGACTTTAACGCACACACACCTGGATGTTTTCTCTTCCTCTCTTAAACATGCATACAGCTTTCAAGCTTTAAGGATTTTACACATTATGCCAGTTCATTTAATATGACCGTACATTATGGCATGTTTCCTTACAGTCTTTTTCACTTGTCAACAACAGCACAAAGAGCAGTTGCATGAACTTGTGGGTGCTTGGTGGGTTACTAAGAACACCAAGTTATTTTCCATTCACACTTTAGAAGCTTAGACTAATTAAAAAGTTTCATGGGGCTAAAGACATACCAATTGCATACATGCTCTGTAGCTGTGAATAGACAAACGTGATGAAAGTGTCACACATAGAAGGAACCTTTACGATGAATAGAAACCAATCATTTATCGACAACTTCAACCTCTCCGTCAATACAGACAGTCTAGGTAAGTCACGATGTACGAAGACTCAACACCTAACAAAAACAACCCTTGAATGCTCAGTGAATGTCGTATAATTTTCCATTCAGTTTCACTACAAGAGACAAAGGGATTTCAGTTGTGAGAGGAATTTGGGTTTATGGGCTCTCCCTAAGGATCCATAGGGGCATAACAGTTTATTTTAGCACAGCCCCCAGGGAGTAACTTTTAACCTGTTGCTCAGACGGACATAAATCCAATTTGAGTACACATTACTGAACTATCAAAAAACAAACAACACATTCAGCACAACCTACATAGGTGCTCCACAGCAGTGGGTCAATCAGCCCAAAAGGATGCCATCCATCTTTATGCCCAATTTGTAGAGAGAATAAAGGCCCACTCAAACATTCCTGGCTGTTCAACAAGGTATTCAAAACTTCAAGTCAAGCGTGTTTCTCACATTCTTTTTTGTACAAAAATTCCCTTTAGTGCAGACAGCAATAAAGAAAGATGCAGAAAACTCTGACCCTTAAAACACAGAAGTATATTCAGTGCAACTTAAATGAGAATTTCAGAGTGGCCAGGAGACGTCTAGTTTTAGGACATATTCCCTCAGAGCAGACAACAGCAGGAGCTCTGTTGGTGCTGCAGCAGGATATGAGTCTGAATGGCCCTGATCCTCGTTTCCAACAGGACAAAACATTGGGGAAGAGAACACTAAAGCCCTGAGTCCTGTGATGACCATTTTCTCACACAGTCTGTGAGCTGCAGAGCAGCTGTTCCTCACCTATGTCAACTGTCCCAGCCAGGTCAGGTCTTCTTTCAGCTGCCAAAAACAAAACCCTGAGACCACTGACTGGCAAATTAGCATTTTACAGTCTCAGATTGTAAGGAAGGTACGACTGAGAAAAAGGTAGGAGGTGGAGAAGAGGGAGGGCAACAGGAAGTGAGGGCTGTGACATGGAATGACTGATTGTAGTCATTCATACTGTTGTAAAAGTGTAGCTGAGTGTAATGAATGTAAATGGATACTTAAGGAGTCATTATTCATGAAGGAAATTGTTGCTGATCATCTAAATGTCAGGTAAAAATTAGTTAAGGAAACTGAACAAAATATGTTCATATATATATATATATATATATATATATATATGATAAAGTAATGAATATATGATCTCAAGAACAAAAAGTTAAAATGAAAAACTCACAAAATATATGAGGTGTAAAAGGCCAGAATGGTATTTTCAAAAATGAGAAGCCAGTAAACACTTAATGACGTGTTACATTCTAAGGCCAAATCCCAATTCCTCTCCCTTGGCCCTACACCTACATTTGGAGTGCCCTCTATTGGATAGTGGCCCTTCAGAACAGAGCTACAAGGAGTAGGGTTTGAAATCTTTACCCAGGAAATGGGACACTCTACCCTACACTGCCATGCGCTAAACGGAGGGGTAGCAACAAGTGGTAGGGCCAAAGGGGGAATTGGGATTGGGCCTAAGACTACAACCAGGCACTGCACCAGAGCTGTGAAGACAAGACTGCACTGCAACCACGAGTCCCAGCCAAACTTTTAGTACCTTTCACACATGCACTGCAGTCCTGAACTTGTCAAGACATTACAAAGAGGAAGTGTATGTGAGAATGCAAATATCCAAATCAGTTGCCCAGAACATTAAATGGACTTTACCCTGCCAGCTCCCTAGTACAAAAACCATGTACTGTCCAATTGATCCTATGTGTAATCTTTTCTTCGTGCCTGTATATTTGTTTCCACTCTTTTGTTACGTACATGTATATGTCCAAATACATGTAATATTGGTATCAACGCAAAACGCGTCATCATCACAGATGAGTCCCCCTCTTCCATAGTATTTTCAGTAGGTGAGAAAGTGTCTGACGTGGGGAAAAAAGCATGCTGCATCTGCAAGCTGACATACAGAAGATGTTGCAATGCACAAGCTATGGCACAGTGTACACTGCCAGATGTGACTGAAGAAAAAAAAAGACTATACAAAGATTGGATTAGATTCAGCATATTTAATACATATAAGTTGATTCTACTTTGCTCAAGAGACAAAACTTATGTTGAAGGTGTGGGGCCTACATAAAAAATTAATTTCCTTTGTTTATAAGCAGGATGGAAAACAAAACAAACATCGATGATTACTCTCAGACAGGAAATAACATCACCCGCATGTTAAGCCATCAGGCCAGATGTCACCATTTAACATATAAATGTTGCATTGTTTTACAGGGGCATTGTCACCCTGATAAAACCCAACCAGTCTTTGTATTATTACCTCTTGAGGAATGAACAGAAGACAATACTGTACCGAAACTCTCAAAATAGATTATCGTCCATAAAAGATGCAAAAATAAGAAATTGTCTTTTAGTGTTAGGTCTGTGTTGAAAGCGACGCTGGGCTTTTAGGGAGGGAGTTTTAAAAAAAAATTCAATGAATTGCCAGCCCCACTAGGGGTCTCTCAATCAGCAAAAGTAGGTTTATTTTAACAGAAATAACAAAATTCTGTTAAGTACTACTGAAACAGTGTAGATAAAATAGAAAAAGCTCCACCACACAGCTTTATCAACTATATGAAAAAAATGTTTCTTCATGTGGTTAAAACTTGTCATTTAATGGGAAAATTGTGTTTGCCATCCCATGGTAATAAAACCATACATATATTACATTCAAATATTTTTGATAGGTTTCTATTGGCTATCAAGAAGCAAAATATTAACTTGCACATTTTATTTGAAGGCTTGTTCACAGTTAAGATACTTAATCAATACATAAATTCTTTTTTACAGAACTTATCAAATATCATAAAAAGGTACAATATATCTACTGAAACCAAAACCAACAAAGATAGCAGTTAAACTGGGACCTGACTTCTTTTCCTTTACTACCACCTGTGCATACAGCTTAAAAATGTTGTACTCAATAGCACACAGACAGAGAAAACTCTCAGCCAATCTGAGGAGGTGGTGTTTGTATAAATCTAGGAGGACAAGTCCCTGTTGATCCCACCACACCCATTGGTTTCCTCTCTGAAGGGCCTGGAAGGTAAATAACAGCAGGACAGAGATCATTCTGACTGCAGCGCTCCTTGACCACAAATGCAAACAAACACACACACACAGGCTGTGCACACACGTATCAACCCAGCAAGCTGTACGGCCTGTACCCACTCTGTCTCCCATCCTCTGACATTCTCATCACCTTCCCCCGCACAATCTGACTTCCTCCATTTCACAAGCCTTGTAAACAAACACGCCAAACGCTAACATTGCATAACCCAATCAGTGACCTTAGCCAAATGCTGCCTCTACACACACACTTGTTCACAATGAGGGAGAAAAATATTTAAGCCCTCCCCAAGCTCTGATTTAAGCATCCGCAAATGGGCAAGCAAGCATTGCTTATCATTCAATATATCTGTCAATGATTTCTTTTCACCTTCGCACCCACATTCCCTTCTTCTCCTTCACTTTTTGGCCAACAGGTCCTTCCATCTGTTAGCCAGCTGGTGGAAGAGGAAGATTGGGCGGGGGTGGGGATGGGGTTGCTCCACCCGGCAGTTTGCAACTCTCAACAGTCTAACGTTCTCCCACTGACTGTAATGATTCTTGTGTGGGTCTCATTAGGGCCTGAACCAGCGCTGGGTTCACCTCCCTGCATGATGTCACATCCAGGCCACAGACATCCCAGTGTTGGATTCAAAGCACTGTAACAAATCACTGACATAATATTGATCCATATTGCCTCATTACTTTTGTGTTTACAGATAAAACTGACCAACTACCGCAAGTGGACCTCATTTGATTTTGTTGCAGAAAACATGAGAGAAAACACATCACTAGATAATTTTTCCTAAAATCTAACTGGCAGTAAGCTGTCCCAAAACAAATAGAGCACGCACACAACTTGGTTAATGATCGTGTAACTTAAAATGGCTCTAATACAAGCATCAAATCTGATTAGTCTCTTCTCTGACGCCAAAGTAAGCAACAGTGTGGACTGAATGGACGCCATTGAGCAAAAGCCTGTGTGTCAAAATATGTCACTCATCAGACTTTTCTTCCTCCTCCTCATTCACCCTCCATTTCTGCTCCTACCTCTCCTCTGACAGACAGGTTCAGGGCAGGTTTGGGGTCAACAACATGTAACCTGACCCTGCCCAGCACTCGCTCTTTCTCTCTAATGATCTTGGCGTCACTCCCATTCCCAATGTTGGTTTAACCTGATCTTAATGTGCCCATTCTGCTCTTTTGAAACAGAGTTCTGTTCCACTGGGTCTAATACATCTAGCCTCTGTCATCTCTGTTGTCAACTGTGGTTTTTAAGTAGGACTATCTTATACGACAAAGAATGTATTGGTAGACCTGTAATCACATATGTCATTGCCCGTTTGCATTTAACACAATAAATAGTTGAATTTCACTCTGTTTTGTCAAGCACAAAGCCACAGAAAACAGCCAAACACTCAACAGAGACGGCTAATGGTCTCTTTCGGAGAAAATAAAATTACCTACTTACTACTTACTTGATTTGGGTAATGTTGTAGGTGCTGTGTTTCTCGATCTCAGGAAAGCTTTTGATCCTGTCAATCACAAAGTCCTCCTCACTAAGCTATAAAATTACATTTTTCTGACATGAAATGGGTGGACTCATACTTAACTGATCAGTCTCAAACAGTTTCCATAAACAGTTATCGATCCATGTTGTTGCACTTACCTAGTGGTGTCCAACAAGGATCCATTCTTGGTCCACTCCTAATCAGTCTTTATATCAACGACCTTCCATCTGTTTGTCCAGAAGTTGAAACCCTAATGCATGCAGATAATACTGTTTTATTTGTGCATGGCAGAAACAAAGCAGACTAAATTCAGGTCACTACATGGCTGAAAGAGTCTCAGCATGTTCTTCAGCAAAACCAAAAGACCCACCAGTGACAATCATATATTTGTAGCTGCTGTAAAAAATACAGGTTGTGAGTGAATTCTAACATATTAGGGTGTTAACTGACTCTAGTTCTAGTTCAATCTTGGAAATTCTCGCTTTTTAGAAATCACATGTCTACAGAGGCTGCCAAGATACTTCTATTATATTCACTCATCTGAATTACTGTTTGACAAACTGGTCACAGGCCAACCATGGTACATTGAAACCACTTGAGTAATTACACAAACTTAATTAATAACATATTACAAATTACAAAATTACAAAAGTAATTACAAAAATCTAAGAATTTCCATCATTGCTCAATCTTACAAAAAATCTTTTTATTTTTTAGATTTTAAGTTGGGATGATCTAATGAAATATGCAAACTTGTGCTTAATATACAAAGTCATTCATGACTTAGCTCCACCGCCATTCATGGCTTATATCAACAGAAGAACCAATAGTGATTGCATCACTGAACGTATCATACAATTCCAAACCACACCTTGCTGTTGTATGCCTCAGCGCACAAGTCAAGTTGCAGTTTATATCAATGTCTGTTTGCACTCATATGTAGTGACTGATGGGGAGCTTGGGTCACATGGTGCAACAACAATCACCTGAAACTCAATGTCAACAAAATCAAAGAGCTTGTGGTGGACTAACTACTTCAAATATGGATATTGCTGCAAAGAACCTCTAAATTTTTAAACATGGATTCTTAACACATACAGTATATTCACCCAGCAGCACAGTAGATCTATACAAATAGAAAAGTTTCAAGGTGGGCACCCAAGATTAGTGCCACCAATTCAGTATCCGACTAAATGTGAAATACGGTCACAATCTCCCCTTCTGTTACTGAGTTATGTTGTTGAATAATGGCCAGAAAGTGCTTTTGCAGAACATTATGTCACACTGAAGTTGACATTTAAGAGGATATATAATGTCATCACTTCATCATTTATCCTATGAGAAATTTGTGTGAAATTTTGTCATAATTAGCATATTAATTCTTGAATTATGGCTAAGAACTTGTTTAATAGGTCACAGTGACCTTGACCTTTGACCTCTGACTACCAAAATCTAATCAGTCCATCCTTGGGTCCAAGCTGACATTTGTGCCACATTTGAAGAAATTCCCTGAAAGCATTCTCAAGATATCACGTTCACAAGAAAGGGACGGACAACATAATGCCACAGCTATCACTGGTGCAGATGCATTAAAATTGGTTAGAATCCCTATGGTTGTCAAAAGTACTGATACTTTTTAAGTGCCATGTATTTAGAACAATACAATATCCACATTTGATAGTAATGAAAGCAACAAAGCCATAAAAAACGCAGATCTCCATTCAGATTTTCCGAAAAACCGAGAACCGAAAGCTGCATAGACATCAACATTATTACAAATAAGGAGAGACGTGAGTGAAGTTCATGTCACTCAAGTTGATGACAACTCATTATGTTAAAATGCTCATGCTGCTGAAATTAATGTGCCACAGAAAGGCAATTTATTATTCTGGCCGGTAAAACATATGTTTCGCCAGTGGATTTTTTTTCAGCTAAAAGTCCTCTTGGCCAGTGAGTTGAAAAGTTAATTTTGGATATTGACTGCAAGCAACTTAACGTTCCTGTTATTTGCTTAAAATTATTCTTGCAGAGAGCACAAGTTTACCTGATTGCTGTTCTCGCAATTCACTCTCACTCTCAGAAGTAGAGTTCCGGTTCATCCTTGAATTGAAGTTGTAAACATTGACACCGGCTTTGACACAAGAGCGAGGCAGAAACCATTGTGAAATGTAGGGCTGCCTGGCTCCACTCGAAATGTGTATCTGAGAGCGCAGGGTGGGGGCTGACTGACTGATGGGAGTAAGACATGCTTTGCTGAAGCAAGGGCACAAAACACAATGTTATAGATGTTTAATGCTATGAGAAGTGTGCAAATATTTTCGGTTCATAATGAAACTGTGGCTGGACAAATTATACCTAATAATTACCAAGACTGGTGGGCTGCCACAGTGTAGGTAATTAATGGGAAGCATGAACCTACAGAGATCAGTTAACCTCTTTATCTCTGATGGTTATAAGAAGTCATTTTACACTGACTGCCACTTTCAAAGTCAAAATCATCTACCATACATTCGAGCAGCCTTACATCAGTTCCCTGTCGTGAGAACAATCATCCCCCGTTTTGGGTGAAAACAAATGCTGTAGAAGTGCCGGTGTCAAATGGAAAAATAGTATAGTGGCACTATGCCAAAAACCTGCTGCTTTGCATGTTGCATGTCAAACATTTAAAATACACCCAGTTCATGAATTTATTTACTTCCCCAAAGAGCAAAGGACAGTAAAAGAAGAGACCTGTGGCTTCAGACCATCTGCAGCCTTCATCTCAGGTTAGTTAATGATGTTACTGAGTAAATAAAATGTGGGCCGACTGAGCCTGTAGATCTGAGCAAATTAGAAAAGAGTCTTAGTGCCAGTGTAACTAAAGCTTTTACAGTGAAAAAATATAACCCTACCATAAAACCCCTGCTTTTAGAATAGAGTTTGGTTTAACAGCCTGTCCATTCGAAAGACTGCCAGGAGAATTACTAATTCACATAAATTGAGCAGATCTACCTTCTCATAATGAACCTTGTTAACAGCATAAAGTAACGCAGGAAGTGGAGCTCAAACTGACCCGTTTTCTACTTCAGTTGACTCATAGTTATAGTTATAGTTGTACAAATCAAGACAGTCTACAGTCGAAAATCCATTGTAAGAGTAATAACCAGGAGTACTGTTGATTGCTCGTTCTGTAGCACTATGTTACCAGAAGCAGTTCCAGACCTGTATCGCCATGGAAACTTTCCTGACCTTTCACCCCTGGTTGTCCTACACCTGTCAGCAAGTCACAACTACACCATGGAATCCCTCCACCCCTATTTTACCCCCACTCTTAAACAAGGTCCTGAGGTACTCCACTTGGTGCAACAACTCACCCCAATGATGACTGGGAATTATTAACACATTAAAACCATCCTTGTCAACACCAAAAGAGCTAGCGCTTTAAACTACAGTTGGTGCCTTTGGTAAGTCACAGTAGGTTTCCAATAGCAGTAGTCCCAGGCATGAGGCCAGACAACAAGCGAATAACTACTGTATGACAAAGGGAAACATGGAGCATGTTACTTTGGTAGATTAGGAAACTTTCTTTTTGGAAAATTTTATCTGTTTTGATTTTAACAATTTGTAACTGTAGAATGTCCTGGTGAGACCAGGAAAAAATATGAAAATAATTAAGGTAGAGGAGCTGTTGATGCCATTTGTAGTTGATGTGAGGCCACCAACACAATCAACACGTTTATTTACACATTTTCCTTTAAAAAGCTATGTAGTGTAATAAAGTAATGTAGATATGTCGTAATGTGATGGGAAAGATTAGCAGATCAATCATGGAAAATGTGTCTTGGATGCAATTCTTGGAGATGCACTTTGTTTCCCTTTGAAAATGGTCTGCTGTTCTGTGAATCCCCCCATGGTTCTCAAGAGAAAAACAAAAGTACTCTGCATGGAGAGAAACAGACCCAGATGATTTCTTTAGTCCAGGCTTTGAAGTTTTATGGTACTGCAGCTTTGTGGAGCATCAAAGGGCAAAGCCTGGACATGCCTGAGTTGCAAGTGACAACTATGGTACAGACCACAATTTCATATCAATCAACTCTGGACACACATTCACATGGTCAACAAGTTCATTAGCATCTAAAAACAAGATTTCATTCCTAAAGTCAAAATGAAAGTGCAATTGTTGACAGCATGGACCATTCACATTATATTGACCTCATCTCAACAAACACCCCCCATCCTCACACACAACTTTCACTGCCCGTCTCCCACATCCTATTCAGATTCTGTTGGGTGAAAGCACTATGTCTTCCCTCATTCAATAAGATGCCTGTCCATTCTAGCTGAGGTTTCCATGTCTCTCCAAACACAGAGAGGCTGGGTCAGAAGAAAAGTCCACCAGAGAGAAATCCCATCTGTGTCCTCATCCATTCTGCTGGTCTGGACATGAGCAAACAGCTTGCTTTCACCGCCCTGGCAACCCTTTTCACTTCAAACTGGCAGACCATTTGAATCTACACACACACTGAATCAGGGTCCTTGACGGCAGACACAACACCCTCTCATGAATTGAGAGAGATAAACGTTTTAGTAGTCGCATACAGAACGAAACTTCCTGGCTCTTTGAGACGCTGGCAGGAAAGCCATTTGAGAAGCCTGGAGATACTGACAGAAGGAAACCCCATTTTCTGAAGGTACTTTGAAAAACATTGTGTTTAAATGGCAAAACTTCAACTATGGCACAATGAGGATATATTTAATGTTTGCATATGGTAATCATTTCCCAGACATAAAGATTTGGCTTATTTCAAAAACATTAAAACCTCTTTAATGTGGTATATTACATAACATATTCAAGATTTGCAGATAAACATTAATGCAAGACTGTGTGGTCTAAAACCAGTATCTTTTTATCTGCAATATTTCTCCTGTAACTTTAAATATTTTGTTATGAAGTAAAAGGAGCTTTGAAAATGCTGCCAAGCTATTGTTTAGTCTAAGCTTGACTTCATCACTGTAAAACCTAAATATATTTTCACATATTGAATTTTGACCAGGTCAAAATATAATGGAGCAGGTGCACAATTTGTCAGTGGTCATTGCACTTCACAACTTTTTTTAAATGCTAAGGCTGCCCCCCTCTCGGTTCAAAGCATCATTCCTCCTCCATTCTTTCAATAACATGTCACAGACACAGAGCAATGCGATGGGAAAGTTCAGTCCTCAATTGGGGAGTTTGCTTGGACAGATTGGACAAATATTTCTTTTGTGTGGTCGTCTCCTCGCCTCTGTTCAGCCCTGACAGCCACAGAAGAGGCAGTGTACAATCCAAACTGCGCTACATTATGGGCTGGGTGGCTGTTCTATCCAAGACACATGGCTGTCTCACCAGCTGCCTGTGTGTTTACACTTCACCACTAGCCATAGGTATCAATTAGGTTTATGGGGAAAAGCAGCCTAATAGTATAGCACAGGCAGAATTCAGATTTCTAATTATACTACATTTCTCAGGTAAAGAAGGGTTTTTGCCTCCCAAGAGAATAGCATGTCCGGATAAACTGCAGAAACAACAGCAAAGTGATGACAGAAGTACAATAATCAATTTAAACTTCATGCTGCAATGAACAAAACCTAGACATGAGAATATGCTTTAATGTTATTTAAAAGGACAACCCGAGTGTGTTCCTAGGATGTAAACTAGGAACACACACATTCCCATCCCTTAAACAAACCACTCCATCCTCATTTAATTCCAAGCAAACTCCAGACACAGTAAGACAACTTCAGATGTCTTTTGCACCATATGGGGCCATCTACAGAGTCAAAGGCTCTGTAATGGCACACCAACTGCGAGGACAAACAGCAGCCCAGACCACATGTTCCTGTAAATCAAACCCTGACAGCCCTCTCTGTGTCAGTGTCTGACATCGAGCACTAAAGGGCAGGTGATACCATTATGATCATTTCATAGTCCTGTTTCACGAACTGCTTAACAAAGGGGATACATACAGAGGTGGCAAATCTGACCGGGATGGGATAGATATTTCAACCTTTATTTGTAAATGGAAAATAGGACTACATATATGTGCTCTATCAGCAATGTCTTACAGACTGGAATCTTGCAAAGTAAGATTCCATTCTTCTGCTGACTCACTGAAGAGCTACAATAGTGACTTAAGAGCAACCGACTGTTGGAGTAGTTGTACTTAGCAGAGTATCTTACCAGCCATCAAAGTAACTTGAGAGATATTAACAAAATAATGCATATTTACCTTAAATAGTTTCTTTGTCAACCTATAAAGCCAAGGTGAGACCCATAAAAGTGATTAAATACTAAAAGTACTGAGATAAAGGGTTAACTTTGATACTTGGTAAGAAGATCGATTTGTCTGAACAACAGTCAAAAACCCAAAGATATTCAGTTTACAATAATGACAGACAAAAGAAATTCAACAAATATTTACAATTGAATAGCTTGAGCCATTGAATTCTTGGCATGTCATCTTCAAAAAATTGATGCAAATCATTTTCTGTTGATCAACTAATGGCTTAATAAATTACATTTCAGTAGGGCTATTACAAGAGCGACTTAACAAGTGCTATGCTTTCCCAATTTGTGCAATATTAAAACACAATTTGGTTTGTTCGATCAGTTAAATTCTCGCAAGCGACAGGAATTTCTGACCAAATGTGTTTAACAACAATAAAAGCTATTGAGCCTCTGTTTGGCTCTGCTGTATAGGAAATAGTCTCTTGAGCTTTACATCTGTAGAATTACAATGTAGTCTTAAATTGTACACTCAAAACAGACTTTTAAAGATATGTATATATTAAATCCCATCAACTGCCAAAGTTGTGTGTTTAAGACGACATTAAGTTATCATTACAGAACATTCTCTAATCGGGGATTTTCAGTCTGTCAGCAGAAACTGTATAGGATTAATGATTAGAGCCAGGCCAGGGATCAGCTTGAAGGGTCCTAACAACTAGGCATGTCATCAGAAACACTCCAAGAGGAGACATAATTAGCCTCCTTTAGCAACATCATCTGTGCCCTCTTGTGGAGGGCTGGCACAGTTCAACCTCCTCACATCTCTTCACACCCTGTATCTCCCTGTTTGATCTGAAGCAAAAAAAAAAAAAAAGACTACAGCTGCTGGCATGATCATTTTTCAACAGGCATTTTAACCTCCCCTTTCTCTAGTTGCTCTTCTTTCTTTTTTCCCCTCAAAACTGTTGGCAAGTCCCAGGCACCTTTCAGCTTCCTGGAAATGTATCAGAGAAAATAGCATCAGCCCCAAACCCCTCATTGTTTGGCCTAGACTTGAAAGACTCTTCAGCATGCTAAGTTCAACCATGAGCTAAACTCTCACTGACGTCATTGCCCAGTTTACAATGATTTCTCTTCATTCATTCACTGGCCCTTTGTTGAGATGAGCTACATGAATATCAAAAGCAATTTAAAGGGGGTGTTCGGGGCTTATTCTGCCCCACTGAGGTGATGTAAGAGACGGAGGATGATTTAGAATGCTGATTTTGTAATGCGAACCATTAGAAAGAATAGAAAGAACAGTACGTACCCAGAAGTCATCTGATGTAATCCTGAAATAGTTTTTTGGTAATAAAAACAGTTTATGTTTCATGTTCAGTTCCAGGACTGAATAATTTGATAACTTCCTCCTTCAGGCTGTTAATGTAAAGAGATCCCACCTGAATGGATCATCATAGAGCAATGGTTAAGAGAGAGATTTTCAAAGGCTATAATGATAAAATGAGCAGACTTCTCAATAATTACATTACAGTACTTAAAAGTGAGGTGGCCTTTAAGACTAGTGAATAAGTTCTCAATAAAAGCTAATTATCCGTGTTATATTCATTCCATATAGTGGTGATGCTGTTTCTACAAGTTGTTTTGGATACCAAAACATACTGTTTCCCCCTTATCCAACAAATACATTTTATTTCCATGTTCGCTCTTGTGCTGCCACCAATGAGATCATGTACTATTAAGTCTGCCTGCATGCCTACCCTAGAGCACATATTGTATAGGCTAACACTTGTGGGTAACAGAATTTTACAGGATTGTACAGTTTTTTTCACCCACTTCTCTAGATCTTTGTGGTCTCTACTTACTAGCAGATTAACTCAGCGTGGCTGAAAAAAATGCTCCAAAAGGTAGCCTACCTCCTGTGTAACCATCTGACACAACATTTCGTTTGACTCAGCCCTAAAAGTGGGGTTCAATCAACCAGCTGAGGTTTCAGAGGTACTCAATTAGGACAAACACTACATTTACAACCTTTTAATTGAAATGGCATTAACTAATAAGAGGTTTAAGCTGTGCTAAGGGTGGATATAGTGAAAAAACAGTCTGGTACAGCTGGTTTTGACATTCAATCATTCTTTGTTCAAAATCATAAAGCTGAAACCCAGAAAATGGAGAGCATTTTGTACAGCCGGAGCAAAAACACTAATGACTCATACAGGATTTCATCCTAGCTCTTTCGTAAAGAGTGAAGTGAATTCATCTTCTTTATAAAGTCTTGACATCTTAAGTAAATTATGACAAACTTCGTCACAAAAACAAATGTGACTTGTTACTGTTCCGGTCCGTCCATCATGCTTTGGTTCAATCAAGCTGAAGCTAATGTATTATGACCCATGAATAATTCCAACTCACACTGCATTGCTGGGAAATTGAGATCAGACTTTTGGCAGCGTTGGTCTTTGATGAGGGGGAAACGGCGTCATCTTGGTGATTGCGAAGGAAGAGAACCAAACACTTCCAATGTTACTCAAACTGCGACAATTAATCTGCCCTTTGCCATTTCCCCAGCTACAACCCACAAACCAGTGGCTCTTAACCATCACCAACTTACTGAAGCTAATGCTGATGACAGGTATGATCATACACTACTTGCCAACTGTAATGTATACTCTAGAGGAGAGAGCAGAGGGAAGGACGGAAAAGTGGAGCAGCAGGTGTGAAGCAGCATAAAGCAGTCAAACTTCTTCTGGCATTAGTAGACACTCTGGTCTCCTGTGGTCAGAGATGATCACACAGATCCTCCCCTCCCAAGTGGCCATAACAGCATCATCATTCATCTTACTCCACCCTTTTCCTGCACGCTGTCCCTTGGAGCCATGATCAAGAAAGACAAACACTTTATTGCCAAATCAAATGTTTCAGTATTATTTCAACCGCTTACCAAGTGTATTACGAGGTTAAGAGCAATGGGTTATCTGGAACCTGTGAGGGTGATTGCCTAAGTGCCTAAGAATTCATTACAGCAAGAAGGGAAGTGAAGGAGGAAATGAAAACATTTATTATGAGACACTATTAAATCAAAGACCACTTCAAAATTAATGTTCCTGCACAGACAATGACGGTGGTAGTAAGGTTTTGTGCGGGCAGACATAATCAAGCAACACACAAATGTCTAAAGTGATTAGCGAGTGTTTAAAGTTTAGCAAAGAGAACCAATCCTTATTATACAGGCCATGGTATATAACTACGTTACTTTATGTAATCTGTCAAAGCTAGATTATTTTACATTTTCCATCCCTTAAATATCTCCAGCTAACAGCTCACAAATATTTTTCGCCTCTCTTTAACAAAGGAAGACAGATACAAGACAACACTTTTACTGGAATATGAACCCAACCAACATCTGGTATGAGACTGATGTTGGTTGGGTTATTGTTCACTGATCATGTTTGATTGATTATGCCGAATCACAAAGATGAGTAAACACTTTGACTATGTGGCATCTGGATTAAGATAACTATCACAAAAAAAACAACTATGAAGTGTTGCGGTTGTGTAATAAACAGCTTGAGTAAAATGCCATGTGCAGATTCAATAAATTAACTGCAAGCTTATGCTTTACTTAAAAGAAAGGGAAAAATGCTGTTTTGGAGCACAGGATAGTGAAACCATAAGGTCTGACAGTGAAACAAAATCCAACTGCGGCAGTGGAGATGTTCCACATTACCCTGAGGGAGCTTTAGTTGGATGCGGAGACAAAGCAGTTTGACAATAGATACATGTATGATCGGGTTAACAGTGCTTTTATATCCCTGCCACAATATTTTATTTCAATCCACTCCAGACAGGAATAAAACACATCCATACAAGCAAAACATTTCCAAGACACGGCACAACACCAGACCAAGATTAGATCTTTGTAATTTGTAACAATAATAATAATGAGCACATAATATGAGCACAAAGATTCCCTTGACCCAAGGACAACCACTGAGTCTGGATGAGTCATCTGACCCAGGTCTAAGCCTCACCCACCACAAAGCCTGCCGATGTGTAACACATTCAGTCCAGCCTTTGAAAAGGTCCCCATGCGTCTGCAACACTGACTGAATTATGGTCCGGGAGAAGAGCATGGTTTAGTCTGGTGAGAAAGAAATGGGAGATACAGACAAGACAACTCACACACCAAGGTCTCACAACTGGACCTCACAACCACAATTGAACCGAGAGTGCAGGGCACTCTTGAGACTCCTGAGCTGTCTGTGACTTTCATAGAGATTTGACAGAAAAGCCTCACAATCAGCCAGAGATCACAACAGGATTGCTCTTTATCCACGCACTATGTAATCCTTCTGGATTTGCTGAACAACTCTTTGGAACAACATTAAAATACAGGATGTTCCAAAGGATCATACAAGCATTTGCTAATCCCAGTACTTATCTTTTTCTTTCAAACACCAGTGGCACCAGAGGGTATGAGCCATTTGCATGTCATTTATCATAAAAATTGAGAATGAAACCGTGAGCTTTGTGGAAAAAGCATTAAATAAACTCATGTCTGTACTACTGTAGCTATCATGTGTAGTTGTAAAAAGGCATTGCCAATAAACTGCCACAGCAAACAGCTGAAAATGTTAGGAAAACTATTCAGCAAGAAAAAAACATCATACTTGTTTAATACATACAGTATGTCCTTCAGTACTTCACATATCCTGCCAAAGCTAACAGCCTCAGCTATCCACACAATAATGATGTCTTCTGGTTTACAATGCTGGGTAAGAATGGTCAAAGACTATTTTCATTCACAGATCATACTTGAATGGGGAATGGATTTAAGATGTGTTTGTTACTTAAGAGATAATCTTACATGCTTCAACAAAAACCAAATCTTACATTTACGATACATATTAGAGGGATGACAATGAAATATAATAACATGCAGAAACTGAAACTATGACGCAACTACCAAACCTAACGTCACCTGTGTAAACTATTTAAAAACGCAACGGATTAAGTCCCTGTGGTGATTTGTTTTGCTCAATAAAACCAATACAGGTCAAGCCCAAGCTCTTCCTACAGTTTACAACTTGAGTGAAGGTTAAATGTCTCATGGTGAGAAAATAAATGAAGATTTAAGACAGCATACCAACTCAAAACTAGCTTAACCTAGCGTACTTGTAAAATGGTAATCTCTGAACGTGTCGTGACCCTCCTGTCGTCATCATTTGACACTTTACGTTTGTCCTCAGTCAAAATTAAAACCCAATCTCATGAGAAACACCCTTGGTCGTTTAACACTTACCGCTATTTTGAGGATATTTCCTACGCAGGTGGCACAATAAATGCATTTTGCTGGGTAACTTGTTCACACAAATGAAGATGGCAGCCGGAAGTGACATCTATTTACCTGTAAAAGCCCTCACTGCCTAGAGCCTGTCATCAAAAAATACGCAATTCTATGATTTTATGCAATTAAATAAATACACCATTCTGCCCACTTTACGACAGATGAGCTCTCAAAACAGTGCTGTGCTGTGAATTTAGCGCAGTGGCCGAAATTGAAATTGCATATCATATGACATGCTTCTGGGACCCAGAAAGGCCTTTTGGAATACATAGTAGAATAAACAGCTATTAAACTAACCATGCCAAGATATTCAGAACTATTACTTGAATGGTCAGAATTTCTGCCATTTGTTTAACAGTCACAATTTTAACCTTTTGTTCTAATACAAGCGGCTGTCCACTGAATGGAAGGTTGGTGGTTTGATTCCTGACCCCTGCAATCAGTGTACTGAAGTGTCTTTGGGCAAGACACTGATCCCTTGTTTGCTCACTAGCCACTGGGGATACACAAGCCAGTGTATTTCTAATAGATCCATTTCAAGCAGTGCATGATACTGACTTTATGTGCCTTCAAAGCATTCCTCTCTTCCACCATAGATTTATTTGTGCTGTACATCAGGATAAATCCCAGTCTGTTCAGTTGTTAATTAAGACCTGGGTCAGCCTGCTGACCATTGATGGTGGTCCAGATCTCCCAGTAAGTACAGTGATGCCTGCTGCCATTCCTGGGTGGCCCCTGCAGTTGCTTTGAAAGGGCCTGGTGTATAAAGCCTGCACAGTAAACATACTTTCAGAAGATATGCAGGGTTTCATGCTCCAGAGAGATGGCATTAATGTTATGAAACTTGATTTGTCTAATTTTCTAAATTACACATGCTACTGATCAATATACATCCAGTTTGAGCTAAATGATTATATAGGAGCAGCATAAAATGAACGACATGAATGAATGACAATCTTTGGAATAACCATATGGCTATAATCGGAAATATGATAGGATACAAGTTGCTGTAAGAGGGGATATCAGTTATGGCCCCACCACTTCATTTTTATAAGTTGTGACATTCTGAGACATTCACAGATAGACAGAGGGAGGAAAAGCAACAGAGCGCTGTCTTTGTGGGACATCTGTGGCAGTAATTTAAGTCTTCATCTCCCAGACTGTCTTGTCTTATTCCAGAACCCCGCAAGCCTTGATATTTTGCTGACAACAACTGAAAGACTGCATGAGACATATGAACTGAGAGAAAATATTGGTAGTATAAACGTAGTTGGTGTGCTGGTGATCCGTGGAACGAGAACAGATGGCAATCAAAATGAAAATGGAATATGAATATTGTAATTCCTTTTCTGAAAGGAAAATATTGTTTATAGCGATATAAAGATTGTATCAAGGCACTGCTCTGACTCCATTATGCCATGTCTTAAAATTCTTCCACAGATCCTTCAAAACCACATCCCTTTCCAATGAGCACATGGTGTGCTGAAATACATGGGACATGAATCCACACCATGTTTTACAGGATAGGGTTTTCAGTGATTAGTTTTCTCACACATCCTTTTACCGGAATCACCCTCAGTGAAATGAGACTGGAGTGGAGAGTCGAGTAGTGTTGTTGACCACATCCCGAAAGGCAGACTGTAAAGTTGGCATTGCAGTGTGTACCATACCACAAAACTCAGCAGGGTTCAAATGGAGGGATCAGACTGTGTCAGCCTGGAGGGTGTGTCTGTGTGCGTCTCTAGAGCTGATGTCGCCTATGTAACACTCAGACAACCACAGTTTAACCAACACGTGCCTAGGCAAACACACACAAGCAATGTAGTCATGGTAAGAACAGATGTCTGTGTCTCTGTCAGCATCTAGGAAAGTATCTATGTGTATCTAGGAAAGACTCGATTAAACAGAGACTGTGTTATGGCAGTTTTTTATCATATAAATAATGATTTAAGCGTGTTTTAATGAGACAGGAGATGACCATTTAAAATTTGAATTTAACTCTTCTTTTAGTGTTTGTATGTAGGATCTACTGTAAATAAATATAAAAGGAAGATGACAAGGTTAGATACATTAGGGTCAAAAACACAATGGGGACATGTGCACCAAATCATTTTAATTAATATAACAGCATTCCTTGTATTCCCTCCACAACCCGTGTATTTGCTATTTGAAAAACAGTACATCTTTTAACAATGCATATCAATAATTGCTTCCTTAACATGGGTGTGCTGCCCTCACAATGTGAATATGCACTAGGCCTAGAAAAAGAGTCCGTCAACAACAAAATGCACTTGTTCTGGACTCCACATCCAAGTTCAATAGCATGCTATAGAGCAAACAAAAATAAATATTATATTCCATACTCTGAAGTAACATTTTCACATTTCATCATACAGGTACAGTACAATGTCTATGAAATATCTGTGAAAAAAAGTATACAATCTTTTGTTTTCATTCATATGAATTATAAAAATAATTGTCTTTGTACACATATTCAAAATGTCCAGTGGTTTGCATAATAGTTTGACGGAATCAGTGTTTCTGGTCTTCGTCACTATAGGCCTGTGAAAAATTAGACAAAAACATCAGTCTCCTAGAAACCAAAATCAGACACATTTAACCACTAAGAAGAATAATCACTGGGGTAATTACTATAAAACAGCCATTTAATATTTAACCATGTTATAGGCAAACATGAGGTGGAAAATGAGGCCTGGTGCTGCCCAGTGTAGGTTCCAATGACTATATTTCACAATATGTTCTGGGAGAGCAGAGATTGGGGTGACTTAAGCAGCGAGTTTTGTTTGCTGTGGCAATGCTCTGGCCTCTTTGATAGCCAAGCTGCAGCAGTTTGCTTTCAGATCTCCCTCCAGACTGGCACACTGACACTGGGAACTGTGGGCACCTCCAGAGCCACAAGAAGGAGAACCGCAGACAACCTCAAACCAGACAGACTTTCTCCTTCTCCCAAATGTTGACGCTGAGAGTTGACGCCGTCTGCTGCATGTAAACTCACAACCCTAGTGACTTAATGGAATTGGGCAACAGTGTTTCTGTCTCCACACATGGCCAGCCTCCACCAATCACATTTCAGAGCTACTGTGCCCTCCATTTAGCCTCCTGACTATAAATGAAGGTGGAGGCTTCACCATTGGCAGTTATTTTTGTGACATGCTGTGGCTCTGCAAATGAGGTCACTGACAGACACTGAGGTTCTCTCAACTTAAAAGCAGTTGCTAAAATACCAAAATAAGTTTCGGATGACCAAAATGATACAGCACATTCTGAGGTTAGTCTGCCTCTAAGGGTTTTTAGAGTGCGATGCCTCCAACTGTTCAGATTCTCACCTGAAAACACAGATCTTTTATTTGCATCTCGTGCACCACCTGTGAAAATACAAGACAGACATTTTTTTTAGCATGGTGACTCAAGGAACAGTTTGACATTGTAGGAAATACACATTCATTGTCTTGCAAAGCGTTAGAAGAGCGATACAACTCTCTACTGACGACAGAGACGAAATCTGTGAAGGGAGTAGTTTAATGTGGAGGAATGGCTTACATGCAGGACTTCCACCTGGGGGATCATGGTTTGTTTCCTGTGTGAAGCCAAAACTTACTCTACTTTTTTTTTATTACTTCATTATTATTTCCATACCATTTCACATTCGCTACAAACGAGTACACAGAGTACTAGCCAAGTAAGGCAAGACTAGGTGAAACTGTCTTGGGTTAAAAAAAAATAAGTATAAGTAGATTCATATGGAACAGACTTTATGAGAGTGGAATCAATCATGTCAGTATGACTCTCAGCTAAAAAACAAATAAGCAACAATAAGCAGATTTTTCACAAGTCAGTTGCACACAGTGTGATTTACATAACTGAAGCTAATCCAAAATATGATTTTTTTTCATAGGTTTTTACGGACTATGACTGATGTATATGCTCAAATGGTCGACATTTCAACCAGGTGCTATGTCACTTAGCCTATGCTTCTAATTTAACACAAACTACTGTATCTTTAAACACTAAATTTTGAATCATATAAGCAACCTTGACATGTGTATAATGTAGCATACTGATTTACTTTGTACATGTTTTTGTTGAATCCATTAATGTGCTGAATGGGATAGCCACAGCCATTTCAAACAAATGGTGTAGGAGTGAGAAAAAGGACAGACTTCTTTCATCTCCATTGTGGTATGTGTGGTTGTCCCAATGTGGAAGTTTGTAGAATAACAGGAAATAGCTATGGATTTTTTCCCCCATTATTTAGCTCTCACCATACATTTGGCACCAGCTCGGACACATCTGCTGTGATACTGGGAAGAGGGTGTCACTCTAATAAAATGAGCCCCCTATTCACAGACACATGCACATACAGGTACGTGGCCGCACTTGAACACCCAGAGCAAACTACTTTATAGACAAACATGTGCACACTCCCATTAAAAATATAGAAAACGTCTAAGAAGGAAAGAAGAAATAGATTTCTCTGATTGTTACTCTGTTCCTTGTTTGTAAATTATAATTTAAAAAAAAACCTAAGTGGTAAAATTAAGTGTTCGGTTTTCAATATGCAATCTGTATTAACTGTATTATTTCATAAGTCAAAAATGTACCCCTGAAAGACTGAAAAATCTGATTAAGGGAGCAAAAATGCTCTCTGAAAACAATGTTCATGTCTTACCCTGACTAATACAATCACTCAAATGTTAAATACACACGCTTACCCATGCACACACACACACACACACACACACACACACACACACACACACACACACACACACACACACACACACACA
>JBBPCS010000002.1:4067651-4088279 GCA_037974645.1 Hollardia meadi
GAGCAGCTGAGAGAACAGGTGAGTTTGCTTGTCTTGATGATGTGGGCGTGACTGACAGGTAGAGTGAATCATGACAATTACGAAACATAAAGAAGCTTTGTCATTGGGTTGGGAAAGTGCCTCTGGATGGCACTGAAACACTATACAGAAGAAAAATTGGTGTAAACTCACGTTCATCATATGATTTCCCAGTTAAAGCCCTTAACCACCCACATCACGACTGATGTTATCACTATATCGTAAACAGGATATGTTCATTAGTAATCTGTTCCAATGAAGTATATACACTTTAATCTCAAGTTATTTAACGGTATAATGATAAACACTACATGTTTTTGTTGTGTAAATGGTTGCTCCACTCATGATTTTATTATAAACCAGTTGTTTCCCCTTACTTCCTGGCATTAGTAAAAAGCCAGAAGCAGCTTTATTTTGAATGCTATATCTATGCAGCTGGCAGAAATGCTATAAGCCATCTCACAGACACTGATAAAATGACATCAAAGAGGTAGCATCAAAATCCATACGGCATAAGCCTTTGAGAAGTTTTGATCAAGTCTTTTGGTTATAAGAACTGAATAAAGAAAGAAAATGAGACCGAGAAAAGGAAACAAAAAAGAAATGGAAACAGGTCTAAACTTTTAAAGATCAAGCAGCAGTTGCACATGGTCAGAGAGTACAGGGCCACAGCACACTGTTCACCCATTCAGGATGGATGCAAACCTCTGAAAACAAACTAAAGTGTTAATCACATATATTTTATCTGCACCTTTACAACAATACAATATGATGCCTGCCTGAAGAAATTAAAATACTAGCCATTTCTCGGGTAGATAAATCATTTTGCACAATCAAGTGCACATTCCTAATATGGTATGAAAAAAGAATGGATTTTGAACTTCTATACTTTTGAGTACAGACCAAAAATGTATCTGAAGCATTAAATATCAAAAAGTGTTAATAATCCAAGGTTGGCATGGAAAGCTTGGAAAAATCCTTCGCCTTGGTCGTATATTTTTGGCTCTTAAAACGGAAACTTTTCTAACTCTTGACTATATTTCATGTGAGCTAAAGTCATTATATTGAACACTGATGCATCGAGCAGTTTGACATGTTTTGTGAAATGGAAAAAGGGGTTAAAATACGTTCATACTCCCAAAACTAATGTATTATATCAGCAACAATATAGGGAATTCTTAAAACAATACCCATTCCCAGGTGAAACTGCATACAAATGAAAGTGTGAGCAATTACTTGTAAATTATTAGAACATATAAATTATTCTCACAAAAAAGGCAGACAAGGGGAGCTTTCACAACCACATAATTGGGCTATCAATGTGAGATGAAAAGCGAGGCCCTGGCTCTAAACATGGAACGTATTAGCAGCTAATAAAGGCTTGAAAGAGTTGAATTAGCTTGTTGAACAGCATTCACAACTGCCTGGTGGGAGCCCTCAGGCTGAATATTCAGTAACTCTGTGAAACAAATAAAAATCAATTCCATCTGAGGACCACAGTGGCAAAACTGACTGTGTTGTTGACACAAATAGACCTCTTATAGTGCCCTCTAAGTAGCCCTCTAATAGATTCACTAAGTTGGACCAATATGCTCCGTGCAAGTCTGGTATGTGAAGGCGTGTACGAGGTCTTTACACACAGTGACGTTGTCAAACAGAGTGGGAGGACAAGCATAAACAAACAAGTAGGTGACACATGAAGGCAAATGGCAACATTCCCTCTGACCTCCTCTCCAGGCTTTCATCTGATTCATAAATGGATACACACTTGATCGCCATGACAACCAAAGCCATCTCTGAGTCACGCAGACATCATATAAATTAAAGACAAGCCTTGAACTACAGTAGAAATAAACAATTTTCAAAATGCCACACAAATTCCATTTGACTCCGGCACTGTGGCTCAACCGAGGAAGCTGGAGTTGAGATGAATTACTGGTATGTGTAAATTACTTTTAATTTTTCTATTTATTCTCAACACCTTTTAGCTAGGAGGTCAGTTTTTAATAAACCAAGAAAATCTTTTGGTCAAAAGCAGCACATTCTTTAGTTGGACTCTCCCCTTTCACTGCTCATAAGCCCTCTCTAAACCCCTTTCTATTTCTTAAGTCTCTGTAATTCAAAGTGTGTGTGTGTGTGTGTGTGTGTGAGCGTGTGCGTGTTTGCAGTGTAGACTATATTTGGTATTCCAAAGAAAGTATTTGATCTGACTTACCCATTCTAATTTTCATTAAAGCCATTAATGTTATGCACACCACACAGAAGTGCCTACCAGCAAGCTGTTTGCCCATGTTCTCCAGCTCTTTAGAAAAGAGGGAGTCACCCAGTAGCAGGCCCGTTTGCCCGACGGAGCTCCCACCTCTCACAGCCTTCAGATCAGCCTCCCAGACAGCCTGACGCTTGTTGGAAAGGAGAACAGAAAAGAGAGAAAGTCACATTAGACGAGGGACCCTTCAATTAACTCTTTATACAATTTTCAGCTATTGCTAGAAATATCTGAGGCATATCTGATGGAAAAAGGGGGCAATTATTATTTTATGGGCTTTAGAAAAACACAAAAAACCACAGCAAGTGTAGATAAAAGCTTGGGGCATGCCAC
This sequence comes from Hollardia meadi, assembly GCA_037974645.1. NCBI lineage: Eukaryota > Metazoa > Chordata > Actinopteri > Tetraodontiformes > Triacanthodidae > Hollardia > Hollardia meadi. The sequence continues at coordinate 4,070,269 of JBBPCS010000002.1, forward strand.
GCACTCTGTTTAGTGAATACGAGATGATGGAATGTCAGTAGTGGTTCAGGACATTTTTATATAAGTATAAGTAAATCTATAGGAGCTTGTATGCACACTAGTTTGTTGGCAAATCGCCTGACAGCAGCAAACGTACACCAGCAGTTGAGGAACAATAAATCAGCCATTTTGGATAGATCAAGTGCACATAATGTCAGTTTTATACAAAAATAAAGATGATCATACTCCAAAATTCCAAAAAGGCGGATTGGATCACTTATAGGGGCCGCTTTGGCCTGTTTTGCTCCTAACTCTTCCTGTCCAAATGTATGATTTAGACCGAGACCTGTCAAGCAGACTCAGGTTTCCAAGTCCTGTAATGGAAGCACGCCTAATCCTCAGATTTATTCCTTTGATGGGACACAAGTGGCCAAATGATCTGTTAAGCCACTGGACCAAGTGCACATGAGCTCCAAGCACAGGTGAAATAAAATCTGTCAGCCACAATTCTACCTCCTGTAAAGTTTGGTTTACACTAGATAAGTTACGATGCCTCTGATGCCAGCACTTACATCATCTGATGTGCTAAGCACTTAATGAGAGACAGAGTTGGCTTTAAAAAAAAGTGCTGACACAGAGCAAGACCCTCGGAGATATTGTTATATACATATGATGCAGTCTTCCAACAACATTTAAAGACAAACCTGGGATATAACAGGCCACTCATTTGATGGTTTCCAGGATAAAAAGTCTTTTTGAAAGGTTAAAAAAAGAAAATGAAGTTGCTTTCGTCTGATAAATGACAGAACAGGATTCCTCGGGTCTATGGCATTGATCTTTGTGCCTGTTAGATACATAAGGCCCTCTGTGGCAGCAGGACCACATCACCACAAGCCAATCTTTAATTACCAGCCCTCATACTGCCGCAAGGCGGGTAGAACATTACAACTGAATCCCCTCCCCAACTTTATTTCTTTCTCTTTGATGGTATCCCCCTAAATCCAACAGCATGACATCATCTTGTCCTTCTCACTCACTGTGGGTCTTCTCAGCTCTGGCAAACAAGGCCACCAACAGATTCTCAAAGTTTCCCAAATGCATTCTTAGAGTCTTTATTACACTGTGTGTCCTGAAATTATAAGGCATTAATATTAATTAATAATTCGATAATTCTTTTGGAAATCCAAGTCAAGATCTTACTACTTACTATTTATATTAAAGGTCCAAAAGAAAAGCCCAGTCTTGTTTCATAAGACCATTTGATATGTGGAGGCTTTCTTTTATCAGCAATGTCCACATCATTTGCATTGCTTCTACCCTCAAGCTCCTCTGTCCACTAAAGGAAAGACACACTGCAAACCAAAGGCCATGGCTGGAGGTACTGTACTGTCCTATGGCCGGGCAAACAAATATGATATACTGATTCTGCACGCAATTCACCTCCTTAGATAACATCAATACATAAACAGACACTAAAATCAAAACAACAGTTGTTTCATCATATTTGTTGAAAGAATACGTATTTAAAAAGTCACCTGGAAGATGTCAACATGCACAGTGTACCAGAACAGTGCATATTTAACTAGAATTACCACCTCGCGGTTGTATGTCTCCACGCAGCAGGTAAAGTTGCAGTTTACATCCATGTCTTTGCATAATCTCATAATATATGTAGTGAATGATAGAGAGCTTGGTCACATGGACCAACGACAATCATCTAAAGCTTATTAATATCAACAAAACCAATGAGCTTGCTGTGGACTACAATGCTTCAAATATGGATGTTGCTTCAAAGCTACAAATTCTAAACCGATGCTTCACACACGTCTTAAACCCGGCAGCACAGAAGATCTATACAATCAGCACAGTTTCAAGGTGACCAAATGTGAAATATGGTCACAATCTCCCGCTCTGTTCCCGAGTTATGCTGTTGAATAATGGCCAGAAAAGTGTTTTTCCAGAACATTATGATGTCACAGTGAAGTTGACCTTTGACCTTTTAGATATAAAATGGCATCACTTCATCATTTTATCCTATTAGACATTTGTGTGAAATTGTATCATTATTGAGGTCACAGTGACCTTTTACCACCAAAATCTAATCTAGTTCATCCTTATGTCCAAGTGAAGAAATTTCTGCAAGCTGTTTTTGAGATATCATGTTCACGAGAATGGGACGGATCGACGGTCATCCCAAAAACATAATGCTTTAATCTACACAGTCAAAGAGATCAGAAGCAATGCCTTTTCATTCCCAAAATAAAGAGAGGCTATGATTTTGCATCGACTTAATTACTTAAGTATAGTAATGTCAGTGGCACAAAGTCCGAGTTGCATAACCTCCCTCCTTGTATGACAAAACTAAAAGACCTCGAAGACAACAGGGAAAATCCCTCTGGTGGTGCTTCTTCCCAACTGATGAGGGCCTCAGTTCTTGCCAAATTGATTCCATGTTGAGTACAAACAAGACAGAAAGAGAGAGGATGGAAGTTTAGACTTAAATATTTTATAGCCTGCATGTGTGCAGCTATACGTGTGTGGTCAGCAGTAATAATCACCACAATCTGGGGTTTGGTCCAACATTGCCCTCTGCACAAAAAGAACTGCTGAGGATGTGCGCATGCAGTCACAGACCTCAAACATAGTTGGGCTGCATTGGAGGTTTGAGCCTACTGCTGGCTTTGTAAAGCACAATTGATGGATTCACTTGTTGTGGTCAAGCAGAGTAGCATAGGGACTAATACACAAACACACACGCACGCACACACACACACACACACACACACACACACAATGTTGACTATCATACAACAACTTATAGACACATACAGGTGAGCAGCAATTATTTCAGATTTTTTTCAGGCCTTTAACTGGACAAATTGATGAATTGCTTGTTCATTTGGGTGACAACAGCTTTGATAACAGACTACAGATGTAGCTCTTATAAATGCCAGCGGCCCTCTTACCAAAAGCTTTTGCCTCTTAAAAGGGTAACCTTTTCCTTTTGGTAGTGTGACTCTGAAGCACCTCCTCTAGCAAAGGGACTGGACCAAAATGAGACGTATACATATAACTTCACTTTTAGGAAGGATGAATGGATGACTGTCATTTGAGCTTTGCAAAGCCAGACTATATCTCATTAGCTCATTGTGCTGCATGATGGAAACTTTGACAATATCCAAAATGAACTGATGTCTGAGTGAAGAAGAGAAGATCTTGGCAGATGAGAGCTTGTCGGCATGAAGAGTTCTGCACATGTGAGAGAGAAAATTGCATATTATAGCACTGGTTTACTTTTTATTCTAATCAAACAACAATTTTTTGATTATAGTGATTACCAGCCCTTCAAACATGCTGGAAGAGATCATGTCTCTTAAAAAGCATATGAGCATAGACAATTACTCTTAGGCTTTTTACTTTACTTCAAATGTAAGACAGCAAGACACTGGGTTCAAAACAGTCCAAATTCAAGAGATATTTAATACTTTCCAAATAATTGATTTTGCTGTTGTAGCTCTTTCTGCAGTCACTTGCATACCAATGAGAGGGGATACGAGCAGTAACGCTCAGCTTTTAAAGAGTTCTTGTTGTTTTGGCTCATAGCATAATCACCTAATGGATTTTGTGGACTGTATACAGGCCCAACAACTGAGTTAGCGGAGCCAAAAGCAAACAGGATATTGACAATAACACAGTTAAGACTTTATTCAAGCATTACAATCTCTCTATCTCTCAGCCATAGAACAGCTTACAGAGAATTTTATTTGTGCCAAGGGGTAAGATAAACAATGAGTATAGCTTACAGTCTGAGTCAACATCAAAGTGCATTCAGCGATTCTAATACAATAAACTTTTTTGTCAAATTCAGTTTTGTTTGGTTATTGAGCTCAAATATCCACATTCTTTTCTCCAGAATTGTATGCTGCACTTTAAGGTTCTCCAGCCTTCTCATTGAATTAATTATTGGGGTTTTATTTTAATATTGTACAACATTTACTTAAGTCCATTGAAATAGTATCTTATGGTGCTCAATCGCCCCAAACGCTGACATCAACCAGCATGTTTTTTCTTATACATTATATGAGCTTATCCTTCTTGTTATAAATGGGATATGGTGTTTACATGGGCCAATTTATAAATAAATACTTGAAAATTTGAAGTAAACCATCAACACACTCAAGTATTTGTACATATACTTTAGCTCCATGTCTTTCAAAAAGGCTTGGTGTCTGGAGCAGCTACAATATACAGTAGTAGCTCTCAGTGAAGGTGGACTATTGTTCAGGTTTAGGTGCATGTTGGACCCTGGAGATGGCTACTAGTCTAAATCTAAATGTACAAACCCCTACAACTTTTACTTGGTTGAAATTAAATTAACAATGAATTGAACGCAGCTCTAACGGTCTGTAGAAAAATAAATGTAAAAGAAACTTTACACTAGAAAGAAACTGAATAAGCTTTCCAGCACACACAGCGCACCTGTTGTATTCCAGCAATAATTCAGGCACAGCACAAAGATAACAAATTAAAAGGAAAAACCATTAAAATGGGAAATCGTTTGGAGTAATAAAAACTGCACAAGAGCTGTGCTCGAGAATCACAAATCACTCTCAAACTATGCAGCGTGGAGAACAGACTTGTGCCAAATATATTAAGACATACAGTGTATTGGCTGAAATTCTTTAAGCCATCATAATGGCTCTGTATTTCATCATGCCATTGCACTAATTGTCTTATTTCTACCATACAAATGAACAGTTTCCCCTGGCACATTTTATGAAGGCAACACCCATACAGTACAACTTAGAACAAAATTTGATTAGAATATATAATTCAGCACTTACAAAAGGAAACTATATTTTCCTGTAGCAGAAGGACTGCTTAGGAAATTCACTCTGGCGATTGCTTTAGGAAAGTATTCGTCTTTATGGGGCCATTATCACCTAAAGGAGCTGGCAGAGGCATGGGGCCTGTCGCACTAATAATGATAACCATTAATAGTGTTTACTTTCCAACATTACAACTTTTACTGCCCAAACCAGGGCAATATATAATGCAAGGCATGCTTCATTTAACGACAGCCACGTATGATGAGATGTGCTCATAATTAAATGACTTCAAAATCTCAAACCTAGAAAAAGTTGCATGCATCCTTTCTTTAAAACTAATAACTACTGCAACAAGTGAAGAAACACTTTTCTAGGAAACCTGTGTTAAAATAAACAGCAATGTACTTAAGTACATACAGTACAAGTTATTTTTCATACTGTATGTACGACTGTATGACTTCAACCATTGTGTTTTTCCCCCAAATAAGCTCATAAGAGCATTACATTTTTTTTCCACACCATTTAGTGATTGTAGCCTAAAAGCCCCTGAAGGACCAGTTAAACTAACAAGCTATTACAAATTGTGTTTGCCTTTCAAAGACAGCCAAGCAATTAAACACACAACAACAACATTAGCTACAGTAGATGACAGGAGACATTTGCACGTGCAGTTTCCATATGGGGCATATTAGTACCTTGTTCTTAAGCGTGCCAGACAGGGCTTTACCTATGGAGATGTCGTGTAAGCGGAGTGATGGAGTGTTCAGTCCCCTGGTATAAGCAGCTGCAAAATAAAGGCTCCATGTAGAAGTAAAGGTCTAAATAAATCACCTTAAATCACTGAGTTAGACATTATGCACTTATAAAATTGTCCATCTTCTGGTCAAGCTTTTCACGTGAAACATTTGAAAAAATGAGTTTAAGAATGGCAGTTTGCTATTGTTCAGTGCATAGTTTCTGTAATTTCTCAATGGTGGCTAGTGTATTTGGCCTAATCCATCAGACTTCCGACTACAGGCTTTGATTCACCGGGGCTTTCAGTCTCTAAAAAGTCTGCTCCCAGTTAGTCTGGAGCCTCTCTGCATCTGCTCCACATGCGGAGCAATGCCTTGGCTCTAAACCCTTTTCTTTCTTTAGAAAACGCCGTAAAAAGCCTTGTCTCACACTTGGATCGGGCAATTATAAAAAAAAAAAAGAAAAAAAGAAAGGTATCGCTTTTTTGGGAGGGTAATTATACAAAGTTACCGGCGTCGTAGCTGACCGCTTTATTGACAGCATGTGAGCGACTGCCTGTGTCTGAGCCTGGTGTATACCACATTAGGCCTCTGTAGATTTCGTCCCCTGAAGCCACTGAGGTTATCACACAAGCATCCCATAACTGTGTGTACTCCTATAACACATAAATATTCAGGTCTATTGTATAAAACTTATAAATCAGCCCCAGTTGTTGTGTCACAAGATATACTTTCATTTATGCCATTAAGATCGCACACAAGTGCCCCTGAGAGATAAGCAAAGTGATACAGGGAGATTTCTGATTGGAGTATCACTTATTCAGCACGATCAACTGTTGCCCGCACAAAGATAGATCAGTTTTGCCTGTCCTATTAAAAAGATGCTTGAGGTGTTTCTTCTCGCTCACTCTCGAGACAATAGCGGCCGAGGAGGAGAGCGACACTGTAATTGATGGCTGTAAAATGATCTTAATTGTTTGATGATGGATGTAGGGAGGATACTTACAGAGGCTGACACTTGAGACATGGCCTCACATTCCTGCAGCTGTCCCGCCACGGTGTCCACCCCAGACAATGGAGCTGAACCAGACAACACACACAAACAGGAAGAAAAGGACAGAGCAGGTGAGACCACAAAAATGTAAAAATATATATACATATATAACTACACTGAATTTGAGCTGTGTTGTGCAACATACAGGAGATGTCAGGTACAGCTTGTTCAGATACGTGAGGCCTGCGCTCCTCTTCAGATTTGGTGTCCGATAGACTGTCTCCCTGCAACCTCGAGACAACACATAACACATACACTACTGTACACATTGGCAGCTGAGTTTAAATAATCTCTGAAATCAGCATTTTTCAGCCACAAGACTGCAGTGCATGTTTGGAAATTGAATGCCAGGTCTGAGGTGATGAGACAAAAAGGAAGTGTTTAGTGAGCTTATGATCTCTTCTTCTGCCAAATCTGGGATTGTACCGAGGAGGGAAGAACATGGGGGTCACTTTTGGGACACAAATCTTTTCATCCCACTGGAAAAAAGAAAAGAAAAATCAGAAAGAGTCCTTAGTATGTTGACATGAAACAAAAGTAATGCATTCACATATATATGGTGCATGGATTGTACACAGTTCACTTCATAAGCAACGGAGTAAATGACACACAGATTCTGCTTCCCCTTAAATCATCCAGTTCTTTATCATAATGTGTTCCAAGCCCGTATCGTTTTTGTTTTGACCACACCCACATGGAAGCATTTCTGAGTGATTTGGCTGTTCCTTCCTTAAGGTACAAAAAGATTTATGTTTCCTTGCAATAGGAAAGTATACTGTGTGTGACAGGCAAACAGCCATTGAAAAGCCTTTTCAGTGGGAAGATGAACATGTTACACGTGGCTTTTCACTGCATTTACACTTTCCTGGAACTTAATTCACACACTCAAACATCAGTGCAGAATTTAACACAGAAAACATTTTTGCACAGCAAATTTTTAATGACTCTCAGTCATACAGTATTTATTGTTATTACACACTACTACTACCCATTGGTGCAACCATTAGCTGAAGAGAAAGGAAAGCAATCCATGCACTTTTTTGGCATGACAGCCTTCCACCACAACCACAGTGCCTCTTGGTTTCTACCTCTACGATGAAGGTAAAAGCAGAGCACCGAATTTGAAAGTGGATTCCATTTCTTTCCTTCTTTATACATCCTTCTCGTTGTCTTTCCCTTTCATTATAAGACCATTAAAAAGTACCCAAGATGACTATCACAAGGCCTTCCCACTCTCTGAACCAAAGCTGCTCATAGCCACAAGTCCTGACTGCCATTCCCTCAGTACATTCCTGATATGAAAACAATTAATTTAATGAGAACTACAAGCCCAAATGAGGTTTGTGTCCTTGCACTGCACCTTCAACTCCTTCAGACTGTGCCCAGGATCCAGGATATGTCTACACACAGGAGGTTTTGTGGCAGGAGCGCATAGCCACAATTGAGTGCATGAAGGAGGTGGACGAAATGCTGGAGTGACCACAGATATAGCCCAAGAGACAGAGACATGCCCACAACACACAGGCCACACGGCACTTTACGCTTCAAGTAACCAGTAGAGAGTCAGAGGAAGCAGCGCGTTTCCTGACCTGCCACTGCTGGTTGGGAGCCCCACAGGCTGACTGGTGTGTTTGGTGCCGTGGACAGAAGGAAAGGGAAAGGACAATGACCAAGGAAGGTGTCTAAAGGCTGGGGAAATTTTCAGTTTGGATTCAGTCAGCTCAAAAGCAAGATTGATACTACCATACACAGCTTAGTTGTCATAAATTTAAACTAAATAATGAATGAAATAGAGATAATATACACATATTAAAAAATATGCATGTTATCTCAAATAATAAACACTCTGAATCTGTAATTTAAAAAAAATAATTTTCAAGATTTTACAAACTAATCATGGAGTCCAAAATGGCAAATATAGTATTTTCTTTAATATAATGTGTCCTTTTTAAATTTTAATATATATATATATTTTCATCTGTATTATGTTATTGTGTAGTTTAAGTCTACAGTAATTTATTTACATCTTATGTACTCGGCCTGTAACTTTACAGGTGGATCTTGAACACAGTAACATACAGGAGCACTGCTGGAAATTAAGAAATAATTGCTGGGAGGGAACAGAGTTGTCGCCTTTTTGCTGTGGGTGTGAAAGTAAACGTCACCTCTCATTGGCTGTGGGTGGTACATGGTAAAGCCAAGAGGTTCAGTCTCGTTTGACCACTAAGACAATGAGAGAGCGGATACAGTGAATGTGCTTTTGAACAAAAGTGTAATGCACAGAATGCTGCAGCTCACTGACCCATCAGAGCTCATGTGCAGATGTGAGGGGTGATCGGTATGTGAGAAATGCTTCTCCAACTTGTCTCAGGCCTTAACTAAAACCTTTTTATGAAAAAACTTTTAGTTTAAAACTTCAGCCAAGGTGACACCTCTACAGCAGTACTGTCTGCAGGTGTGAAATGCAGGGGCTCTAACTGTGCCATATACAGTACAACCCAGATTCAAAAAAGCTGGGACACTGTGTGAAACTTAAATAAAAACAGAATGCAGTCATTTGCAAACAAACTGTTTACTGAAAATACAGAAAACGTAGAAAATGTAGTAATATCCGTTATACAATCGTGTTTCACAAAGTGGTGAAATTTGGCCCCTCGACTGGGCCTTTCAAGAATGCCCCTTTCTTACCCAATCATGACACTATCACCTGTTACCAATGTTTACCTGTGGAAAGTTCCAAACAGGTGTTTGTTTTTTTCAGCATTCCACAACTTTGCCAGTCTTTTGTTGTCCCTGTCCCAACTTGTTCTAAACATGTTGCTGGCATTGTTGTTGAATGCACACAGCAGGATAACCTCTCTCCAAACTGCACCCTGTCTGCCACTATCTTCTCTTCACAGAGGCAATCGATGTGTATGTGCGCAAGGGCATGCATGCACATGTTTTATGTGTGGATTCATAAATATCTGTGTGTGTGTGTGTGCATGCATGAACTCCTGCACAACTCCTGATTTAAGAATAACATGTCCCCAGAAAAGCACAAAAGGCACACCACACGTGCAACACTTTTCCGGCTAAATGATGTGTTTATGGCCCTTACACTCAGCAAAAATGACTGAATGACCACGACTTCTTCACCAGTAGAACTTGGGAAGGATATTGTGGTCAGGTTAAAGAGGAAGAAGCAAGAATTTGGACTGAACCAGAGGGAAAGAGGAAGACAGAAGAACAGATGTCTGACATTTCAGTCACAAAAAAACTCAGCCAAAAAGTGAGTTCAGATGCAGATGCTGTTCTGCTCGGCCACTGATCTGACCCAGGGACTCAAGGATAAGCCAAAGGTATAAACTATTTGCTTAAAAACATCCAGTTGATAAACTTCCAACAAAAAATCCAACGATATCATTCATCCTCCTACAGAACCATGACAACATCCTGCAGCATGTGAGCGGAGTGAAACTGATAAGCAGCACGAATGAAAGAAGAGCAGGAAACAAACAAATTCCAAACCCCAAACAGAGGAGGCCTTACAGGCATATGTGTGCCTGGCGTCTCATCGAACAGATACCAGTTTATCTTTGACTGGCATCAAGGAAAACTCCTGCCCACACCTGCCTCTGATATACTGATGCTGTGGATCAGGGGGAACAGGAAACGTGTCAGAAGAGAAAAACAGTGATAAAGGGAGAAAGGGTGATAATGGAGACAATTATCAGGACACGGGCTGATTTGTGAAAACAGGCAACACTGGAATTTACTTCAGATATGATTTTTTTTTTTTTTTGAATGTTAAAGTATAATACCTCTGATGCAGATGGTAGAGAGAGCGGGTGGGCGGGTTTAGAAGGGCACAAGGAAGAGGGATAAGAACAAATTTGGATGAAGGAAAAAAAAATAGATTAGAGTAATTGCACCATTTTATTGTAGATAAACCATATTTGAATTCACATAATTTAAATCCTTAATACAGTAGTTTTACATTTTGGGAAATGCCAAGAGATGACAAGATTGCTACCACTGTCATGGCATTTTGGTAAACATGAAGCTACAGCCAACAGCCGGTTAGCTTGGCTAAACACAAAGACTGGAAGCAGTTACTGTGGCTCTGTTCAAACCAACTGGCACCTGGAAAGCTCACAATAAACAAACAAAGTGAACTATTTCTTGGCCTGCAACAGTAACCTTTAAATTTCTGTTGGTTGGCTAATGATGATAAGACTTCAGGAAGTTGCTGCTCCTGGCCCAGAAGAACTTTATTAAGAGAGGACAAACACAAAAAACCCCCCCAAAAAACACAAACTCTCTCCACGGCACCAGTTAAGAGAAAAAGGAAACATTTACCTGGCACACCTAGAGCAGATGTTGAGTGTAACTTTGGCCTGTGGTTCAGCCTGATAGGAGCTGCGCCCCTGGCTGAACTTACTGCCAGATGGAGCCAAGCCCGTCACACCCTCCATCCGTAGGTCGTCCAGGTCCTCTGAGGGGGAGGGAGGGGTCAAAGATACACAAGGAGAGACAGAGGAAGAAAACCAAGGAATAGAAAACAAGAAAAGACAGTCATTAATCATACTTTGGTCTCTCCCTTGTCAATATGATGCCAAGTGATGACAGTTTATTTGGAGTCAAGAGTGAGCATGCACATCACAGCAAATAAACACTCTCAGCCCATCCATGCTAACTCACGCACTGCACACACAAACATCCATAAAAACATACACGTTCAGAATGGGGGAAAAAAAACAACTGTTTGTGTCATCAACTCTTTGTTATAGGGAGCGATGGGGAAAAAATTGATGACAGCATGGCAGCGCAGAAACAGGAATGGTACGTTAACAAGCTAAAAGGGGAGGCAACAAAGAACAATGAAGTCGGCGAGAGAAACGAGTGGTGACAGGGAGATGAAGAGCTGGGAAGCTGGGTTTCGTCTGATCTCTCCCTGTGTCCCTGAGAGCACACACGGATAGACCCTGTTCCCTCTAAAGAAGTCCATGTGTATCAGACACGCCAGTATTCACACTAACCGCTCAAGCCGTCGGTTTTTCTCTACAGCCACAATATGAGCATACAGGCACACAAACACACAGAGATAACAGGTGCAGAGGTCCTTTTTTGTAAGCTTTTTCTTCTTAAGTGCCTAAATAAACTTTCATTTTGTTGGCCTGTTTAAAAGATACCTGCTTTATCTCAAAAACTACATCTGTTGCCTGCGATGAAACGCTATGCACATGCAGGAAATGAGAATTCAAAGTTTGGATGCGATACAAGACTAAATAGGATTATCAAATATCATGTCAGAGTGCTGAATGCTCAGCATCAAGAGACAGAACGCGACACGTGTTTCTTTAATAGACACTGCACTAGCATGATAAGGAAAGAAAGCATAAAGTCAAGCCAATAACAAGATTAAGAAAAGAACGGCAGTGAAGTAAAATAATATTAAGTCAATGTTTTCTGTAGCAAAGCGAAGAATTGAAACGGTTCATTAAATATAACGAGAGGATCAAAGAGGAGACTTGGAGTCAGCCAGACCATTTTGGTTTTGAATGCATCCTCAAGAGATAAAACATATTGCAGTACCTTCTGTATTATGAGAATGAATAGTGGGTGTCTGGACTCTTGGTTAAGTGTACTGGTCAAGCTTTTTAAACATGTTGAATCACGCAGAACATTTTGACCGGTCACCATAACAAGATTTGTCCCGTTCTTCTCATCACACCAGAAGAATTTAGGAGCTTTGCCAATGAGGGGGGTCGCCTTCAGGACATACGGTGTATCCTAGCCTCTCGCTGCCATTGTTTCGGCTCTTGAACAGTGCAGTACAGTTCGTGCCTCTCTCTCGCTGTATATGTATATTGAGTCATCTGAAACCAACATTGATACTTTTCACTTGGAGATCACATTACCTGGCCCCTGGTTTGGAGGGAAAACTATGGGCCTCACACCTTGAAAAGGGAGAATGCATGACTAATCACCTGGATTAGATTAGATGACTCTTGCTCATGAGAAGTCTCTCCCTCCATCCATCAGTGTGGCAGAGAGCCAGAAAATCTCACCTGTCGTCTTTGGGTGTCAGGAGATCATTTTGACTAGACAGTCAGTGCTTCAGTCTAATCCACTAATTTGTGACTATATCCTGACCTGATTAAACAGTGAGTCTTGTGTTAATTAATTCTGAGTTATGTTTTCCACAAATCGAAATGCACAAGCTATATATAAGAATGGATGAATACACAGTCTGCATTTGTTTTACATGTTTTAAAAATGTTTTTGATAATGTTTTTAGTGTGTTTTTAGAAATGATAGCGGTGATGTACTCCGTATGTTGGAGGGATTGCCATAAAGTTTTGCATGAACATTCATGGTCCCCAGAGGATGAATCCTCTAATGCCACCATGAGGCTAACGTTTATGGTGAAATGTCCCAACAGCTATTGAATGGATTGCCATGACATTTGGTACATACAGTCACCCTGCCCACAGGATGTAAAAATTTTGAAAATTTTACAAAACCACAAATATACAAGTGTTATATTAAAATTATATTAAACACTAGGTGCTAAAGAGTTCGGACTCTATTTTTGTATTAAAAACTTCAGTGAATCACCAGGTGCCACCAAAATGTCAAAAACTAAATTTGTAATTTTTGACCATTACTATCAGTCTCAGCTGTACTTTTATTTATTACTAATTAGCAAATTTAGCATGCTAACATGCTAAACTCGGATGGTGAATGTGGCAAGCATCAAACCTGTTATCAGCATGTTAGTACTGAAAATAGCATCCAGCTCAAAGCCATGCTGTCCCCAAGTACAGTCTCACAGAGCCGCTAGCATGTCTGGAGATGCTTCTTGTTAACAAAAGAGAGCACAGTGAGTAATTAGAGATGTAAATATCTGAATTAAAAAAAATAAATAATTAAATAACGTGGATATGAAGATCACATGCCAAAAAAATCCTCTGACCAATTGGTAAAAAATGAATGATAATACATTAACTCCTAATTTTAATAAAGCTGTTTTCAAACTAAATATATTTCATGTCTTTTAAATGAAAACTGTTTTATAATCATAAGTGCAGCACCAACCAACAAACTGCCATATTACTATATTACAGTCTTTAACACCAAACACTGTTGGAAAAAGATATAAACCAGTAGGCCTATTCAAGACCTTTAACAAAGTCTGAAAGTTTCTTGGCTTTTTTAAATTTTGACCACCGACATTGGTCATGCCACTCACATCGCGCCCAGGCTGTCTGAGAAAGAGTGTTGTTTTAGAGCTTTGAGGACGACAGATACATTCCAGTAATACCCTTAAGCAGAGCAATATTAAATGTCCCATTCATCATGGTATGCATTGGAGGCGGTGGGGACAGAGAGAGCCACCAGCGATTTAGGCAATTTTCTGGTCGTGGGAACTGCTCAAATTTGGGCCTTCATCTTCCCCTCTTTTCTCTTCATCCATTCCCACTTCTTCCCCTTCAAACCATTTTCCCTCCTTTTGGCGACTGACTAATGTGGCATGCCAGATGCTCTTTGGGTCATACCCTGTGATACAAATCATTACTTGACACTTTGGAAACATTCATTGCAAGGCTGCAGCTTTCATGAAATACCAAAAGAGTAACAGCCAGCAGCTCTAACCCTGAAAGAGAACATGACCTCAGTGTATACAGCTGCTTGTCACCTCACCTCCCGGCTTTGTCTTTTGGACTTGTTTCGTTCTGTCAGGATAAAATGACACAATAATGGAGAGAAAGGCCTCAGTGTCTGAAGGAAGAGAAAGCTAATCTACGAAGGTCACCGAGGTAAAAAAGGGCTTTTATCTGGAGTGCATCCCATACAGAAAGTAGATTAGACTGTGCCTGTATGAAATGTAGCAGAGCAATTTGTTCAACACTTGCAACATCAGCCTGTGCACAGATTAGTGAATAAAAAAATGTTACAACTTCTATAAAAGTTCACTTAGCCCCGAACTACTACACCCATACAGTTACTGATTGCAGGTTTGAAAGTGTGTTAGTGTATGACTTTGAAGCAAAACATGGAAGAACTCTCCAACTTTGCTTGGATAAATGTTGTGTGCAAAAAAAAGGCCAAATTGTCTTTTTCTAACTTTAAATTCTCTCCAAGCACAGGCTTCCGCTTTAGGAGTAGACGCTGCCCGTCATCTGTGCAACAGCCGTCTGAATCTCTGCCAAGTCAGCCCTCTGTGAGGCCAACACTGAACTTTCTATTGGGGTGGGAGAAGTGACAGATTTCTGTGTCCACACTGCACTGTCTCTGAAGAAGGCCTGCGGATGGAGAGTTAAAATGATTCATATGCCTCTCATGGATTAGGGTTTGGGTGTTAGCATTGTAAATGACTGCTTTTACACGAACACAAATGTTTTAATGCCCACATTGTAGCCTGATGACTGCATATGACCGCAGCAATTCTTTTTTATTTGTCAAGAAAATGTGACTTTTGTGGTCTCAAACAGAAACAGATATTTCAAATCAGAGCGCACAATTTATTCGACTGTATTTGAATGTGCATGGGTTTTCATTACGCTTTAAATGTAGTCACTGGAGTGATGTTGAACCCACTAGCCTACGTTATATAACATAACATAGACTTAAGACATTAAAAACTTTCAATCTCAACACCTTTTCATGTGTGAATTCCAAAATCTATGCGCACATAGAAGATCAACGGTGTTCTTTTCTTCTCCGTGTCTACTTTATGACTAAGTGCATTCTCCCCAGGTTCACAATAGAGCTCAGCATGCCTCCCACACAATACCACCATGATAAGTTTACAGTGTGTCTCCTGTGAAACCAGTTTACCCTGAGACTATGACAGCCTCCCAGTCCTCTGTCTAGACACAACAAATGTCTGTCCACACTCGCCCGTTTGTCAGCCCATCACATTTCCACTCCCTGGGCACCGGGGCAGCCATGCGTGCTCCCCCTGTCTAACGATGAGACATGGCAGATAAATAAAATGGGTCTGAACTGAGGGTTGATGGGAGGGAGGGGGGAAATGGAAACTATTCGAGCAATGCAATCCCAACAAAAGGCCTAAGCGATGAGGAATTCCGTGCCGCAATCACTCAATCACAGTAAAGTCAGAAAGAAGCGGCACAGAGCGCACAGATAAAGTGTTTGTGTGCTTCTCTCTCCAAGTTTCCATGTAATTTAACGTTGTTTAGATAGAGACGGACTGACTGGCTCTTTTCTGCTCTTCATACGCTAAAAACAGAGCTGAAGTCGTAATTAGTGCATCGGCTTCACAATAACTTAATGTACACCTTCTCGGATGATGCGTCGACAGATGTATGGGGTGAATCATCTTACGCGCTACCCCACACGTGAAGTGGGGAGACAGACACGCACACACTTTATCATCTTCCGCACCAAATCCAAGGCATTTCATCAACTTCTGTGAATTATTGTGTCTCGTGTCTCGAAGTGAAATAATTAAATTTTCCATTCTTTCATGAGCAGTGACGACGTCTCACCACATAACACTGGGCTCTAATTAATAGCCTGTAAGTGATAGATGCCTTGTTCCTTGCTGTGTACAGTCAAAAGCTGCACTTAGTCACACGCAGAGACCCACATGTGTGAGCACCACACTAGACATAGATAAAAAGGCACACGGAGACGTACTCAACCCAACACTTAGAGTGACACTCGCAGACCTCACACTTTTGTTGCCCTCACACACACAACCAGCATTTGCTTTTCATTAAGCCTCGAGCACAGAGCCGCCACTCGGTGGTTAGTCGTCGCACAGACATCTTTGATGTGAGTCGCAGCAAAGACGCATTTGTTTGGCTTTGTAATAAAAACAATATTCCAACTTACATTTCATAATTATGTCTCGGTTTTCAATGGCACCCTCCTCCCCTTTCAGCCTAAAAATATGCCAGTTAGGCTCCAAGCACCCCACGACTCTGAGTGCGGCAGTAAAAAAAAAACCTTGATCAGAATCAGATGGGGACACATATGAGCAGTGTAACATCACTATGGAAAGTCTTATCGCAGACTTTGGTGAAAACCTCCTTTTAACTAGCTTTCTCACCGCAAATATTGCAGAGATTAGGATGCCATTGTATACAGAGCAGAGCCTGGTGTATTGGTCCATGACATTGCCAGTCATTGTCACTGGAAAGGGGACTTGAGCTTTTTTTTTAATGTTAGAAATAACTTAGGAATTGTTGCTAAACATGTACTTTGATACAGGTATTTATTTATTTGTTTTACGTGTTACGCAGTAAATATATCAAAACAGCTGTCTGCCAGGATCAAGGCTGCCATCTACAGTTAAAAATTATGATTTTAATCTATCTAAAATATTTAAGTAATCCATCAAACAGGAATGTGCCAGTACAAGAAGAGCCTGGAGAGACGTTGATGATGGAGGAGCAATTTTAACAAAACAAACACAAGTTACACATGAGCGATGTGATAATATGTTGATTTAATATGAGCGATTCTCTCCTTTGAGTTTCAGTGTCTGTACCTCATTCAAGGAGATTGTTTTCCGGCTTGTTTGTGATAAAGACATAGATACAGCACACACATCAGACAGACAGAGGTACAGCTAGACATTTCCATTCACTCAAACACACACCAACTACTGATTACACACCAATTACTGCATAATGCTTTAAAGTCTATGACTCACTTGTCTATTAGTCTCTTAAATCTTAATCTTGCAGGGGAAAAGAGCCAAAGAACTGCCAGGGGGAGAGACGGGGGGGATTCCATATCATTCTTTTGTGTCAGTCCGCCATCTTTTGCTTCTGTCTGGCTACAGTAGCCACAATACAGCATCACTGTGTCCATTCAGCTTCCATTCAGATAATCTGCTCAGTTAATCTAAGGCGCTTCCGTACACTGGAGATACGTATGGTAGCTGGTATAAGGCCATGCTCTGCGTAATAACGACTGCTAGATTTATGGTAGGATCACAGCAGCCTACATGCCTATTGATAATTGCTTCCAGTAATACCACTGTAATACCACAGCAATTTGCCTCTCGATTAGTCTATCCATCTGCACCGTGGAGACTTTAACAGGCGTCAAATTGGGCGCAGTTAGACTTTTACTGGGGACATTCTTTTCACCAGCAGGCCTCAAATCCTTCAGAACCCAGCCCTCTCAAGTTTGTACTTCAAGTGAAAGATTAGTACTTCAGCAACTCACACCACTGACATAAATGTTCTTCTCCATCTCCTCCTTTTCTTTCAATGCACCATGATGATACCGCTGTGTTGTTGTTGGTTTCAGTGTTTCCACAGCAACTGTTGTGTCTGGTTGTTTGGGTAAGGATGAAGGGGGCAATGGGGGTGATGGGTGTGTGTGTGTGTGTGTGTGTGTGTGTGTGTGTGTGTGTGTGTGTGTGTGTGTGTGTGTGTGTGTGTGTGT
>JBBPCS010000002.1:4106159-4119741 GCA_037974645.1 Hollardia meadi
TGTGTGTGTGTGTGTGTGTGTGTGTGTGTGTGTGTGTGTGTGTGTGTGTGTGTGTGTGTGTGTGTGTGTGACTGCACGGTTTCCCTTTTCATTAGGGCTGGTGAGATAGTATGAGGTGATTTATACCCATCTGTTTCATGTTGTTCCAGCCCATAACCCATTTATCGCTCCTCCAAGCCAAGTCCATGCTGATAAATGAGAAGAAACAAGACAGCGACAAACAAAAAGAAGGGGAAAGAATGGCAAAGGAGATGCAGGATGCAGAAAGAGGAGAAATGAGCAGAGGAAGAGCCTATGGAGGCCGTATATAGCTAAAAAAAACAAACAACAACAACTTTAAATGTCACTATAATAAATAACAAGGAGAAAAAATAGTCCAAAAAATGTCCAGGTTAGTGTTTTGTGGAATGTGGATTTGTCTTTGTGCTTATTATACTTTCAGCTGTAGTTTTAGTTTTGCTGTCAGGCAGACTCTCCTTTTGCCTCTCTAATCGTTTTTGTGGCAGTGATGGACAAAAAAAAAATGTGGAGAAGAGAGAGGAGCGCAGTGTATTGCAAATCTGCTGACGCCTCCCAAAATATCTCCCTGTTATTAAAACTCATCCATCAAGTCAACTAACCTAATCAATAGTGCCTGCAAAGTCTTCCACGCTGATAATGAAATTTTCACATTATGAATCTACTGGCTTGGTTTAATTGGTTTTTCAATTGTGGCACATTTAGTTTGTGTGTTCACCATTTACATGAGCAATACAGAGGTTCTCTTTTAACATTTTAATGTTTGAAATTACGAAGAAAAATGAGAGAAATTGATTTATTCATTTATAATCTGCATTCTGTCAATACTAAGGGGGCTTTACATAAAAAGCTTGACTGTCAAAGTTAATAGCATTGATTTTTGTGGATACTTGCATTAGGCGAAGTAACTCACTACCCTGCGAATCCAATACACCCATCAGCCTGCAGCTTTGCAAGGCAACACAGTGTTTAGGGAGAAAGCCAGTTCACAAATAATCCTAAATATGGCAGGCCTTGTCACCTGCTGTGTCATGGTACACTTAGCCTGCCTGTCTGGGTGAGTTGTGGCTAGTGTGTATAATTGCAGACACACACATGCATACACACACAGCCTGTGGGTTAATAAAGTAGCAGCAGTCATTGCACAGACAGGAGCTTTCTTTTAGAGCTCAGGCAACCAGGCGGCTCCATCCACGGTGCTTTATCAAGCCATCAGTCACATCCAGCGAATGCACATGCGCAGCGCGTGTGTGAACCTGTGCATGTGACTGAGGCAAAAAGATATGGAAACTGTCATGGGGTAAAGAAAGAGAGTATCAGAGAGAGATGGGTGGGCAGGTGAGGGGAAAGAGCAGTGTAAGAGATGAGAGATGGAAGCTGGAACTGGGGCTCAGTGGTGACAAACGATCAGGATCTTTCTGTCATCGTGCACTAATGAATGGTGCCCTCAGCAGCAGGTGAATTAGGCAGCCATATATAGAATTCAATGAGAATAGAAGTAATTGACCTGTCTCCTTCCTGTGTGAAGTGCTATGCCTGCTTAAAAGTCCCTAATCTGGTCTGAGAAACAATGAGCCATATTAACTAGAATATCCTGCTAGTAATTAATGCAGAGAAAAGTGTATTAATAGAAAATCCCCACAGTGAGGAGCGCAGGGTTCTCAGGAAATTGAGAGGCAGGCAGAGGATAAGAGAAGGCGCACAAAACCCGTGTGGTAGAAATGATAAAGGTGAGAGGGGTGTTAATGCAAGAGAGATGAAAAAGAAAGGAAAACGGCAAGAGAGCTGTCAAAAGAAAGACAATGATATGCAGGAACGCATAATTGAAGTGGAGGCGGATCATACGCTGCTGGAAGACATGTACAGCGTACGTGCCCACATACTCACCGATGAACGCCGCTGTTGCACATGACAATGTGTGTGGCGCCCAGACGAGCGCAGAGCTCAGAGGCCACAGTGAGCAAGCCCACTCCAGAAGCCCCGCAGGCGGTGTACTGACAGGCAGCAGTGCGGCGGCAACTGATAAAACTCTCCATCAGACGGTACAGCTCGTCCAGAGCGTTAAGGGGACGCATCAACTGGGCAGAAACACAAGGAGAGGGGTTAGTGCAGGATCCAGCAGGTGGGGAAAAAACACTGCCAAAGTGTTTATGAGCAAAGTAGTACATAAAAAGAGTAGATCTGCAGATTGGGAGGTGCTTGTGCTCCGCTGTCAGGTAGATTCAGACTGTGCTAGTAATGTGGTGTTCATAGACACCCACTGGGAAAACATGTTCACGTCAGCTTCCTAGTGTTAACGTCAGGCAATATTAGGTAATTCCCGGTATGATTTGGGGAATAATGAATGAGTTTATGACATTCACACTAACACAGTTAATACCACTTGCTAAAGTAAACAAGTTTTGCTCTTCTTTGCTTTATTTGCCACCTCAGATGACTTTCTCTAGAAGTTCCAAAATGTTACATATGCAAATTCTTCCACATAGCAGTGTTGAGATCTAATCTGATCTTAAGTTGTCAATGATGTCATGAATGCAGCCTGAGGTTGTGCAGGTTCATTCTCACCTTATCTATGAGGGCGGCTTTGGGTGCAGAGCTAGGTGGCATGTTGGACTGATCCAGGTAGAAAGCCCTGGGGGAGAAACAACAGTTCACATATGGAGTGAATCTAACTGTATGTTTACATGGCAGTGGGAGAAAGAACAATGTCAATAAAGTAGTAACATGCAAGTTTTTTATTTATTTATTTAGAAGCTCATTTGCTTGAAAAACACACTTTAGGCATTCTTTTCCCTGCACCATTAGGTCATCAGGAGCAATGGCTGCCTTTCTGGGAAAAGTAGGCCACTTGCTCATTGTGGAGCTCCACCATCTGACTATCAATCATGAAAGTAACTTGGGCACAGCTCAGCAGAAACAGACTAAGCATCTCTTGTCCTGGGCATCGCTCCAAATGCTATTGCCTCATTCATTCATGGAGTACAGTCAATTTGGTGTTATTTCCCTTTTTCGCACACTGGAGGCAGCACTGGACCAGTATCCTTATGCAGACACGGAGGAGGTGCTGCTGGTGCAAACTCAGCAGTCTGTGACTCCCAACAAATCTCAGTAATCCACCAGTGTGCAAAAAATACGTAGGTACACCACACCACATTAAATCCTATACTCCATTACTTCTGGCCAGAGGCAATAATGATGCACAACACCCGGTCATCTGTATAGTACACATTGCTGAAATAGTGATCGAAAAATGTTTACAAAAATCAGCAAAGTGGGACTCGTTGATCTGCCTTCACTCTGCTATAAGTGATTAAAATCAGGCCAAGGAGGCATTCTTTAAGACAGTGGTTTTTCCGCCTGACATAATATTAATGAAATTAATTAATCAGAGGAGAGTTACCACATCCCTGATTCAAGATTTTATAGTGATTATAAACCAGCTGTGTTGAAACAAATGCACAAACTTGTAACTTCCTACTGTGGGAAACAAACCTACACCCACAGGACTAATGCATATATTGTACATAAGACAAGGCTTATTGTAGATATCTTGAACATATCAACTATCGATATGGTATGTGCATGATCACGGTCATCTTTGCTGCCCACTGTGTTTACATGCATTTTTGTTACCACAGCCCAAGAGTCCATTTCATTTATTGTTTTGGTTGTGTGTTTTTATTTTATTTCTGTTTTATTCCCATTCCCATGTCTGAATATTATTAAGAATAAAAAAGCTCCTTGCCTTTTGAAAGGGTGTGCCTGCACTATTATGCCATTGTATTATCATGATATCAGTGGGGGAAAAATGGTCTTAAAGTGACAATACTATCGTTTATCACAATTATTTCTGGGACAATATATCGCCCAACAAAAGCAGTTATTGTGACAGGCCCAACGACAAGGTCCCTACGTCTCCGTAGTTAACTTCCTTCATCCATTTAGGTTTAATGCCTCTAACAGCATGTTTCCTATTCACATTAGATCATTCGCATATAAATCTATGATGCAACACAAATTTATTCTCCACGGATGAGTAACCTGTCCATTTTACATCCTCACTTGTTGAAGGTTCCCAAGTATTTAATCCCTATCCAGCAAATTATCCTTTAACCTTGTGCCGTGCTCTACTAAACGACTGCGAGTGGAGTTTGCTAGGGGTTCAGATGGAGCTAACGGCCCATGTAATTGTTTCAAGATGGCCTTATCATTCAAAAGATGTCCACGAGTTACACTGCATCTCGGCATGAAATACACACCTCTTGAATTCCTCTTATAACGTGCATGTGGACTGGCATGATGACCACAACTGCTGAACAATCTCTATGACGGCCAGTGTTTCATTGGGTGACTGTTTGAAGCTAAATATTTGATTTCCTGGCATCCACATTGTGTGTGTGCATACTTGTCTCTGTGTTGCTGCGTAAAAACAAGCGGCTGCAGTAAATGAAAGTTGGATCCAACAGTTTCCAAACGAAAAACATCATTGAATTCACGGGTCGAACAAGGAGAGAGCTGAGATGCAGTGAAGCGATAAAACGCTACAAAACGCAAAAAAAAAAAGTTTATTGGAAAGTAAAACCTCGTCCTGAAATAGTTCCTATTCTGACTCTTGCTGCAGGTATGGCCTGTTATCTATCTCCTTCAACTGTGAGGCCACTCACCCTTGTCCCTCCTGTTATCAGCCGGCTGCACAGACTTTTATCTCAAAGGACTATAATAGAATCTGTCTGAGACGACTCGACTTCTGTATAACTTCTTAACTCTACATCATCTGCACACATTTGTTTATCTCTTTCAGACTAAATGAAAGACCCTCGTCTTGCCCTTGCACACCCCTTCTGCAGAGGGAAGATCATAATACCCGCCGATTATCTCGTCTTCTTACTGTAAGAGCTGTTCTGAAAAATACTGCCACTGCCGCAGCTTGACTAGCAGGGCCAACTCTCCTGGAGGTCTCTAACGACTAAATAATAGGAGTCAAACGACAAGTGATGTGTGGTTTTAAGAGGACCTGCGTTACATCAGAGCTGATGGGGTTGTGTCAGAGGTTTGGAAACCGAGCACCTGAAAAACATTTATCATGGATGAAAAATTAAGTTTGAAGCCCACACACAGTGTGCAGACACATTACTGTACATATACACCTTACGTATAAGGTCTAACCCCACTGGGTGTCTATTATTTCTCAGGTTTAAGCCCCTGGACTCCATCTGCTTCAATTTAATGGCAGAACATCAAGAGCCCCTGCAAGCTTTTGCACAGGCTTGTTATGATTTATCTTTTCATATTCACTGGCATTCTCTAACATTAAAGCTGAAAAAAATAACAGCATCTCTAGTTAATCCTCGCATTTTAGGGGAATTTTACACCAATCAAAACTTTCTATTAAGCCTTTGTATCAAAAACAAAGGTTACAGAAACTGTGTTTTATTAGGCCATTCTGATTCTTCTGTTAAAGCATTTCCCCTCTGCATATTTTTGCTTTCCAGTAGAAATCAACAGCAGCCTGCCTGTGGCTCTTTCTGCAATAACTAATCCCCAAACCGACCACACACACACACACACACACACCCCTGCCAATATGTCTTTACATGAGACTCTAATGGAGAATTTGGCTGCAGGCCAGAGATCAAAGACCTGGTCTGCGTGTAGCTGTTGGGGTTTTTTTTGCCCTGATGAGGATACTTAATTCTCTTTGTTTCTGCTTCCTTCAAGACAATAGGACACTCGAGACCCTTTACAGCACGGCAGCATCAGTAGTCAGCTGCAGCGTCAAAGAAGGGGGATCTGAGGCACAGATGTTTTCAGAGGAGCGGCATGTGAATGGGCACATTGGCATGACATCCTCCATTCACAAAGTACAAAAGAAACAAAAATGATCTCCTTGTGAGAAAAAAAAAGAAACATTTGAAATGAGCGCCTTGGTTTCACACGCATACACTCATGAGGACACAAGTAAAAATGCTTATGGATTTATGATATTATATGTGATCCTCCAGAGCCAAGGTGCATGCTGGTCCATGTAAATCAGTCACACTGCAGTGATGAATGACACTCAACATTATTAAATCCCCCACAAACCCCTGCGGTGTGTGGCAGAGCTGCCGTTGGGGCTAATGAGGGCTTCGAGGAGGCCTCACGTGCCACATGGTGAAGCTTCCACACTGACACCAGTGAGAGAGCGTGCTTGAAGAGTGCTGGAGGTCATATCCTTACCCCCACGCCTCCTTCCTGTTTATACTTCCAGCCAAATATTTATGACCAGCTATATGTCAACCACAGTTTAATATGGAAGCACATGCCAGCAGGAAAAAAAATGTATTAGCTCCATGTAGGTAACAATGGCATGTGTATCTTCTGGTTTAATTATAAAAACTAAAGACAAAAGACATCATAAAATAGCTAAAAAATACATTATTTCACACATATGTTGAGTAAATTTAAATCAAGGGTCGTTTGCAAAGTCATTAGTGTCAGTCTCCAAACAGATTAGTGGTAATGGGGTCTTGGTGTCAGGGCCAGCAAAGACATATTATCACTAAATCATTGTCACTGAAGACACACATGCAGTTACTGCATATATTACAATGCAAAAATAGCAGCCGCCTTAAAATGGTGAAAGATTCACAGCCCCGATGTTGCACACAAGTAGATTAATGGTATTACTGGCTGCTTGTAAAGGTGATTTTTTTTTTTTACTTGGTAAAATATAAGTCAAGGTCATCACCAAGTGCTGAAAATCTGTCATCATTATGTTCAGCAACAGAATCAAAGAGAAATGATAAATAAGAAACAGGGTTTATGATGCTCTGCCCTAGCAGGCTTTATAAACAGGGGTTCAGTGCACACTAGCTGAAGCAGAACGAAGCCCCACCACCTTCCTCAGCGCTCTGGTGAATTGGGACTCCCAGTGCCGGTGCAAAGACTGTATAGCATTCTCATCACTTCCTAAACTGAAGAGAAGGAAAGCTCTGTTTCTGTTTAGAAAAAAAGGAATGACCAAATTGCTATTGCCTAACATTATATCCATAATCCTCAAAAAAATAAGCATTATTCATTCTGTAAGAAAAACTAAAAGGACCTCTCAGGTTACAGGTGCAGCCATGCCAGAAATCCCACTTTCAGCAAACTAGCTGCACTGCTGCATTACAATACTAATGCATGTCAGATGAAAGATGTGAGAAACTTCTGCAGTAGCTACTGCTATGTTAGTCATTACACTGCATAGTCTTGCCCCGGGGAGAAGAGAAATGCCATCAATTACACAAAGCAACTCTGGTCTGGTGTATTTATGTTTGTGTGCTACGCAACATCTATCGTCTCTTGTGGAGCATACATTGTGCAGGTGTCCTTGGAGAAAATATGATTTATGCAAATCGAGCTGTCATGGAAACTTGTATATATGGTTGTAGTTGCACATTTGTGACGGTGCAGGCAGAAGTAGATACATGTGTATGTCCATGTATAAAGGACTAACAAAGCATAACCTGAGTTAGCAGCCAGTAGCATGAATCATGTTGTTATGCATGCAGCACTGAATCTTGCATATTCACACTCTAAACACTCGGATACGTCTGAACGGGAGCGAGGGGATCGATCTCTGCTCCAGGCTCAGGGCAACAGAGATAAAGGAGGGAGTGAGGGAGCTGGCTACTGTGTTGAAACTTACACTCTGACTCGCACCAAGCGTCACACATTTTTGCTTAAACGCATTTAGCTGATGGGAGAGCAAACCCTGCGAGCACAAATGACCTAGAAGCTGTGCCGTGTGGCGATGACTTTAACTAACAAAGCATGAAATACGTCAGTGTGTGACAATAATATACACAGCTTGTCGGACAGTGCCATACATCCAAGTTTATTTCTTATCTTTCAGCCATAATGAGACACTATTTGTCCGAGTGTGTAGAATTTTAATATCCACATAAATCAAACCGTTCTATCAAAGGTACCATCGGATGTGGAAATTTCACTGCCTTGTCACAGTGCCAAACGTTCCCTCACTACTTCCAAATGCATTCCAATTAGGGAGAAAAGCCAAGCTTCCCGTCTCATCTGCGCCCGAAGATATTGATTTTAACACGCTTTCTTACACTCACAGACTACTGTTACACCTGTAACAACAACATATGGACATGACACGTATACGATTCACCAGCCGACAACATGCAGTACATGCTACATTCTCCTTTATCCTTTCACAATGCTGTATGCGCCATGCTCCTCCAATCAATAGTGAGGGAACGTGGAAGAGAAAAACCTGATTCCCTCCTGGAACTTCCTGTCAATAAGAGCGAAATGAGATGAAACCACAAGCCTGCAATAATCTCTACCTTTGAATAAAACATTTTGCAGAGTCTGTTCTGGTTCTCCCCTCTCTGCCCTCTCAGACTAAGCCTCCCCTCGCACACTCTCCTCCTCAACCCATCATCCTCATCCCTCCGCTCAAATCCCTTCCATCTTTCCAGCCTGCTCTGGCGATCTATATTCCCCTTTCAATTTCCCTCCACCATTCAGACTGCGTCCTTAAGGAAGAGACGTTTTATGGTCGGAGCATTTTATTTCCTCCCTCTTTCAGATGTTTCTTTTTCCTACTCGAGAGGAGACACAGTGTGCATTAGCAAATTTATCAGACAGACTAAGATAACTATCAGTCTGTACATGTCAGGGTTTCATACCTCTTCTTCCTAAATGCACATGTCAGCGCAGATGGTTTATAAAAGCTTGAAAACCTGAGCGTGTGTTCTGGCTCTACATACTGTAGTGTTGACTCCTGTGGCACCAGCCATGTGCTTGTGATTTCGGCCAGGAGTTTACGTTTTGCAGAAGACTTGAATGACCTCATCAGGCACTATGGGTTTGCTCGAATCATACTGTATTCAGTGTGGGTAAGGAAAACGTAAAGCCAGAGACAGAGAGGCTGGGGTAAATCGTACAGTAACCCTCATAGTCGAATCATTTACTGCTCTGAAATGAAACACACACTGGAAAAGTCGTCAGTGCAGGAGCAGGACAAAAAGCATGTGTTCGTTTTGCTTCTGAAGGTTCCAGGGGTTCCATAGCATGATGAGCAACTTTCTTTCTTATTATTTTACTTAAAATAAATGATGCCAATACTAGCATTTGTTAACAAGAATCCTTTTTTCCACATTTGGCAAATACATAAAAAACCCCACTTTGAATTCAGAAACAACAATACCTCGGGGCAAATACATAAATGCATATGTGGGTGTGAGATGTATGTTTAAGGGGCTGATGACTTGAAAGTGCTCCAGAGTCTCGGCCCTGCAGTTCATTCAGTTCAGCATTGCTGTTTCCGTCAGCCTGTCAGTCAGCCTCTGGCTCTGGCCCGTAATGTGGGTTTAACCCAACACTTCCGTGGCCGGGCTCCAAGGATAACGAGGTGCCTGAGGTTGGGAACGCAGCAGCGGAGAGAGGAGTGACATCACGGGCTGGTCTGTGGTCAGCCGAAATACACAGAAAGGCAAAAGAAAACTACTGGTAACATTACATAGAGGAGACACTGTGTTCACTGGCTGATGAAATGCAGCTGGGAATATTTACTTTGCTACGATTGATACAAGTTAAATCTCTGGGTGGAATCACCTGCTTGCTAGTTTTCACTCTTCTATTCCATGTGCATATGAATGACTCAGCACTAACACTGGATTTAAAGTACTACATAGAGAGTGATATGGATAAGCCTACAGCTGAAACCACTAGTTAATGAATTGATAAATATTTTACAAAATAATTTTGAGTTTAATAGGTTGATGAACAATATATCTTTGGCTTTTGTACTGTAGTTTTGACAAAACAAGCTATTTTAATCTGTCACCTTGGAAATTTTCATTATTTTCTGACAATTTATTTTTTATTATAGACTATTATATATTATATTATTTGATTATTTTTACTGATGCTTTGATGTGTAAATAGAATTTTACGCTTTTAATTGGTTGAGTGCTGTTAGTTCTAATGACTCTCATTCTATAGGGTAGTTTATTCTACAACGATGCAGCATATATTGTACATTTGTCCTATATTTTATACTTCAAATCTGCAACTACAGCTGTCAAATGAATCGGAGTAAAAAGTGCAATATTTCTCTATGAATTCTAGTTTGAGTAGAAAAAACCTATAAAATAGCAAGAAATGAAAATAATCAGAGTTAAAGGGCCAGCGTGAAGGATTTAGGGGGATTCCTGGGCAGAAATTCAATATAATAATCATAATTATGTTTTCATTAGTGTGTAATCACCTGAAACTAAGAATCATGTTTTCATGACCTTAGAATGAGCCATTTATATCTACAGAGGGAGCAGTTCCTAAGCCAAGAATGGACAAAGCAGAAACTTGCTCTAGATTGGGCCTTTCATGGTTTTCATATTTCATTGCGGCCACCATAGGAGAGACTGAGATGAATGGTGTTCATTTGATTACAACCACACTGCTAGATGTCACTAAATCCTACACTCTAGGATCTTTAAGTACTTGAGTAAACATTCCACTGCTGTCGAGCATAAACTTTGCTTTGTGTGTTTGCCTTATGTGAGATATTCACTATCCCGTGCAGCAAACTCCTGCTCCTGCAAACTCTCTTACACGGAATAAAGGTGACTTCCATTTCCACTTGCACTAACCACTAAAAGAGTCACGCATTGTACTAGACTGTATACTACTGTGTCAATACAGAGTAGAGCTGTCTGTAGAGCTCAGAGATCCGATTGGATTTAGTAAGAAAAAAAACAGCAGTTTTGGGCTACAACAGGTAGGGAGATTGAAAAGGAGATTGAGTCTCTTTCACATTTTCACTCCAGCTGGGGCCTTAAAGCACATTGCCTGGCCACATCCCTACCCAGCAACCCCTAGTGCTCCCCATATCATCAGCCTCACTCGTTTCTGCTGTCAGCACACATCTGCTCTGTGTTACTGCTGGAGCCTGTGCTGTCAACTCAATTAGGCTCTTTCTGCACCATACAGAAATGTACATTACATGTGCATACATGCAAAAGCACAGGCTATTCTGAATCACATGGCGGAATTCCAGTAAAGTCCTGCATGTACAGTTTGAACCATCAGACCTAATTAAGATGATTTCATGTTACAAGGTCGTGCAGGTGCCATAACACATTATGGTGCACGTAATACTGTATATCACTCCCTGTGGTTCCTAATTAGAAAAGTGACATTTTAGAGACAGTCTGCAATCAAGGACTCAGTAAAAATTTAATGAAAGTGATACCACAAAATGCCAATACTCTAGTATTAAAAGGTTGTGAAATCCCAGAAGATCTAGCAGACAATATTATCATCACACAAAGAGATAGAAAGACAGTTAAAAAGATTAAATGACCTGTGACATCCACAACTGTGTTTTGGGAAATTTGACACTCAACAGAAATGACTGCTTGAAATTCACTCATTAAGGTAAGCAGTCCTGACAAATTAAAAAACTCTCCGCCCGAAAGCAATCCGAGCAAACTAATGTTTATGTCGCAGTGTATCGGCACTGATGTGACACGACTGTTCAAGCTGTAAATCACCCACCTCCCAAAACAGATTGTTCCTAAATAACAAGATGAATTTTTGCAGCGAGCTCTGCTCTGTGTTTAATTATCCACACAATCAGCAGCAGATGTTTAGTTGTAGCCAATGTGGACCAGTCGCACTCCTAGGCATATAATGAGGGAACACGCTCTGGCCAAGCTTCAAACGGCTTTCCAAGAGTATGAGTCTTTCTAGATGGCATCATTCTATATTGTTTAATCTTGTTTAATCAGCACCTGTAGGAAATTGGCAACTGAGCTGATCTGAGAGACTCAGATCTGTGATCTGAGTCTGAAAGTTCCTCAGACCTCAAGAGGAAAAGATGTGTGCTTATTGTGCAATCAGCTTTGAAAATGATCCACACTCACACCAACAGTTTGCAAAAAGCCACACTCACAAGATTTTCTATAACATGAATTCTTAATGTGTCTCGTGCATTCACAGGCACTGGCATCCTTTTACACACAGCTGGTTTGAATGCGTCTCTCAGTCTCACAAGGTAGCATCTCATATGAAACAAAATTAATATTCAGACAGCATGTTGTATAGGTCTGACACTCACTCATACATTCAGGAGAATAGATAGAGGCAAGCCTTTATTTTTCAACTCCCAGAAGTGTCTGTTTCTTCCTATCCGTTTCCACTTCATTAAATTATCCATGCCTGGCCAATCACAGAGGGTCTCGGGTGTGCGGCAAACCAAACGGGGTGTGAGGTAACCGAGTGCAGCAGCTGTATGGAAGCACTACATCAGCGCCGGTGACACGGTGGGCACTCTCATCCAATCACTTCTGCCCCTGCTGTGTGTGTGTGTGTGTGTGTGTGTGTGTGTGTTCGCAACCAATCATAAAACATTCCCGCTGTGTTTCTCTCGGCCAATCACCTTGAGGCCCTGCTGGGTGCTGAGAGTCAAGTCTTGATTTATATCAGATAAAAAAAGCCTCAGGGTAATATTTGGGTGTATGTGTCTTGTATAACATACCTCAGTCTCTTGTAGTACTGTTTAACCTTATCCAATGAGGCAGCATTGATTTGGGCCTGGTATTCCTCCACTGACACATTGTCTCGGTAGTAGTAACCCTCCATGCTCTCCAGTGCTACAGATCAAAGCAAAAAGTAAAAGATAAAGTGATAGAATAAATAAATAAATGCATCTATCTGCCAGCATTTCCGCTCATCTATAAAGTGGCTTTCATCTCTGCCACACATGCTGACTTAAAGTTCCCTAACCAGGCTCGCCGTACCTTGTGTGAAGAGCACAGGGTAGATCTTGATGCCTCCTCCGTTTCTCAGCCTGTGAGGCAGCTGGGAGAAGTAGAAACTCTCAAGGTAGAAGCAAACCTTCAAATTCTGACGGGTGCCCTCCACCTGGTATGATATGGGCATGTCTGCCAGAAGAGAGGAGACATATTCAAGAGCACTTAAGTTCAATCGCGTTTTCATAAAACGCAGCAGCAGCAATGATGTGGCTGATATGATGCCACAAATGCAAATCAAGCGTGAGTTAAAAGTCTCAGTGAACATACTGGCCACCAGAGGCTCTCCTTCAAAATGCTGGAAGTAGAACGTGACCTTCTCCAGGTCAATTAGGGCCACCTGAGTGTCCTCCAACATGGCCTGCTCATCAGTCTGAAGAGAGAAACATGTCGTACTAGTAAGAGGGCCGTGGTGGAGAAAGCATTTTCATTATTTTCTTAGTAAAAGTAGCTGCAAAGAGATGAAAATAGAAGGTGAACATCAATTTTACACATTAAAATCAGGTCTTGGGGAGTACTATTAAAATTAAAAGTACACAGTATGCAGAATAGCCCCCCTTTTAAAAATAAAACATATTTGAAGAAAAACAGGAAGGCCTCTTTCATGGTGTGATGTGATGGCGGTTGTCTTAAGTTGCTATTTTACCTTTGTAGGTCAAGGTGGAGGCAATTTGAGCTACCTCTGTGTGTGTGTGTGTGTGTGTGTGTGTGTGTGTGTGTGTGTGTGTGTGTGTGTGTGTGTGTGTGTGTGTGTG
>JBBPCS010000002.1:4119869-4131348 GCA_037974645.1 Hollardia meadi
ACACACACACACACACACACACACACACACACACACACACACACACACACACACACACACACACACACACAGGCAGTGTGACTTTGTTGTTTGTTTGGGATGTCATTACTCCATGATATCTTTTCATAGCAAATAAATATAGAAGCAAAAAACTTCAAAGTAACTTCAATCTTCAAAATGTTGTATATTTAATCTTTAAATGTATTCCTTATGGGATCAACAAAATATAAAAGTTTGAAAGGATGCTCATCTGCAAGATAAACTGGAATTTAAAAAAACAAAACAAAACAGCTTTAAAAAATAAAGTAAGAAAGTTTCCACTAATAATTCACATCAATAACATCTGTACAGATGTTAGCTGACCCACCTGGCTAAACAGATGTTCCAGAAAGCTGTGAAGTTTCTTTTGCTTTTCATGAGACAGCCACACACTGGAGGGCATCTCATCTCCTGCAGAGGTGTGGTCACAACTTGTCAGCATTAATCTACTAAAGTACCAATCACATGCATGTTTACTGTACGTTGTCTTACTACAGCAACACATGACGGCAAATTCAGACCCCAAACTTATACATTTCCTTTCAAATGAATTAGTTCTTAGCTTTTAGCTCATGGAAAAGAGACAATATCTGACATCAGATACAGTACAACTACAATGTGTTTGTATGTGTGTGTGTGTGTGTGCGCGCGCGCGTGTGCGTGTGCATGTAAGATCCTAGGAGACAGACGGAAAGAATATTTGACAGGATACACAGCTGCGTAAGATGTTAATGGCAAATCCAGCTGATGTGTGGCCAAACGCTTGTCACATCCAATTAGATTCAACTTGAGGCTTTTTTGTTCTCACCCTCTAGACAGTATAATCATGCAGTTAGATTGTAATCATGACCCATCACTTATGGGACTATTTTGCAACGTTGTGGTTAATTTGGGTTTATGGATTATGACACTCAGATGAGAACACTGATTTCTGTCTTACAGTCACATGGTCACAGTGTGCTAAGTATGGCCATACAGATGTTATACAGAGAATTCATTCAGTTATATTCTTTCTGACAAATAAGTTTACTAATGTGCGATGTGTGTGTCATGTCCACTGTGTTGCATTTGTGTACCTGAGTCCATCTCATCGCTGTGAACGTAGGAGCTACAGTGGCTGCTGCAGATACTGGTGAAGGAGGCAATAGAGTTTCTGTTGCTGTTACAGTCACTGAAGGAAACAGGGAGATAAATGTTGAGGAGAAAATATACTTAGCTTTCTGTACAGTATATAATATGATATTCTATAGTATTGTATATTATGTTGTATGTATGTTTTTTCATCTAACCTCTCTTACTGTTTTTCTTTGACTAGTTCTTTAAGATTTCTCTAAAACCTCTGATGTAATCACAATTCACTTCACGGTTTTACCTGTACGAGTCTCGGTTGCTTATTGTGTCGTGTCCGGAGTCCTCCTGCTCGTCTCCCGCCACGTTAAAACACACTTTCTTCCCGTTCCGCTCCCCCTTCTCCCCCTCACACTCTACCGATATGTAACTCTCTGGGGTAGTCGCCTCTGTCGCTGGAGGGTGGGTGATGGAGGATAAAAGGCTGATGGAGAGAAGGAGAAAAATGGCAGAAAGGATAGAGGAAGGGTTACTTAACAGAGCTATGACATTTATCCAAAACTAACACTTGAGACAGAAGGATAAAAACAGCTTCTTTATTCCGACTAATGCAACAAAGGAAGCTCTTACAGGTGTCCCTGTGCTGTAACATATTGAACTGTACAAACTGTATGTGCAGCATGTGCATGGGCTCCAACAGGTGAGCGAGTGAGCCAAACAAAACTCCAATCTGTTTATGCTTGGCTTCCGCACAACAGCTTCAGATGGTCAGGAACCTATTGGGAGTCTTTTTCCTTTTCATTCATTTGGTTTAATGGTTTGTCTGTGAAAGACAAGAGCAGCCCTACATGGCATTGTGAAAGTCTGCTCCAAGATAATTGGAGCCCAGCAAAGAAACTTGTGCTACTTGTGGTCCTGCAAGCAAAAGGAATCATCAGCCAATCTAGCCATGATTTGTCAAGACAATTTACTGTAATTCCCACAGGCCGGCGATATATGTTAGTAGAACAAACCATTACTCTAAGTCCATCATTCCTTCTGCTATCAGTCTACTAAATGTAGACAGCAGTCATTTTAAATGACCGTTACATTATTTAAAACTCATTATTTACACAAATTATAACAAAACTTTTCTACTATTGATGGTTATGTATTTATTTATGTCTTATGTAGACATATGTTGTCTTTAACATTTAATTAACTATTTACGTCTGTGCATTTTGGATTATTTTATGCATGGAGTTGTATGTATGGACCGGGTAAGCTGCAAACAAACTGCCCTTCTTTGGGATCAATAAAGTTGTCCGAGTTCCAATCTGAATCCACATCGTATTAATAGGCTCAAAAATGTAGCTGGTTACAGCTGTGTCAACACCTTGCAACTCCACTGCAAAGCTCAGCTTTCAGTGTTTCCCGCCGGCCTGTATCGTATCAAACGACTATCAGAAGAGCAGGAAGAGACCAGCCAGGATATTTTCACAGTTGCAGCAACACATGGTGGCATTTAAAGCCATATTCCAATAAAATCCAGGCTTGGACTTTTTTTGATCTCTCTCCCCACACACACACACACACGCAACGTCTTTTTATATTGGAGCTTCCACTTTTGTGTGTCCACTTACATTTTACATTCTGTCAAATAGGGAGCAGTGGGAAGATGCTGTTTGAGGCCTCTCAGAGCTACGTGAAGTAAACAACCTGTCTCCCTCATGCTACCCAAATGCATCTCAGATTTTTATGCCTCTTTATGCTTTAAACACCTCTCCATTTCCCCCCTTTCCTCCCTCTCTATTGACCCCCTTTCTTCCCATTCACAGGCTGACTAGGCCACAGAGATGCCCTCATTATGGACCACTCCAGGAGCCACCACAATGCCCCTCCAAAGCAGAGTGGCATTCCATCGCCATGGAGAAGCTCTCCTGGCCCTGTGATTGGCTATTGGTTAATAAAGAGGTGAGCGCAGTTTGGGGTCTTTGGGGCGCAAACTATCGGAGGGAGCAAGACAGAATAACAATGACTGGATCAGAGAAGGGGCTTTGCCAGAGAGAGAAACGAGGGGAACAAATAGAAAAGAGTAGGCCAAAGTACACCACTGCTTATCCAAGAAAACAGAAAGATCTCTTAATCTCTCACAGGAAGCTCTTTAACCCACCTCGAAACATTAAACCATTAGACATCAATCGCTTTCATAAGTGCATCTGCATTACAAAGCGTCACATCAGGCAGTTTCCTGATAGGATATTTGCATGCTTTAATCCAAACTGAGGTAATAAGTCAGTGGAACCTATAGCTGCAACACCGCTACCAGCCTACGCAATTAATTATGCACACAGAATAAGGAAAACATGTGAAAATCGAAGAGGAAAGTAGGAAGGGTGGGCATTTGATCCAGGAAGGGAGGAGGTCCTGATATAAAGCACGCCACGGAGCATGTCCACATGTAGCTGTGACCCCTCGTCTGTGGCCCCCGAGGCAAAGGACCACAGGTCGCTGCCTCAAAATGGATTCCTCTAGAATCAGCCAAGACATTATGTAACATCATTCTACGTTCTGTTGTTTTCTTTTCCTGAATTACTTGAGGATATTTCTAATCTCTGATGAATGTACCACAGACTTCCTCTCTTGACTTTGGGCTGGGACGGCCACTTCAGTTCATTATTAAAAAAGTGGTGCTGTCAAAGTTAGCCACACCCAGTAGAGAAAGAGAAAGAAACACAGAGAGTGATGAATGTCTCTGTCTATGCCTGTAGACAGGTGTGCAGAGAGCAAGACATGGAGGAAATGAAACAGGACAAAGAGAAACTGAGAGACTTCGACAAAACCAGCAGGGCTAGGAGAGAAAGGTTAGGGTGTGAGTGATCAAAACAAGTAGTACTGACCCCAGGCCAGTCAACAAACAGGTCAATATGCAAACTAATCAGATGAAGAGCTCAAGAGGGTTGAACACATCCACAGAGGTCAGAGCAATGCACCCAGACTGCAAATACAAGCGACACAGCCCATATTAGTTCCACTGCTGTGAAACACTCATGCCCACCCACACGGCTCACTCTT
The DNA here is from genome assembly GCA_037974645.1 of Hollardia meadi. NCBI lineage: Eukaryota > Metazoa > Chordata > Actinopteri > Tetraodontiformes > Triacanthodidae > Hollardia > Hollardia meadi. The sequence goes on from JBBPCS010000002.1 coordinate 4,124,031, forward strand.
TAACAAGCTCCCGATGTGAGCATGTGTGTGTATCTTTAAACAAACGGAGGATGGCAAATGTCATTATCCCCTCACCAGCCGTGTCCATTTGAATGCTCATGGAGACGACTACACTAATTGGCACCGACAGGAGCATGACAAAGTTTGTCCAGACGCAGTCATTAAGAGCCCTGCTGTGGACTCAAGTCATTATTACCACAGTAAGGAGACAGCTCCGCTCCATTTAGAGACTTTGTGTCATTTTTCAAATGCTGCTGCCTTCACTGAGGAGACTTCTAGTGACTAAATCAATCAGATGATCATCTAAAGATTCATGATGCATACATCGATTGACATCAGTCAGATGTCCATCAATAATTACTAACTTCTGCAGGGGAAATCTGGTACAATGATCAGTTTCCAGGCTGTACACACATTGCTAACATACAATTAAGTCTGTATATGTGTGCTGTTGTGTTTCTGTGCACTGTGTGTGCATATATCAGTGGTCCATTATTGCTGAATGGCATTTCCAGAGGGCACCTGGCTTAATGACACACCCTTCACTTCACTGAGATTGTATTTCCTGTTTGGGGGTGGGGGAGGTCGAACTGAGGCGGTGTTTCCCATTCCCTTTCCGTACCCTTGTGCGTCTCCAAACAATGAACCAGGCGACATTGCTGAACCCAGAGTGGCCAGCCAGGAAGCACTAATCTAACACAGACACACACACACACACACACACACACACACACACACGCACGCCATATCTGGTTTAAACTCCTGATCATTAATGAAGCATGAAGATGGCTTTGTGCACAAGTTGTGCAGACACTAGTGGAGAAAATTCACTGACTTCTGAAATCAGTTTTCTCCTTTTTTATGTCTCTCTCTCTCTCTCTTTAGAATCAGCGGGAGGGTATCGCTTACTGTCATAAACAAAAAGTGATTTAAAGTGTTTAGAGATTAACATCAAACTCGAACTGATTTGATGAAACAGAGCACTGGGAACAACTTGTTAGGGGGTTCTTGCATATGAGAAATACATAAACCCGTGTTACTTGTGTGTATGTTTATGTTTGCAAATTGCAAAGGCTGCGTAGTTAGAGATGCTGTATAAACTGCAAGTATGTAATATCCCCACTTACTCATGAATATGGGCACCGTGCGTCTCCATCTCCTTGACAACCGTGGTGAGTTTGTAGAGGAGTTTCTGGTAAGCATCCAGGGTGAGCAGGTCTTCCTCTCTGAGCAGGAAGCGAAGGCCGTGACCCTCCGTCCTGCCCAGGCTATGACCCGACGGTGCGGCCATAGTGGTGATAGTATGTTGGACATTAACCATGGGGTTTAGCTTACCTGAGGCAACACAAACATGGCGTTAAAAATGTCTGAAATTTCACAGCAGATTCAGACGCATCATAACTCAACTGTACGGGTGTGTTTCATGCTCACCCTGCTCAGCACTGCTGTGTCCTCCCTTCTCCAGCGTGTTCTTCCTGTTGTCCAGCTGCACACCAAAGGCACTACCCAGAGAGGTGGTGGTCTTTGGGTAGGACACCTCCATTACATTGATATGACAGTTTGTGGGGCAGAAGTCGCTGCTATGGAGGGGGGACACCTTAGCTTTCGCCTGCTTAAAGGTGGGCCATGCTCGGTTCCTCAGTACTCGAGCAAACTGTAAAAAAAAAAAGTAGAAAAGAGAGATAAGCGAAAAGATAATTTGTGAGAAATATGGGTGCAGATCTTGCATTACAATTGCACTTACTGCATGACATATTGACTGCTGGAGAATAGGGATGACAATTTTAGATCAGACAGGCTTCAAAAGTCTGTCTGCACAAGAATAAAAGTCTCCACGTGAAACACAGAATATCTGGCAACTAAATGTACTGTGTTGTGCTTCATACATGACAACTAGCACTAGAGGAGAAGTATAAACACCCATTACTGTACATTTTCTACATTCCTCTTTTTTATGTGACAGCTAAATTATTTCACCCAAATCAAAGATCGAAGACAGGCACATAGCATCATCACTGCTCACATACTGTATGTGAAGAACTCCAGACCCCAGCACGACCATTTATCATTTAAATATATGTGAATTGAAATAAACTGATGTAAAGAAGCTCACATCAGTCAATCCGGCAGGATGTGAGTTGATGTTAGGAATTTGTTGCACAGGATCTATGGTTTTGTTTTTATTACAGTAATATGAAAGACACTTTCCACTGACAAAATGAGATAAACATTCTTTCAGATAACAGTGCATGGATCCTGTTTACACTGTTAAACAAGTGCCAAAATCCTCCTTAGTGGTCTAATGCTATAAAACGCCTGTAGGACTCCACCCGACCCTGTTGAGACATCTCTGTGTAAAGTAAAATAAAAAATAGCCTGAGGGACTGCTTGGATAAAAATAGAGCTCATACAGAAAACCCAATTTTTTCTTTGCAACATTTGGTTCCACTTTCCTTGAACCTTCCTGCACAGGGCCAGCACCCTGGTCTTGGATGTTACGCGGCCTTTGAGCCATCAGATCAGTTTTTAGCAACTCGGGCTGTCAAGCAACATAAGCATAACACGATGTACATATATGTTAGCCAAGGAGCTTAAACCAAACATGTCATCTCAGTTATCTCAGATAGCTGCAGTTTGAAGCCGCTGCTCCCAGCGAAATGATACGCTCCAGATGGACCGCGAGCTGACCTTCTCTTGAGACAGAACAGTCTCACCACATCTCCTGTCTGTTGCTGGAGGTTTGCGGACTCTTATTTCCAGGCCTCAAGTTAACATCGCTCCTTATAGCTCTCTCTCTGTTTTGTCTCTTCATGTCAGTTCCTCCCTCTTTCATCCTTCTCACTTCTCGCCCGTTCTCTCATTCTTCTACTTTTGTCACCCCCCCCCCCCCCCCCGCCCCTTGCCGCCTTTCTCTCTTGGGGTCTGAGAAGGAATGCTCCAGTGCAGGAGGGGATCTTACACAACATGCGTCCTGGCTGTGGCTGCGCAGGGCTATTTATAAGTGACTGCTAATTAATCCAAGGCCCACTCTAATGTTGAGTCACATCTTTTCTTCTCCCCTCTCACACACATTTGCATGCATTTGGATGTTTGGCCAGACATACGCTGACATGTGAATGAAAAGCGATGAAAATACCCAGACTCTGTCAACAACCAGCAGTAACCTAGTTTTAAAAAAACCCCACTATATACTACGCACAAAATCAGTGACAAGTGTGCAAGACAATGACATTCATCTCGGCTGAACATTTCTTATTCATTCTCAGGTCAATAAGAACTGATTACAGTTTATCACAGCAGCATTCACACACTGACACTTGTTCAGCTTGATTGCAGTGAGTCACTGGTTTGATGCCCCCTGACAAGTTGATGTCAGTGGAGTGAGAAACAAACATCCATCAGTGGCCATCACCATGTTTTCCTCACTTACATCCTTGTGTTCTTGTGTGCAATTGCAGGTCGCTATAAAGGTTTTATCACAGTGCATCTATGTTAAATTGGTTCAGCAGGATTTGGACTTTTCCTTCTAGGGGAAGAGCAGTTTGGAAACACAGCAAAAACTATGTAAAAGTGGTATTTCTAGACTAACTGTATGCCACTTCTATTATTATCAGTCTACAGAGAATTGCAGAAGACACTTTTCATGGTTTCAAGCTAAAATAAGTAAAAAGAAATGTAAGAAATATGCGTATGCAGATAATGGTGGAGAGAAACCTACCTTTCTGTAGTTGGTGATACGCCTGTTGATGTGCTCCACCCTGTCACCACACATGGCACTGAAGCGTACGTGCAGCTCCTCAGGGATCACATCACAGCTGAAACTCAACCTGCCACACATCTGCACCAGCGTGTCATCATTACGTGCCAGCGCCTCCAGGATCTGGTCAAGGGCAAACAAATGCAGGGATGATTCGCTGATACACAACTGCCTCTAAAATCCCTTTTGGAACAACTAATTGGAATGTAAATAAATGATGGAGCCCCTTTTCAGCGAAAAACTAAGTAAAATTTGGCTGGAGGGCTGATTCCTCCGCAGCAATTTCAATGTGCTATTCATAAACTCATGGAGACAAACGCAGATTGCGATACATATGCTCTATGCATGTTATGTAGGCCTATAACTCTTGACTTCCCAGATTCGAAATTAGATATGAGGAGGAAGATAGAAAATCTCAAAGCTGTCTTAATGAGATGCCCAGTGGAGGAGAGGAAGGCAGGGGAGGAAATGTAATAGCAGAGTGAAGCACAAGAAAGCCATATTAAAATTCAACATCACACATGTCTCAGAGGACATCGTGAACTGCTGGGGCAGATGTTTATAATAATACTACAATTACTTTCCTATTGGTGGGATGGGAAACTACTTATAGTCAAAGGGAAAATGGCAAGTTTTATTTTTATGCATGTCACCGGCTTTCATTTAAGATGGTGCTTTTAAAGGCTTTAGAACATAAAGGGTATAAATTTAGATAATTTGAAGACATGATCCCAACTTGTGATCTCAGCTAGTTTACCGTTAAAAAAAAGAAGAGACTTGTTGTTCAACATGGAATTTGACACAAATATGGCCACACCAGCATGTGTGCATGCACATCTAAGTGAATCTTCGTTCCTTGGTGCATCTCAAATCAGTAGTGATCATTCTGTGAACAACCGCTGGGATGTAAAAAGCATGCACTTAATACAGCTGGGAACTAAAATGACTAAAATAAAACTGACAGTTTTAACAAGCAGGAGAGCTGCTGGCCTTTTCTGGTTGTATTAAAGCATTTAAATACAAAGATTACATTGTGAAATTTGTGTGTCATTTTGAGGAAAATACCATGACATACTCCGTGATTACAAAGTCTGAGATTTCACTCCCATCGAAAATAACTTCCTTCCATATATAAAGAAAAATTATGACTTATTTTCGAGTTCATCTACTGCTATGCTGAGAGGCAGCGGCATTTTTCATGGTTTGTTTACAACTTTATTGTACTCCCTCATGAAGCGAGGCTCAGCTCTGGGGTGATGAACAGCACTCTTCATCACCTAAAACGTAATAAAACTTCCCCTCTGTCTCTCTTTCTTTCTCTCTGTTATCTACAGACAGCATAATGTCAGAGCCTAAACAACAATATGTTTGCTTCTTAAATGCTGATAAAAGTAACTGTCATTAGTTTAACAGGACATTTCCCTAAGGCTGAACAGGGCCATATTAGGGCCATAGATCAGGGCCGGTTCCACTCACATTCTGTGAATTGTGTATTTAGTGCACATGGCACACTGCAGCTCTGTTATATTTTGCCCAAGGCTCCAAAAGTCAACCTGTTCTCTTCTGCCTGATACTGATTAAACACAAATTTGTGAGGAATACGCTCCTCATCTCAGCTGATATAATAACATATTAAAACTAGATGTTGACACGGGGCCCTTACACAAGACAGCACATTAAATGTAGGTAAAAGTGCACATATTTTGTGCTGCAATTAATCAAATTGCCAGAAAGCAAGCATGTGGTTGGATAAAACAAACTTAATATATTTAACTACCAACATCACTGTTTAAAAAAAAAAAAGAATAGTCAAGATCCCACATAATTAAATCACCATCTCAGCACATGTTCAACCATGCAGCCTCCAATTCAGATGTCCAGAATCTTTACTTGGTCATTAATCCTTACATAAATATGAATCTAGCATGTGACAGGAACTCTAATGTACTGATTACATTTATTGGTTTCAAGATGAATGTGGCAGTTTATCATTATACAGATATAAGACCTTATCATTTAGCCCTACATTAATCCAACTAACTCTTACTGAACAGACAGAATACCTTAGCGGTGAGACTGAAGAATCCCTTGGGTTCGACCATCTTTTCCAGCACGTGACACTTGATGCCAGCCGTGCTGTCATATTCATACATCACTCCGTACTCCAGGTGGACGTTGTCTACTGTCAGGCTTACATGGTCCTTCTTCCCATCGATGATGGCTATAGTGTTGAATTTGTCCATCACCTCTGAGATTGCAGAAATACAGAAGAACAAAGAGACAGTGCTGAAACAGATCTCTGGTAATTGGCACGCAAAAATGGCAGCGTGAGTCACAAAAATGATTTTCTGATCATGTTCACAATCTTCGCCACAAAAAGCGTTTTTAATAGGCACACATTCTGCACTGTGGGAGGCCTCGGACCACCAAATCTGCAGCTCATTTCAGAGGAAGGTCCTCTGCACGTGGATTCCCTCCATCACCCTGATGAGGATGAGCACTTTCAAGAGCATTAAGCTAACCAGCTCTGTGCTAACACGATGACTTGATACAGCTCTGCTCCAGAGTTGTTTGCTATGACAGGAATAGCTTTCCTTTTTTACTTTCTCATTGGGATCCATAACTCCTAGGGGGAGAATTAACACTTGATGAGCCAGAGGAGGCGGCTGTTCTCAGGCTAACCCACTCCAGATGAGCCTGTTCGTCGCTGCATATGACTTGTTAACTGGAGAGGAGGGCAGGGTTTGTGTTCCCTCGGAACAAACATCCACACACACCTTGAGTGGAATTTCTTTTTCCCAGTAATTCTCACGTTAGTTTCTTGTGAATGTGTACATGTGTGCTTGCGTGCGTGTGGTCACCTTCTACTTTACACTCAAAGCCGTCTCCATTCTCCTGAGGCATCGGCTTCTGGTTAGTTTTCTGGTTGTCCTCCTGGGCACTCTCACTGTTGTTGTACACCCACTTAATAGTATCTTGCTGCGTGGGAACACAAGAAAGGGATTCATTTTAAAGCGCAATAAAAACACTTCTGCGTCATGAAAATATGAAACGGTTGAAAAAGGATGATTTGTCTCAATCAAAAAAAATTGATTTTCTATTAACATATTGAACTGTAAAACTTGTGTGTGTTTTCACTTCATTGTTTTCATTAAATTGACTGGAGCCATTACAGTCACACATGCCAGTTGACACATTATGTCAACACAAATTAGTCTATTGTACACAGCGTCACTCTTAACCCTCAATTCTCACTCGTGATTAATAGATGCCATTTCTGTGGCTGTAGGGATTGGAGATGCGAAAAAATAAAACTAGGTTTGGGTTTGATGCAGCATGTTTAGTCAGATTGTGCCCAGTTATGGCGTGTAGTGTCACAGTTGGATTGTCAAAGCATGAAGTTTAAAACATATGGGGAAATAATGCTTGATGAGACCACAAAATCAAACTCATGCCAACCTCATTAACTCACTCTAGCATGCCACACAGCCTTGTGTGTGTGTGTGTGTGTGTGTGTGTGTGTGTGTGTGTGTGTGTGTGTGTGTGTGTGTGTGTGTGTGT
>JBBPCS010000002.1:4131448-4142027 GCA_037974645.1 Hollardia meadi
CACACACACACACACACACACACACACACACACACACACACACACACACACACACACACACACACACACACAGCACATTTCTACTTTGCTATCCCACTTAGATTGCTTAAGGAAAAAAACAAGATTCAATTCCCCTGAGAACAGCCAGGCAAGGCCATGGATTGTTTTAGTATTGGACCCTATCAGTGCCAGCCTTGATAGCAGTGCTACTAAGCACGCTGTGTGTGCTAGTGAAAATGAGGAATGAAAATAAAAAAGCTGCTCCATCACAGGAACAGAACCACTAAGAAACATGTGAATAGGTACATGGGAATTACTGCAATGTGGAAAGTGACTGATAACCAGATAATTCTTGGTTTTGGCAGCACCATTAAACAACCAGCTGAGCCACATGGAGAGCATGAGAAGGGGAAAATTGGCCCCATGTGGCCAAGTCACGCACACCCACAGAGGCTGGTGTGGCAGCTGCTTACCAGCTGTGCCGCAATAACAGAAAGGTGACGGGAGGCCTTTTTCTGATGAAGGCAGACAGTTCAAGTTGTTGAGGCGGTGATCTCTTACCTCTCCCAACAGCATGGACCACAGAAGGACCGAAGCCACGAATCTGGAAACCCAATCCATCAGCCGAGTCTGGGATCTTTACCGTCCTGGGGACAAGACGAGGGCAAATAGGAAAGCTGATACAAGATGACTTTGACAATATCGCTTCAAAAGTAACTTTACACATATGCACACATTAATACGCATCCATATGCAGATCTGACATACTCTCTTGGTTTGGTGCTAACGAGCACCCTGATGGGTCCCTTGCTGTTGAAGCACTGCCTGAGGAGAACTTCCACTTCAGAGAAAGGCCTGAGGAACACCAGGTCTCCATTTATGGCAAACAATTTCTTCCCCACCTCTAAGCCAGCCATCTTACAATAGAATATAACAGAAGAGAAGAGAATAGATGATAATCGAGCATTAGATTTTAATGTCATACAGAGTCAATGAAATGCCAGTTTTAGCTTGAAGTTAACTACTCTGGTATAAAAACACCAATAATCCCAAAGGTTTTCTATATATAACCAAGAAAAGCGTACACACTTCCAGTCATATGAGACAATATGGGATAACTTTTATCTATGAGGATACAGCTGGATACAGTTGTGGATTTCATTGTCCCAGACTGAATATTTAACACACAATGTCACCAGTCTCTATGCAATCCAGACCTTCCAGGGGGATTCAGTGCAGGAGGGAACTGGAGGGAATTACAGGTCGTTAGCCGAGTTTTCATCACATTCGCCTTCAAACTCCTCTGTCCCATTTTTTAATTTGCAGATCAAAGCTAAACACCACAGGAAACTGTTAATGTACTCTATTTCTATTTCTCTATTTCTGCATGTAAATGCTTTTTACTCTAGCTTCAGTGTCCATCATCACAAAGCAAGTTTAGTTCAGGAAACATTTTTGTGATGATTGATTTTTATTTGTTTTTTTCAGTTTGTTTGTATTAATAGTGACATCTGAAGAATGATAGGAAACTAGAGAGAGAGGATGACATGCAGCAAAGATCCCAGACTGGAATCAAACCTGAGCTGCTGTGGTAAGGATTTAACGTTTGGACATGGTGCGCGCACTCTCTCAGGTGAGCTAGCAGAGCACCCTGCATTTGACAACAAAAGGCTTCTGCTGATTGGTGCTCAAGTACTACAAAGGCATCACAGCTTTGCAGAATAACTTCTGGAATACAAAGATTCACTGTCTGAACACTGGAGCCCTACTGTGTTATAACAGAGATTAAATGGATTTACTTTCCACTGTACAATACTGTGGGTAAATCAGTAAGAATTAATAACGTAATTTTGGAAATCACTTAATTCAATAGGATTGTTGCACTCAGTGGATTAGCAGAGACAAAGGGAATTCAGATGAGGCTTTTACATACCAAACAGACAGAAATGGAGAGTCCTAAATCGAAGAAGCCATCACATTAGTTGTGTTGCAACATCTAATTTTATGTAGCCTGCTCTGCTGAAGAGATTTCCTCTTTCCTCCTCGTCTCCATTGCGGTGAAGCTTCAAAGCACAAAACAAAAAGTACATGTGTGGTGCACATTCTCACCTCAGCTGGGGAGCCCTTCTCTACAGATTTGATGATGGGGACTCTGTTTCTCTCTTCCAGGGTAAAGCCATAGCCTCCATCACTGGGCCTTATCTGGGGAAAACAACACGTCTCCCATCAGCAAAATCCCAAGCCAGCAGACATTTTCACAGAGCACAAACACACAGACGCACACCAGAAGCTGATACTGCTACAGACAGATAGCATCCATGTAAGTATTTGGTCACTCCTCCGAAAAGAATGCTTACTGAGGTATAAAATAGACTTTTGCAGTGTTATGACTTTTCCCTCTCACAGCTGTGTGCTTCCTAATGATACACTGTTCTTTTGGTTTGTTCTGGGTTGTGGGTACATTAGAGCAAAGTTGCAGCATATAAGACAGACTGAGGGCTAATCAATCAATAAGCCACCAAGGAGTACTGTAAGTGGGCGCTTACCAGGAGAGACTTAGAGATGACGTTCTCAACTATTTTCAGGTCGTGCTTCATGGGTTTGTGTTTGGTGTTGGAACCCTCCATCTCCTCATCAGCAAAGAAACGAAACAACAAGGGCTCATCCTTGAATTCACTCTTTTCTAACACTGAGGGAAGTCACAAAGAAGTCATGGATGAATAAAAGCCAGAAAAAAACAACAACAACTCAAATGAAACTTGCTGAATAATCATATTTCTGGAAAATATTGTTTTTTTTAACGTAAATCATGTATGTAATCATGTATACATAACTTTTTCCTCAAAAGTATAATACCATGTTATTGTCACAGGTAGCTATGCAATCGGTTCCAATTTAAACAGTATAAAAAACAATGAACAGATTCTTGCTTGAGTTTCCATCACAGTGAACATCAAGTCTGCAGTCCGTTACATTATCTTTCTCATGGTAATGTATTTTTGAGAGCAGTTAGATTTGAAAAGTACAGTATGTACTAAAAATTATGAAGGCTTGACAAACTGCAGGGAAATGGCATTCATATTTAATTAAATTAAATAATAATTAATTTAACTTTAACTTTAATTTAATACAGATATGTGAACATGGGATTTGTGGCAAGACAACTGTATGAAATTAAAGCATGTTCTAGTTCAAGGCCTATTCATGGTTAATTAAAAACTTGACTGTTGACTCAGGCATTCATTTCTTTTTGGACACAGAGAGGATAATGTGACACTCTTTATCTTAGAAAGCTGTCTGCAGAAGCAGAAAATACTAATAACAATCAAGAATTTTGCATTAAGAGGTTTAAACATTATTAGTCGCATGCCAAATTGAGCATGCCCAAGCACTTGAGCACCATGTATCCCAAAATCCAGAGAAGGGGAGACCCCATTTTTGTGACAAGATATTGCTTTTGAATGTATCCAGGCTCCACAGCAACATAACGCCTTTACCAAGACTTCAGTTTTGAAATGAAAAAATAGCCCTGAGGGGAAAAACAGAGTTTCCCTCTAACATTCCCTCACTTCATTCCCCTCAGGATCAGATACAGCGCCAATAGTTTTAATGGCTACATCATCAGGCCAAATAACTTAGTGGCACGAATGGTAAAATTACCCCGAAGGCTGTGGGAGTGAGAGGAAGTTTGATGGCTGGGACTGCTATGTTCCATAGCTGTGCTGGTAATGTGTAGTGTGAAGCGTCAACTGTGGGTAGTTTGGAGCAGTTACATCATGGAGGTATGAGGCGACACGCTGTGACTCATACAGTTATGTGTATGATGTGGACTTTGGCACGAGCAAAGGGCAGAGTTAAAAACAAGCCTGACTCGCACAAACAAACTGTCACCATGGCGACTACCAACCATTTTGCCCTGAAGCTGACAAACATCCATGTGTTATCTACCAAGTTCTCACAGCTACAGCAAACCATGCTTGTATCCTGCACTTGCTTACTTTAGTCATATGCACACAAGTATGTATGAAGTTAATGATAGTAGGCATGAATATAGTCATGGCCCTAACCGCACAAATACACACATGTCTATATACACAAATGTATTCACCGGATTGGAAAAAAGTTCTATTCCTATAGCATGTCAAAGGGATTATAAGTAGAAATGGAAAGAGAACAAGAGTGGTTGTGTTCTAAAGCACGACGGCAAATGCCAGACGCACTTTGTGCGGTTTCTACAAAGCATTCAACTCTCAATTAGTCAATGATGGAAAGGATTCCACGCTTTGTGAACAGCAGGATCAAAAATTTTGTTTTCTCTGTTGAAATCTTCAGCAGTGAAAAGTGCTGTACCGTGATGCATGAAGCCATTGTCGCAGAGCTCCACCCCCAGGATCAAAGCTTCCTCCCTGGTTCTGCAGTCTCCCTGCACCAGAAACCACAAAAAAAGAGAAAGAGGGGACCAAGCAGAGAAAGATTTAAGCAAAAAAGAGTGGATAGAGTAAATGAGTCAAGAAAAAAAAGCAAACAAGAATGAGAGAACGTGAAGCAGAAAGAGAGATGGAACAAAGGACATTATGTGTTTTGAGATACCACCCACCCCCCCACTCCCTCCTTTGTTCCTGCATCCAAAAGCCCTGAGGCCAGCAGAGCCACACAGCTAAAATCATGCCTAGACAGCATAGTGTGACAGCTCTTGAAGTCCCACTGAAGGAGCGAGAGCTATTCCGCTGGCCCGGGTCAAACACGTTCATATGGACTATTTTATGCACCACACACATGCACACTTATATCCACACATGTGATGTCTGCCATTGATTCTACAGTGGTTTCATTTCTTTGTTGTCGTCCTGAACAGGGCTATCAATCTGTCAACAACAAAGCCCCCTGTCAAAGTCAATAAAACTGAGCTGTCAAACCAATTCTGCCTTTCTTTCTTCCTTTCCTTTTGGTCGGATGGCAGGAAGCACTTTGCTGTCTCAATTTCTTTCCTCTGTTGCACATTTGAAGTGAGCCACAAAACTACATAAATAAGAATCTAATTGATATGTTATGTATAACTTCACAAAACCTCTTCACACATGTAAACCAAAGCACATTTCGTAGCTTGAATAAGAGTAAAGTATCATATCACTATCATATGATTCCACTGCAATTTGATTTATGACAAAATTGCTCGCCCATGACTGTGGATGAAGCAGTTTTATGGCTTACCTGTGCAATAAGCCAATCTATCAGCTTGTTGGCCATCACCACTGATTTGTAGGTCCGCAAATGGTAGTCCTTATCCCTGGATAGGCATAAAAGCAGAAAACATCCCGAAAAGGATTAGGGAACAAAATTCAAGCCTGTTATTCACTTTAACTGTATAAAACCCAGATGGGGAATGTGCAAAGGAGTAATTACTTGGTATATTTCAACACAATGACTGAAAGAGGACTAATAATTCCCACTGTCAGCATGGCGTGGTCTCTTTTCAAGTTGCATCATATGTGAAGAGCGCAAGAGTCTCAGAAGTGAGTTTCTGACAGTTGCTGACAGCAAAACAGAATTCCTCTGAGCATGACTGGTAACAGCCTCTGCAGTGTTTGGCACTGGGGTGCCCCATGTCAGTCGGGTGTTGCTGTTCTCAATGTTACCGATGCAGCCGTAGTGACCCTGAGAATGTCGTCTGAAATGGAGCCGTGACTTTCCCATGAACACATGGGGCCTCCCCAGGGGTGCACAGGAGCTGAGCTGCAGGCCGGGAAAATCCAGAACCACCGTGACTTACACCACTCCATTATTTCCACCACATGCAAACACTCAGACACACACGCATCTGCACACACACAATTCAGACAAGCCAAACATGGCATATGGGCCAAGTTAAAGTCCAATCTCAGCTGTCTCGAGCTCTTCAGAATGTGAAGCCTGCGAGAGGCCAAATGCTGCACTGTTTCCTCCACAATGGAAAATTCTGTTGTGTAACTGTTTTGAAGGCCTGTGTTTTGGTCTCTGATGTGGACCCTCGTGTTGGTATTAGCCGGTGAGGCACGTTGGCCTGCCCTTGCCATGAATAATCCACTTGGACCAGAAGAGGCAAGAGGAATCCTGTTTTTCCTCTGAATGGGATATTAGAGACAGCCAGTTTGGGGCTACAGCGGCTGGCGCTCAGTGAGGCTGTCAGATTGAAAAATGGGGCGGGTAAACAGCAGTCCAGTGTGCGGCCATATGTCGGGCATGAGGAAACAGCATTTTGAGGAGTAACAGAGCGAAAGGTCAGAGAGGTGGTTTTAAACTTGCTGTCCAAAGAGGAAAGTTTCCCTTGACATTTTTTAGGGGTAAATGAATGATGAAGGCAAATGTTGCATTCATTCTTTGGAAAATAATTTACAGAGGATGCTGCAGTATTATAATATGTATATATATATATATATAAAATACAATATATATATTACAATATTTCTCAGATGCGGAAAAGCCAATGTTTCCAATCTGTAAGTTCTCTTTCACTGTATTCTGTTGGTTTGCAGCCTCTCTGTGTGCCTACTGAAAAATCTTTTCATGACATTATTAATCTATGTTTACACAATATTAGCCTACAGTGGACATTTCAAACTGTGCAATCAGATCCCCGGGAGTGGCTAGATTAACAGCTGTCTTGAGAGAAAGGCAGGGGCATGAGGGGAGCACAGAGGCTGTGTTGGGGTGCGTAGTGTACCTTCAAACCTTCGCATCATCGCTTTGCTCTGCCAGGAAATTATGCCTCATTAGGCAGGAGCTGGTTGCTCCAATTAAACTCCAGCATTCCCAGCCCCTGTGATGCATTGTACTAGGCTCTTACTGAGAATACACCTCACAGTTATGCTGGCTAATGACACACACACACACGCACACACACGCACGCACGCACGCACGCACGCACACACACACACACACACACACACACACACACACACACACAATTCTGGTATACCAACAAGAGTTTTTACGTAAGAAGTTTGGCCTCAATACAAAGCCAACACAAAGCCAATGAACGGAACGCTGACACACACACACACACACACTCACACACACACACAAAATCACCCTTTGGGCTTTTTATTAGTTGGCTCAAACAGAAATAAAGAGAAGCTTCAATGCTGGAATACATGCAGGATAGCCCCCTCCAGATATGGCACAGTTTTATTGGTGTGAAATTAATTGCTTTTCATGAGGCCATTTCAAATCCAGCATTAACAGGCAACCTTGATGTGCTGCTTTATGGAAAAAATAAAAAATAAAAATTAGCAGCCTGGAATTTAAGAAAAAAACAAAACAAAGCATACCAGGAAGATATTGCTCCACTTCTAACTCTATTAGACAAAGTTATGTTTCATTACATGTGCCAAAATTACTCAAATTGCATTTTTTGCATTTGGGTTTAAGTGACTACTTCAGTGGCATGCTGGAAGTTTCTGGTTTCACACGCTTAAATTAATTACTAAGTGTATATCTGGATAACATATGGAACAAAGAACATTGTCAGTACTGAAATTTGAAAAAAACAGTGTTCAGATATCTAAATGGCTATTTTGGATCATGTTGAAGAATTAAAGTCAATGTTTTCCTCCAGCAGTATAAACCTGTGTCAGACCTTTCAGAGCAGAGGATCAATATGCTGTCGGTCACACACTTACACAGTGAAATGTGTAAGACCTGTGTATTCTAACTAAATGGTCCCTGTAAAATGCTCCATAACAGAAATAAGGCAATTTGTAGCTGTGATGAATGGATTGAACCATGTGACCCAAACATAGTTTAGACACACAACAAAGGAGGAGAAGATGACCAGAAATCATGTGGTTTGTATTTAGAAACAGGGGAAAGTACAAAAATGACCAATCAATGACAACTCAAAGTCTACTTACTTTAGCTTTCAACTGTATTACATAGTCTTCATGAGATAATAGAGTATCTGTGAACCTGCGAACCTGCGAGCTCAGTAGGTGTTTAAATTTCATCTGTAGCATTTTTGGGACTTCTTCTCCCTGTTGACTTACTTAAAGTCAAGGCCTGACCTCGGTCAAGAACATACTGTACTTTCATGCGGCTGAAGACCATGTCATATGGTTTAACGCTCCAGAAAATGCAGGATCATTACTTATTTTCTGGTCTATTGAGATCCTCATTAGTGAGAACAGCAGTACCCCACACGTCACACATGTTCACCACCAAGATCAATGCTTTTTCCAAGCTTTTGCTAAAGCTTTCAACAGTATCACATGGTCTGCATCAGGGAATTTTGCTCAGTTGCGATGGAAATGGATCGGGTTATATGCAAGCTCAGTAGCTGTTTAAATTTCATAAATTTTTAAGACTTCTTGTCCATGTTGGATTTAAGTTAAGGCTTGAGCGCTGCCAAGAATTAACTTTCATGGTGATGGAGATCATGTGATGACATTGAAAGCACCAGAAAAGGCTAGTGGGGGTAGTTTTGTGAAAGCACTATTTGGATGGTCAAGACCAAACTTTCAAGCTGATGAGGACCACCTAATTGAAAGCTCCAGTAAAAGCAAGTAAGAGGACCTTGAGTTATGTCAAACTACTATTCCGAAGGTCATCAAAGAATTTGGGGGTGCAGCTGGTCAAGAATTAAATTTTAGGTGGATGAAGACCATGTGATGTAGGTGAAAACTCCAGAAAAAGCTAATAAGAGTAACTTGTTGCAACTACTATTAGTTGGGATTGCTTACTGCTACTAGAACTATTTCCAAGGTCAAGAATGAAAACTTGTCACATTGTTTACATACCAGCATTTTCCAACAGGCTATTAAATGCTGAAAATGAACACTCAAAAGCACCAAGGCAAACTTTATCACAATGCCAGCCATTTATCTGAGTCACATATGTACCCAAAATACTTGTAACATCTGATAGATTCAATCTTCTTCACCACATCTGTGTTTTGAGACCAGCAAGATAAAAACTGCGAAGCCCAATCACCCACAGGCCCTGGCGCACTCCATCACCATCTGTGCCAACGTCTCCTCAGTCAGTTCCTCTTTGAAAACAATGAGCTCATAGTTCGCCATGATATTTCTCTCCTCCCCTTTGCTTTGTTGTGGAGCTATTTTAAGAGCAAGAGCCAGATGCTAGGCTACTGGTGCTCCACCTGGCTGAGTTGCAATGGAGTGGAAAGGAAAATGGCCGCCTACCTGATAACAGGAGTGAAGAGGCTGTGAAGACGGCAGAAAAGCCGAACACCCTGAGAAAAACAAGAGAGGAGATTACGTCAGTGATATGGGCGTCAAGTGTGATTTATATTAAATCAGACTCTACTGTTGCAATGTTACCTTAGATATGACATCGTGCATGTCACTTCTGGGGTGGTAGGTGCCATCGTCGTAGCGAAAGCGATACAGTACAGGCTCAGGTTTGAACTGGTATTTGTCTGTGACTAAAAATGCAAAACATAAGGAGGTTTCTGAAAGGTGATGTGCAAGAATGAAAGAAAAAAAAAACAAATTAAAAAGTCTTGAACCCTAAAGGAGTCTTATTCATCTTGTTTCAAGTCTGAAGGCATAAGAGGTTTAATAACATATTCAGGCCAAACAGGGCTGAAACAAGCTTTCCAGACAAGAGGAAGACTCAAACCTCACACAGAGATAGCACAGCTGCTCAGAGCTCCCCGCTCCTCTTGCTTTAGGGGACTTTTTCGAAGACCCTGCTAATAGTAATAACAGTTGGCTCTGTATTCTTGGCTGCAGCCATGCGGGTTCCATTAAAGGTTTTTATGAAAAGATATTCTATCGTTTTTTACATGGAGACTTCTAACTGCACTGTGAGAGAGCTCAGAGGGGCTCGGAGTTATTCCTCTCTGTCAGGAACAGCTCTAAAGCCCAATCTCATTTCTCTGTGAGGAAGCAATAAAGCACCCCGAGTGATTTAGGATACAACTTGGCTTGGGGCCCTTCTCTTTTGAGGAAAAACTTCATGCAGAGCAGTATGCGCCATTTAGTATGAATGCAAAGCATTAGCCAGCTTAAGCCTCATGCACTAAACACACTTGTTACACAAAGCCAGAGAACAGCCACTGTGCAAATATGACACAAACATTAGGGCGAGAAGAGAATAATATTAATAATCCCTTACCTAAACATTGTGTCAAGGGAGTGTTTAAATGGGACACCTGCTAAAACATAAATAAGACAGCTGTATCTACACTGTCGGCTCAAGCCAGCAAGGGAGGAAAAGTGTTGTGAAACTTGTTGAATGAGGAACATTCATTGGACATGAGGTTAGGTCAGGCAATGGCAGGCACTTGCATGCTCTACACCGTGCAGCACAAAGTAAATTACAATGTGGTAGATTTGAGCAACAGTAAAAGGCCATAAAGCGGGTCAGAGTGGGAGAAAAGAAAGGAGAACCAACCATGGTGGATGATGCCATTCTCCAGCAGAGCTTGGCCCAGGTGAACCCCTTCCTCCGGGTTTCCTGTCTCATCAATTTCCATCAGCCAAGACACAAACTCACTGAGGAGACAAAAATAACACACACACACACACACACACACACACACACACACACACACACACACACACACACACACACACACACA
>JBBPCS010000002.1:4142127-4152368 GCA_037974645.1 Hollardia meadi
CACACACACACACACACACACACACACACACACACACACACACACACACACACACACACACACACACACACTGACTTAGGAACAATGCAATCGGAAATAAATCAGAAATTCCATCATTCCATCATGGAGAATGTGTTTAATCAGTGGAGAGAGCTTTGAATTTACTCTTGATAATCTGTAAATAGGAAAAAAACAACAACACAACGAACAACAAAACATTTAATCTAAATTGATGTGACTATGGCAACAAACACTGTTTTGGCAAAGAGGAATCGTTTATTTACTTCTGAGGGCCACATCTGTCTGTTCAAACAACCAGCAGGATTTAGTGTGTGTTTTATCTAGTTTAACTGTATTTATATACGACATACAATGTAACACTGCCAAATATGAAGGAGTTAATTGGGAAGTTCATGATGTAAAGTGCATGTATGTTTGACTCATTTACAGCTGGGAAGAGGAAACAAACCCACCGCCAAAAAAACAAACAGCATCCGATCTTCTGGTGGCCCAAATGAGCTAAATTGGATAATTCCCCATAATTTAATGACTCACACAGAGATTGAGAGAGTGAAAGAAGAAAAATAAAGAAAGAGAGAGAGAGAGAGATAATAGGCAGAGTAGCAGTAGCCTAGTAGTATCCGATTACATATTTGACGTCCCGTCTCACCATAAAAGCCAAACAAACATGGCCAGCAGGACCACTGGAACTCTGTGGAATTCACTTCCAGGCCATGACGGACGTGGCCGGGTGTCAGTGCAGAGCCAACAGGAGCAATTATATAGATTTCAGAGAAACAACTGAACAAACACCCAAACACCAACCCCTCCTTCATTCGTCCAACACTCTTTAACCACTCATCCCTGGTGCCTTTTCTCTCAGAAATAGACCACAGGGGAAAAATACAAGACTATAACAACGTCAATTTGTCAACCTCTGTACCTTAACCATAGAAGGAGACATACCTTCAAAGTTTGGACTGCACAGTTCTCATGGCCTCGAACAGATTGGGGTCACATATGCAATAAACAGCTTCATGTAGTTTAAATCTACATTTGAGTGGGGAGAAATAGATCAATCAAATACCCCAATATTTAAGACTCATGAGTATACTGTACATATTGATAATTTGTTGTTTGTGTGACTATATTCTGGTCTCTAAGAAAATAAAAATCATGAATACTTTAATCCAGACTTTAGAGGCCCTCAAACTTTGTAAATTAACTTGTTATGAGTGATGGATGGGGTCCTTGTATGAACAAACCTTTCTGCCAAAACATTTCACATGAGAGATTTCTGTATTCATGTGTTTTTAGTTTGTGCTACTTTCACTGATCTGAACAGGTCAAATACTTTCTTTCACTAATCGGGATTAAGCAATACTTGAATCAGTATGTGATGACTACACTGGTGAAGCAGATTAGCTGTGGTTTTGACTGTTTAACTCTTAAGTAACAGTAACAACAGTTGTTTTTTCTCTTCCATCCAAACTTAGAAGATAGATCACTCACACATCTGCTAAAATGAAGCTACAGCCAGTAGCCGCCTTACTTTAGCTTAGCATTAAGACTGGAAACAGCTAGTCTGGTTCCGCATGGTAACAGGTAACATTAACATATATGCTAGTAGCATCCCTAAAGCTCAGTAATTAATATGGTATATAATGAATGGGTCTGACACTATAAGGCCGTTTTAACGTTCATTGCTAAAAGTGTAAATTTTCTCTGCACTTATTGAAAATCTCATTTCAAGAGGCGGGGCCTACGAGCATGATTTGTGACATCACAAATAGTGTGTAAGCCAATCCTGGTCAAATATTCAGTATAAAAGGTGTGATGTGGAAACTTGAAGCCTCCAATTTACATTCACTGAGAATGGACTTTACAGTGAAGTAGGAGACATCTTGTGTCCAACATGCTTATTCATATGTTCTGGACTTTTTAATGAGGGGAGGAGTAAGTGCCATTTTAAGAATTTTAATGTGGTAATTATACTTTTTTTTAACTGCGAAAACCATGTCTGACACACATTAGAGATTTTTTATGTATGCCTTATTGAGATAATCAAACCCCAGACAGTTTATTAACTGATGTATGAATGTATCAAATGCTGTCTACACCTACATGTAGCAAAGCCACAGTCTTTTTTATTAGGCTTCAGCTTTAATTTAACATTTGTGAATGCTGATAGAGCAAAAGGTGTATCTCAAGTAGTGTCAAAAAGAAAGAGCAGAGGCTGACAAACACAAAGGGCATTTCTTACAGGATGTCTAACCTTTTCATTGAGCTTTTAAAGGGCTTTTCGTCTATCACAACAAGCAGACACTATTGTCTGTCATATGTTAAAAAAAAGACGACCACTTTGAATCTCTTGTTTATTCCAAGTTTATAACTGGATGACAACTGCAAGCTAGGTGGCTGTCACAAACATTTTCTTTGATGAATTACACTCTCACAGGAACCGAACCACAAACACGATTGTACCACTTAAAGGGGAGGAGTTCAAGACCCAAAAATAGCCTTCAGTTAAAAAAAAAAAAAAGAACCAAAAAGAGAAAAAGGAGGGGTTGGAAAGAAAGAATAAAGGAAAAACATTTCACAATAGAGGGAGTGGGCTGAGTTGAAGCCATAGGCAATGTGGCTTTTATCAGAGACATACCATGCTGGTTCCAATTTGCCAATTACGCCTACATGTAATCATCTCCAAAGTCATCTTAGCCAGGGGAAGTACAGAGGGACTAGAAATGTCTTTTCACCCACAAGTGGTCATCAAGGTGTACATAGAAGATAGGTTTCTAAAGGGAGCTTCCCTGGGCTGCTTTCTCACCATATGATCTCTTCAGACTTAAAAGGGTGCCCACATATGACCAACATTTAATCCTTTTAATCTGTTTATCTGACAGATCCATCCCTCCTCCAGACTGCAAGGGATCTGGTGTTGTCTGCGTGGACCAAAGGAGTATGGAACTCCTCATTCCAAACCACCATGTGATATAACATGGCCACAAGAATGTCCAATTGGACTTTTCTGTTTTTTCTCTCCGTGCTTTTAAAAAGAACAGGGATTTTGTTTAAGCTCGGGTTAATTTCAATGTGATTATTACCAGTCAAAACATCTCTGTAAACATTTAAAACAAATGGAAAGCATGGGTCATTCTGAAATGCAGTGGGGTGATTTCAAAGGTCAAGATGGGGGCACGGTTTAAAATAATATCCAACCAAAACTGTCTTGTGAAAGTATTTAATCTAATTTAAAAGTGTCATTAATGTATAAAAAGACTTTTCGCCCCCACGTCACTCTCATTTTTTGTAGATTTTATTCTCCTGATCCAGCTTTGTCACCTTCTCAGTCTCACAATGTGTGCTAGTCCCCACATGCGGGAAAGCACATTATTGCAAAAAAATTTAATTTGTGTTGAATATGGGAAATGGAAATAAGAATCAACTTTTGCACGTTCCCTGCCTCAAAGAGCAAGAGGCCCGATATCCCATCAAGGTTTCATGTAAAAAGCTAATGACATGTCACAGCAGGTAGTTGGATGATGACAAGGTTATGGTTCTGACATACATAATGAGTGGAGTTACAGTGTGTGCCCGCTAAATAATGGCTTTTACAATAGATTGGGAGAGATTGAAAATTCAAGGTTTTATATTTACAGTGTGTGTAAGAAGTGTTTCTCTGGAGAGGATTATACCCTGGGCATTTCAAAATGACATTTCTTGCTAATTAACTTGCATGAAAACCTGGCAAACTGATATGACAGCAAGACATCTACATCGTATATGATTAAAGGGAAATACAGAAATGGGGGCAGCGACTCATATATGCTTAAAATAGCTCAAGGATGGGATTTTGAGCAAAACACCCTATACAGTAAACATTCTCACCTATCAGCAAAAGGAGGACAGATTGACATGTTTAGACTCATTAAAAGTAAACAGTGCACTGGCATAGCTGTGAAAGCTCAAGGACACCAAGAAACCATGAGCATGTTGCAAGTGCACACACATACACAACCTGCCCTCTGGCAGCATGGGCCCTCTACTGCAGTTACTTTATGGATTCCTCAGCAGAGAGCCCTTTGTAATCTATCATGGGCGAGGAAGAGAGCCGGCAGTCAGCTGAGCCGCACAGGGATGTCTCCCTGTGATTTACAACTGGCGTTCGGTGGTCGATCCGTCCCCAGACACCACACCAATAATCCTTAAATAAGATTCATGGGCTAAATCTGGCTGGATTTGATTTTCCCATGACTGAGACTGCTGATATACATAACACACAGTCTCCTGAACACAAAGTGCCAATGCTGTCTTCTTCCCAGCTGCTGTCTTTAGAAATCCTTGCCAATTTTAAAATGAAAGAAGAGACGGAGATCTATAGTGAAACGTGATATGTATAATATGCTGTGAAAATATTACCATCTACTGTAGGTGCTAATATTACTCACTTCATACAGTACAGGGCCTATCTACCTACTTTACATCACATATAAAGACGTAGAATTAAATACTAAATATTCATTCTGCTTCATCTAAGAGGTACAGTTACATACTTTGACACTCCCTCACAGTTACAGAGCTCACACATTGCTGCTCACTCAGCAGCTTCCTCGCCAGATGAACCAAAGTGTCGAGCAGCGAGACTCTTACCTTCCCAGGAAGCACTTGGGAAAGGTGGTGAGCTTGCGTTTCCGGTCTTTAATGAGGTTGCCCTTGGTCATGAGGTGGTAGAGCTTCTCTCCCTTCTCTGACACCATCACCCACGTATCCTGCTCCATGCCGAGCCTCAGACCTATGCAGCACAGAAGGGAGGGAGGGAGGGTGCAAAAAGCCTGTTAATATTGTGACATTAATAATCTTTGCACTCAGCTCCGAGACTAGATGTGACATCAAATACTAATTAACAAAGGTTAACATCTCCTAATTTCACAAGATCATTTCACAAGATGATTAGCAGCGACTTTCAGTGCCTGTGCTTACAGTCTTCAGCAGGGCTAATGACTGACACTATGAAGTGTTCATCATGTACACAATCTCAATATGGGTTAAATACAAACAGAAAACATTTCTTCACTATGACTTTTTCTTGTTTTAACCCTCTTCAATATGCTAGCAAAGACACAGGCAATACTACTGCATCAGGGTTCACTTTTTCAATTATTCCAGGTTAAACTGTTCTATACCGATTTTCCCAAACACCGCATCTATTTTCAGTTATCTGATTCAAGACAGATGTTAGGAAGAAAAAAATGAGAGGGAAATGAGTTTCCCTCACCGACTGCATTATAGGTGAACCGACCCCCACCCTCATACTGATACACTAAAGCGCCTCCTTACTTTTCCTCCGCTCCCTCTCCTTCATGATGGCCTCCAGCCACTCCTGCTTCTCCTCTGGGGTCTTGGCCATGCAGACGAACCACTTGTTCTTGGCTGTGTTGTGGATCTTCCAGCCGTTGTTTACTATGTTCCCGCTGCTGTGGTAGTCAGCTGTAAGGCAGAGGTGGAGAGCACAGTTTGAGTTCACTAGTTTTATAAAGACCTCTCCTTGCGAGGGGTGGAACCACACAAATCCTTTTTTTTTTTTTGGCTCATTTAGGCTCAGAGTTTTATGTTTGACAGGGAGGACCATCAATTTGTGGTCACACTGATCATGTCACTGTAAACACTGAGTTGTTGGGAAGTTGGCTTCACAGTAAACCAGGGTTACCGCATAAACACAGCAACAACGCAAGTCCAATGATTTGCTTCAGAGAAAACAAAGCAAAATAACATTGTGATAGCAACACTAGGGTTCATGCAGGAAATAGACAAGAAAAGACACATTATCATAGTGTGTGTGGTTTTCCAAAACACTCGCTTTAGACTCATTTTTCCCAGCTCTAGTGCCTCTCTATTGAGTTCCTAATTGATTATTGCTCTTCTCCCGTAATGAGATAAACGAGGTGACACACATGCAGAAGAAGAACCATCCATCAGCATTATTTACTACTGAGCCTCCAGAATACTCCCACAGAGCTGACGGATACTTGTGATTCACCACCTACGCTCAAATATAGACATTAGAAACGTAAAAAAAAAACAATACAAAGCAAATGGAGATGAACTCTTGACCGTTGAATCTCTGTCATTATTTCCATCTCTTAGGAAAAATTCAAATGCCTTGCTGTCCGACCTCTGATTTTCTCCCTCTGAGGGTGTAGCAAAAAGGAAACCATTACAATCATCAATTACAATCACGTCTAAAAGCATCTACAGTGTGGTGTCCTTTATGGGATGCCTCGAGGGTGTTTTTTCAACCTCAGGCAGCAAGTGTGCGCCTGGGAAAAAGACGCTGCGCTTTCATTACATAGGAATCTAAGCTAAAATACTCCTGTCGCCCTGGATTTCAGATTGAGATCTCCCGCCTGTGGTGCAGAACACCCAAGAGTTACTGCACCGCCGTCTGCCTCACGTGTTTATCCTCTGTCTCCGGACCCAAACCCACCCATCTCTCACCAAAAACACCCAATATTACTGCCCATCTAGGTCTTCTGGAGAGAAAATGAGGGCTTTTACAAATATAAATGATAATCAGTGGCTACGTGAGGCCAAGAGACACAAGCCCTCGAGTTCACCAAGTACCAGCAGGAGCACAGTCCCAAGGACATGTAACTATAGATGTCTAAAACGATGTTTATAGGTAAATCTTTTTTTTTTATTGGCGAGTATAATATCACACAGTTGTGCAACAGCTTAAGCCAAGGACTATGCTCTAAACGATCCCGCGTGGGTTATTATGGCACAATGATTAAACCCCTGCTGCCAGGAGGATCAGAGAGAGAGCAAATACAAAACGAGAAAGGAAATCCTGGCTGCGTAAACATTTATTTGTCCAAAATAAACATATCTTTTTTTACACTCACCCGTGCCATCATCCACATTTTCTACCTCCATCACCTCTGTGTTGATTCTCCCTCGGAACAGGTAGCGAGGACCCTCTGTGGCTGTCTTGCTGTTTTTTAAACGCCTGGGATGGAGAGAAGCAACCACAGGAATTAGTCAGAGGGGTTTAATCATTTCATGTTACATTACATACTGCATGAGTAGTCTCCCTTACAGTTCAATTAGGGACTAATTATAATCATCTGATGTTTGTGCATATGTACAAATCAAATTTTGTGAGGAAAATGTATCTAATTTAGATACAAATGAGTTTTGGGTCAGAGCAACACTTTTTTTTTCTTTCTTTAGTCAGTAAATGGATTTGCTTTTATGTACCACCAGCAGACACTACACTGTACACGGCATGTGCAGTAAAAGCAAATCGAAGCAGGTGGCAGCTCGGTTAGTGGCGGGCAAACAAAAGCTGCCAAAAAACACTGTATAATAGATGTAGGAGCAGCTCAGTGTGAGCAGCACAAGTCTGGCGCAATAGAAGCTGGTTTATCCGCCGCAGACTATCCATCAAGTTTTCTGCCTGCAGAAGAGCAACAATTTGCACTAATCATAATAACAGTCACATTATTTGGTATATTTCCACATGAAATACCTGAAAGATAAATCTACTAGAAAAAGAACAGCCCACAGACTAATCACATGTCCTCCAAGTAAAAAACAAACAAACCCCATCCTAACTGCAGAACTTTTCTTTTCACTCACAAAACACTAAAATGCTTCCCACAGTGTGCTGCTCCCTTTTCTTTAAAGAAAGTAAAGAAACTGGCGCAGTGAATTATTTATAAGGCCCATGCTTTGAATGTTCTGTAAGAATACAGAGACAGAGAGGAATCTGAAATTAGCATAGACAATATTTTTTATTCTGTTACTTAAAAAATATCCACTGTAATAAGAATTTTAAGTCTTCTGCTTTGTGGATTTGTCTGCAGAGTAATGAATAAAAGAGGGTCCAGACACCTGTTTTTCTTCTTGCAATACACCAGAAGCTTGTCAAACAGGAAGAAAATCCTCTCTTGTATGTTTCCAGCGGAAATCTTTAGGAGGACGCCATGCATGAGCATCTCCGTGCATGTATCCGTGATATTGGAGCCCTGCAAACAGACATGTGGACAAAAGCTCAAATGTATAGTGGAAATAGAAGAGTGAAAGATGCTGGGACATAGATTTACACACGACAAGTAAATAAGTTTGTTTGTTTTTTGTTTCAGAAAGTTTCTAAAAGTTTCTATACCATTCAATGCTCACACATCAAGTCTGAAGAGGAGGAGGGATTACAAAACCCAGCCTTTCCTGTTCCCTCTCTCAGGGGTCTGTAAAAACACTCCCCGCTTCCTCGGAGCA
This sequence comes from Hollardia meadi, assembly GCA_037974645.1. NCBI lineage: Eukaryota > Metazoa > Chordata > Actinopteri > Tetraodontiformes > Triacanthodidae > Hollardia > Hollardia meadi. The sequence continues at coordinate 4,150,405 of JBBPCS010000002.1, forward strand.
GATTGCTGTGGGACTTTAAAATGGACGGTCATTAATAGCATCTATAGAATAACATCCCGTCCAGTCAAACTATGTGTTGCATTGTCGCGCCTGGTCACCATATTGGTTTGGGTTCCTGCTGCAAGTGATAAAGTGTGCTGTCTTTTTCCTTACCTTGCCCGCTCTGGGAATTTATGTACCACGTTTGATCAGCCCTTCAGAGCTAAAAATAACTCCCATGCGCACAGAGCCGGAAAATGTGCTAAGCATTTCCTCCTGCTGGAGACATCAGCGGGCCAAAACCTGTCCTGCTCTTTCTCTCCTCGCCTGTTTTACTCTCCTTCTCCTCCCTTCTGACGATCATCTCTCTTCCTCTCCTCGTGATTTCCCAGACTTTTCCTCTATCTCTATCTTTTTTTTTTTCAGGGCCTTTAAACTCCCCGGCCCATGACCAGATGTTAAACTAATTTGCAGCTAGTGAATGTGTGCACACCAGACATGGAAGGCCAACTTGTCCTGGTCACTTCAAGGGGCCAATAGCAACATCATACTGATCCAGACTATAGAGCTGCATTTCCTTAATGGCAGAACTGACACTTCCACTTTGTGTTTCATATTCCTTTAACAGAACCTCCTGCCTATTTACTTCTTGTGGTGCAGCCTTTTCCTTTTTCTCTGCAGCATTTTTCTTTCACTCTTCACATAAATTTTGTTCCAAGCCAAAACTCCACAGTGGGTATATTCAGTCCAAAACTTAAACAACACTTTAAACCCTCAGTCATCTGTTTCAACCCTCTATTTTTATAGTCAGACAACTGCCAGACATAACAACTGCAGAAAGGGATAAAAAAAAAGAGGAATGACAAAGGAGGATATTCCATTAATTAAGGAAAAAGTATGGTAGAAAAGTTTGTGTTGAACTCTGAAGTATTATTCGTCAATTATCTGGAGAGATGAGAGAATTTTACTTAAATTAAACTAAAGAAACCAAATCAAGCCATCATAACTCAAGTAGGTTTTAAGGACACTAATTAAACTTGCATAAGAGAACAGAATGTGAAGTGAAACACAACTGGAAATTATGACCCGCTGCTCTAAAATTAACATTTCTATGGTACACAGTGACAAAACACAGACACTTGCAACACTAACCAAAAATGGCAATCACCACCCTGACAAATGCTGCCAATCATGGCGGGCCATCGCCCTTTCTCTCCCACACGAGGTGAACCTGCCAGGATACCCTGAGGGCGGCCAGCTGTGGAGCCGGTCAGCGTTAACAAGCAATCAGCCCGGGCGGAGGATCAGGAATGGAAAAAGCAGCAGCTCTCGCAATCATTCCTCATCCCTCCATCATTCCTCAAACACCCACACAGGAACTGCAAGATGCAACCATCACTCAGCGCTCTCTCTTGTTTTCTATTCCACTCATCTCTTCTCCTTGGTTCCATCTCATTTAGAGCTGCAGAGCCTGGCGTGCAGCAGTCAGAAGGTCCTGCTCCAGTATGAGCTGAAGAATACAATTAATAAAAGTGCTGGGGGGGAAACCACAGAGTAGCTACAGCCAGAAATGTGTCGAGTAGAGGATATGTCACCCCATAGTACACCTATGACATGCAGTCTTTATTTTATTACCTAAATATTGAGATTAATAAGAGTACAACAAAAAATTTTATAAACTAATTATCTGTCTAACTCCTTTAGAAGCTTTGAGGTTATTTTTCTATAATAATAGATTCAAATAAAGTTGTCATGATACCAGAATTTTAAACTTTGATATAATACTATAAAAATAACAACACTTGATACCTCTTTAAATATCACAGCAAAAAGAAAACAAAGTTAACATGCAAACAGACCTGATACCATACCAACCACCAACACAAATGCATTGGATTTGTGTTGGTGTGGTATGTTAATATCTGATATTATCAAATGGAGATAACGTATCGGTGGGGGGGGGGGGGGTACCAAAAAATTTATTT
>JBBPCS010000002.1:4152468-4185445 GCA_037974645.1 Hollardia meadi
GGGGGGGGGACTCAAATATTTATGTTTCTGCAGTATATTTTACTATTAAGCAAAACAAACTTAGTAAAAGCCTTTCTAAATGCCCTGTTAATACTATAACAACACTGACCCTAAAACAATACATTCACAGAAACCTGAACATCTTGGTCACAGCCAAGGAGGTCAAATCATGCTTGTATCCTGCCTTACTCATATCTGACTAAAAAGCCTGTGTTCTATTAAGAAACAACACTCTGTTACTGCCTCCACCTTAGTAAAAGCTATATCAACACTGGCAATGTGAGTTTGTTTGTGGGCCTTTGGGCTCTCTTTGCATGAAGCCAGGTCAATTACATAAGCCTTACAATTACCACCCCTGTTTTCTCTTTCCAACCAATGACCTCTTAGTAAGGCATCCCAGAACTAAGGAAGAAAAACTGATCAAAAGACAAGCATGCAGACCAAGAAGTGTAGTTTACCTGATGATGATTGGATCGGTCACCCTAAAGCTTAACAACAGGCAATGGGCTTATCCAGGCAGAAAGAATTTGGCCATTGTGAATACAAGTCATTGTTCCCAGAGAGAACAAGAAAGCTTTAAAGGCTACAAAAGTCACGGCACTTGGAATTCTTGTTGAATTGGTGGCATAGGGCTAAGTGGCTTTCAGTAAGTCATGACATTGAGCTTTGGCAGGAGAAAATGCAGCAAGAGGTTCAGAGCAGCCACTTACAGTAAGTTGAACTTATTGGGTGAGATGAAATCATTTAAGACAGTGTACACAGTTTAGTCGAAGCCCACCTCCCAGCCCTCGATATGGGACTGCCATTCCTCCAAAATCTCCAACTTCTCCATCTGTCTCTTGGCCTCGTTGATGCTGGAGCACACAGCCTTCATCACCTGCAGGGACTCCTGCACCAGGACGTAGTCATTGTGCTTCTTAGGGGTCCTTTTCAGCAGCTCCTGCATATGTAAACCACACAAAGTCACACACAAAGAACTACTTACATAATAGCCGAGACACACAGTCACATTGATGCACCTAAACTACTTTTGAAAGACATCAAATCAAATTTGTAGCAAATCTGCCTCTGAATTCTAGTTTACGCAGCATGAAAAGCATGAAAGAAAAATATATTCTATTTCCTATCCACTCCACATTGATCCAGCTGTTTCTGAATGTAGTGGTTAAAACCCCTGCTACTTCATTCAGTGGTCGAGCAAAAGCGATAGCAATCGCTGCGCCTATAGTCTAAATACAGTGTTTCAGCATACCAGCTACTATAGGGCAGATTTACACTGTTCTGGATATATCTGAAGCCAGTGATGACTATCTGTGTCATTTTAGAGGAGGAGGCCCTCGCAGCTGGAAGACTTCAAATGGCAGAGCATCATATTACCACCCTTCTTATTATTACATCTCTGTGCCGTGCTGGTGGCTGTTTAGAGAACGCCTGGGTGAATTAATAGATCATAACAAGATGAATGAGATAGGACAGTGCAGATCACAAACTCAAATAAGCCTTTTAAAGTCTATTCTATTTCACCCGTGTTTCACATTAGGAAATGGAAATTTCAAGACCTGAGAGAGGAGGTATGAATGAGCCCAGTCAAAGTCTGCATGAGCAGCTGGACAGGGGAGGTGATGATAGGTCTTTTGTTATTGCTACAATGTGGTTCTTCTGGGGAACTAAAGCCGAGATGTGTGAGAATACGAGACCAGTGTTTCATTAGCGAGGGAGAGGTTGATGTGAATAGGACCACACAACCCCAACTAATGACTAGGTGGTGGTGGATGAAAAGAGGAGAAGAAAATGCCCTACAGAGGTGGCACAAGGATGTGGTATCTCCATAATACATGGCTGGTACGCACAAGACTATACTCACTCTGAGCAGCAATGGGTACTTGCAGATCCTCTGAATAGGCGCTACAAGGTAACCCTCCAATGGAACCTCTGTGTTTTTTCTGCCTCCCAGCAACATGCAGTTCTAGAGGAGAGGAAATGAGGAGAGGGTAGGCTTAACAAAGCTAATGCTAGCTGGCTGTAATACTCAATGTAAAGAAAATCCAACTTTCTAACATTTAGGCATGAGGTGGCACTAACATATGTTGTAGTGGTTGTGATTTTGAGCAGATATATTGCAGGTATTTGGTCATAAACCCAACAGTTTTACCTGCTAGTGGCACTATAGGACAAAAAAAAACACCAAAGTCAGTAGGATTCATCCTCTGGGGACCATGAATGTATGTACAAAATTTCATGACACTATATCAGGTAGCTGTTGAAAGTGGTGGACCAACCGACCACCCATCACTGCCATCCCCGAATTTAGATTTAGATTTAGCATTAGCTAAGAGTTAACTTTGCCTTCGGTCGATCAAAGTGACCCTCACCTACATGTGGTAGGTTACAGGTTATGAGGTCAACCGCTAATATCCATTCTCACCTCCCTCTCACCTTAAATTTCCACGAGGTGCTAAATTACATGGGTAAACAATAAACCATGCTTCATAGTAGCCAGTAGGCCAAAGGTTTAGTGGAGGTTAGCGGATATCCCCAACCTGGTCACCGCAAGGCCACGGAGGTGACCTGAGATATATTAGGCCATAGCTAAGTGTAGGTTGTAGGGTAACATGAAACCCATATAGCCCTGAAGGAAGGCTAGGTCACTGAAAGGTCAAGGCTATAAAGGCACCATTGAATAATAATCAATTAATATCTTTGCCTCCTCTGGCTTCCTAGATTAAAAGCACACATGGACAGTAAATCAGACACAGAGCTCTTGCAGCCACTCTTCTCTGATGGTGTGCATAGCATGTGCATGTGTGTGTTTCATTTCCCACTCCATCAATTACAGTCTCATGAAAAAGGTCACATGCTTCACCAAAGAACCGGCCAATCAATACAAGTGAGTCTGTGGTCATACTCTGGTTCTTCTCGGTATGTAACCCTGCTCAATTTCAAAGAGCTCCGTCTTTATGGAAGTCTTAAAATGTGAAGGGTGTCGATCTGTGGCAAAGGAGTAACGAGCGAGAAGGACTAGCATTACAAACTGTCAAAGCCTATGAGTTAATGAAAAATATGGCTGCAGACAGCATCAAGTGAAGAGCTGTAAGAGGTAATGGAAAAGAAAATGGCCAAACATTTTGACCTCTTAAAAGTGTACACACACACACACACATCTTCATCTTTTGTTCTAGCAACATGATGCTCCCCTGTGAAAGAGAAAGTCTCTCTGAGTGTTGGAGCAGGAAATGGGAGTCCACCCACACAAGGGGCAGAGACACATCAGCTGTCAGACACACTGGAACATAAAGTACAGGGTTTTTACACTGTCCAGCTGCCATGTGTGAGGGACTGTGTGTTTGTATGTCTAAGAGAGTGTGGCAGATTGTTTTCATGTAAGAGCAGTCCACTTTTGTTCAGAATTTCCCTAAATTACTATCGCATCAAATGGACGTTTAACAATATCGCTAAAGAAGGACATGTACGCTATAAAGGGTTATATCCTCACACAACTACTGATGATGTTATAAATAAATCCAATGGATAACAGTGCTAAAAGTTTCAATTTAGAAACAAAGAAACAAACTGATTGAAGTCCACCGCTTAGAGTGACTATACACTGCCATTTAATGTCACCCATGTAGATTTTGTATGCTCTATTTGTGTGGATTAAAAATAGCAACCTCTACACAAGCACTGATGCTCTGAGACTTTCCTTGATGGCATGTATCCTACAAATTGGACATCGTGTGCACGTTTGCAGCCGCCTCTCACCAGTAAACATGTCCGAACACTCCTGATCTTATTGAGCTCCAGCAGCAGTCTCTGGGCCTTCTCGTGATTCCCACAGTATTCATCATAAATCTGGAAACGGCTCCTCTGCAGGAGCCAGAGAAAGACAAGGTGAGAAGGAACCAATTGCAGTCAGAAAGTAAGAGAAAGAGGGCAACAAAGTCAAACAGAAAAAGGGACATCAAGAAATAAATTAAGCCAGAGTTGGTGATAAAATAAAGAAAAATGAGAGAAAGGAATACATAAACAGACTATAGAGCAGACATATGAGTTATAGCATTCATAGTGGCTAGGTATTCTGCTCGTCACTCTCCTCTCCTCATGAAATACATTATGTATATCGTGAGTGTATGTGGGTTGTTCCAATCATATCCTGTCATCTGCCTCGCAGCCATATGACTGACTTTCAACCACAGCAGTTCTCAAGACATTAATTTTCCATTGTGTTTGAGAGGCAACAGTGGGACCAGACCACACAGCCTTTAAACCACTCACTACAAAGTCACTTCAGCAGAAATAGTACATGGTCTTCAGTTATGCTAATCTGCCCCAGAAGACAAAGCTGGTGTTTTGGAGATGCATAACTGTCATAACAACAAGCAGGGGCACTAAAAACACAAGTTAATGTAGTGTATGCCCCAAAAGAGGCCTTGGAGACTGGTTTTACGATAGCCCAAAAGGGAGGAGTGGAGTCTTTAGTCAGCGTGAACTAATTTACAGGCATGAATCAGAGAGGGATTTTGATTTGAGCAGTCCCCTGTCCAGCTGGCTTACTACAAAGTTAAGTTAGATTGTGTAATTCTTTCTTGGAACCTTTAGAGCGTCAACAAACCACTACAGAGAGAGAAAGTCTCAAAAAATCTGCCGAACAAGAGAAATAAAGAGGAGAGAGAGACAGAAAATCTGTCCAAGTCTTATCTTTTAAGACTAACATGGTCACTCTTGAATTATGGTCATGAGTCATGGGTTTTCAGTTATGCTGTGAGTTATATCCAATTTTCTCAATGAGGTCATCTCATCATAAATCTAACTATACCATCTGTACTGCGAGATCATCTCTCTTTCACCTGTATCAACTGCAGCCCAGTGCTACATCAGGGCCCGACTGGCAGAGAAGTCACTTTCAGGTCACCGGAAGGATGGTTAAGATTTATTACACTTTGAAACCTATTATATTCCAGTGAGCCTCAAGGTTCTGCATCAGAAATGTGATATATATATATAGCAGGGGTGAGCCGTATATCAAAGCCCTATCAAGCACATCACACGTGCACTTTCTCATCCTGGTTAATCCAGAAAGACAAATTGACAACATGCTGCATCTTATCATTTCCAGCAGTACTCATATAGGCATAACTGCATGTGATAGTAAAGTAGGAGGGAAATTCTTTAGGACTATTGCGAACGGAGCTGGTACTGAGCTATGAGAGCTTGGACAAAATGGTGGCAGGATCAACTTGAAAGCGAGGAAACATTAAGTTAAGGCGGGCGTGCATAACTTACAAAGTGCAGGAAGCAGCGCCCAATTTCGTGATGAGCATGAGGCTCAGGCTGGAGCAGCTCTTCCACCATGGACAGGAAGTCTTTGTGAACGGCCAGAATCTCCTCGATGTTGGAGAACAAAACCTGAGAGAGAACAAGGACACAAAGACACTGGATTGTCAAATAAATCTAAGTGTGTGTGTTCATTTGTGCCAGCTGTTTTTTCCTCTAATGGTCTTCCTAAGATTGCCCAAATCAATAATTTGGCATATGGTGCTTTTTTGTGGCCAGTGGCACTAGGAGAGTGAATTTCTGAGGCCACAGAATAAAGACTGAGGCTTCTTTGTAATGGGCATCTTGGCTTGAGATGTGTTTAATACTTGAATTTCAAACATTCTTAGAAATATTTCATCAAAGAAAGAAAAAGGAACAAGATCTGTCGCATGGAAACTTTGCATTCATGTGGTATTGACTTCTGGGATATTAAAAGACCAACCAATATCTTGACTCTGGATGGAGAAAGACACTAGCAGAATAAAATCTAACCATTATGACTAGAGAAGTCTTTTATGGGTGTTGAGATGCAAAAATGATCTTTAGAGATACTGAGAACAGCCAAATATCTGGTAAAATGTGATCAATTCATTCAGCTGCCTGGTGACATCACAGCCTGCTGTTGCTTAACCTCATAGTGACCCAAGTTATCCAAAGCCCTCTCTGAACAGAAAGTTCCCAAATAAAACATAGCATGGACAGAAATATTCCAAAACACTGGACATGCTGTAAATATCCACTGAATGTGTATTTACCTTCAAAAGTAAGCAAGCTCATTGAAAGAGACACACTCCCACTGTGAGAGAGCATCCTTTATTATCCTCCAGCTGGAATCATTTATAAATAGATTATATTTACAGCTGCTTCCTGGATCGCCCACTTCTTTCTCCTTCCAGAACTTGGCTATTTCAGGTTGAAAGAGCACCCCAGACAAGGGACCCATTTGATTTAGTTTCTACTGTAATTTTCCGGTCTTTTCATAGATCAGGTTACTGTATGAAAATAAGGTCTGTGTGCAGATGGAATAAAAGTCAATTTCCCTGAATATTTTTTGCAAATCTTAATTATGCTGTCTCACAGATTGACCCTCACCTTAACAGTTTCCTCTGTGATGTTCTTGTCAATTTTGGTGGCTGCATACTGGTTGAGACGGTGAAGAAACACCTGAAACAGAGCAGAAAAGTAAAAGCAACAGTTAATGCCTTTGAACTGGCCCCCTGGATTAAATTATGTTTTTGGCGTCTGATCGCTTGAACCTTTAACAAGACAAATAGAAGACTGGATTTGAGACTTTGTGTGCAGCTGCAACACTTGGGTGCCAGAGCAAATTGGTAACCATCACAATAGACACCTGATACAAACAAAACTCAATCTTGATTAAAAAAACATAATTGCAGCACATGGTATTTCAAAGGCGTGTTAAGTGGCTGGGGATGGCAATTGGAGAGGCCAACGGTGTGTGAATTGAGATGGATGGGAAGTGCTCTTACTTTCTTCAGATGCTAAGGACGACATGTCCCTGGCTGCTTCACTGCACAAGCCATCGACAACCCATTTAATGCTTCGGGGCACTTTGTTAGAATGGCAAATTAAGGAAGTGTGCTTCGAATGTATTCTTAAAATGTGACAAAGGAAGAATTAGTTGTTTTCTGAAATCCACCCGAGGGAGAGCTTTTAAAGAAGACAACATCCATTAACAGGTACCAGACAAGAATATTTATGTTCATGTAAGCAATGCGTGGATTGCGGTTTGGGCAGGCGGGAATTTATCTTCTGTAGAAAGCGCTGCAGAAAAAAAATCGATGGCATCACACTTTGATTTTGATTGATGTTTGGAATGCTTCACTTCAGGAAAGCTATGATGAAATCCAAAGCAAGGCTTAAAAAAACTTTCTTGGTACATGAGAAATGGCATTCATTAGCTCCGACAAAAACAATGTCCCTGATGTTCATATTGCTATCAAATTTGAAAGAGACTTAAGCAGCAGGGGGAAAAAAATGCCCTTGGCATAACATCACAAAAACACACTTGTGTGATGTAAGTTCTGTCTTCACAACATTTGTTTTCATTTCCCATCTCACTCAACTAGAGACAGTATCTCAAGTAAGATAAAGAGCGGAGATGAGATTTTTATTATCCAAAACCTATCTATTAAAACACAATGACAAGATTCATGAAGACAAATTAACCAAAGAAAAGTGAGGTGATTTTAGCCAACAGTTTGATTCCGACTGTGTCATCAACCATCCATTCAAACAGAACTGCAACAGGCTGTCAAAATTCAAATTTTGACTTCATCAGGAGCCTGTCACCGATCACACCAATCCTATTCACACAAAACCGTCGCAACATGATAGGCACAGATACAGGACTACAATACAACACATTCTGCTACTTTAGCAGCACAAGCTTCATTTCATGGTAGAGCATGACACAAACCAACAGCAGCAGCTCCATAAACACATGATCAAGCTGCACGCTGAAAGGCAGTGTGATGTGTACAGTTAGTGAGTTACATATGTTTTTTCAGTTGACCCTAACCATGGGCAACCCTTTACCGCCCTACTGAGGGCCATAATGCCATCTGTCGCCCGGTGCAGCAACAAAGCAGGCAGCCTGACCTGAGGCAGCTCACATAATACAACCAGAAAGCACACAGACAGCTTACTTTAACAAGCAGACAAGCCAAGAATTACTGTATTCCTTGATTCCACCAAGATCTAAGTGAGTGGTTGCGACTACAGAAGGCTGATTGAAAAGTTTCACTTGATTAATTGTGAACAGATGGAGAGGTGGTTTGGTTAACTCAGTTGTAAAATCTCCTTTTTTTAGCTAATTACAAAGGCAACGCTCTGTTGAAAAACATATTGACGAAAATGGAAAATGGACTTGCATTTATATAGCACTTTTCAAGTCTACTGACTCCTCAAAGCGCTTTACAACGCTTGTCACATTCACCCATTCACACACTGGTGGCAGAGTCATGTCATCAGGAGCGGTAACCATTCACACATACACTCACACACCCATGGCTATGCCTTCGGGAGCAATATGGGGTTCAGTATCTTGCCCAACGACACTTCAACACGTTGAGTGCAGGGGTCGGAGATCTAACCACCGATCGTGCAATCATTGGATGACCGCACTACCTCCTGAGCCCCGGACGCCATCGTCATCTTAATCACATTTTATTGATGTACAGCAACACTTCAAAATGAACTGCATATGTGAGTGCTTGAATCCGAGCTTGTGGTTGGAAAAAAAAAAACGGGCTCAAATAATCAGCCTCTTTGTTGTAGGCCAGCTCCACGCTGATTACCATTCTGTAGCTTCCTTGCCTCGCAACTCTGCCATTCACAAGCATTAGCATCTGATTAGCAAGTCTAATCTGTACAAACACGGAGCAGAATTCAACAGACCCTCGCACAGGCCTGACAGGGCTTACAGTACAGGACCTTAGCTGTGCAAAACTAGCACCAATTTGCATCAAAAACCCTTTTTCCCATCATTGATGTGCAACATCAAACATGGACTCATTAGGGAGTCTATAACTAACTTTTAATGATGAAGAGTCTATTCAACAGGAAATAATCACTAAATCTGCAAAGCACTAATTGCACAAAGTAAACAACATAAGAAAATAACACATGACATAATGGAGTGCAGGGACTCTAAATCTGATGGGATGGATGGAGATAATAAACTGGGTTATCAGCCAAAAGAGAGTGTTTTTGTCTCAAAGAAGCGATGAAAACATCTTTCATGCAGTTTTCAAGATAAGTATACTACTCAGAAAACAAACTTGGCCATACAAAACTCTGAGCAACTCATCTGAGACACTACTCATATTGTATCTAGAATTGTGCACGGCTCAGACTTGATTTGTGTAAATGGACATGTCTGAGACCGCCAAGACCGCCTTGTTGATGGTGTTAAGAGACTAATCCTGGAACAGCTCAACGGACAGTGAATGGGAAGCTGACTGACTGACTGGATTTACGGACACAATAGCAGTACCCAGGGTGACTGTTAATATAAGCCCACTTCCAGGTTTGTACAGTACCTGACAGCACAGCAGTGCATGAATGCACTGCTCATTTGCAAAATGTCTGAATGTGTTGTATTTAAATCTGGCATTGTATGAGTCATCCAAATCCAGTGTGGTAATTTAGTGTCAGTTGAGCGCGTCCAGGATTTGTAACTCGATTACATTGCTGAGCGGAGCATCTATTCTCTCCGGTTTGAAGCTTTGGGTGCAAGAGAGAATTGACAGTTTTGTGATGATAATAATTACTAACTAGAAAATAATTAAATTTAAGTGATGCAGTTTCAAACCAAAGGAAGAAATGTAGCTGAAGAACTGTTGTCCATTTTTAAGATTTCCAACATTGTCCACCATGGTTGCTGTCTTTGTCCTCAAACTCCGTAATGAATTCCAGAGGGACACATTTTGTTCCCTAGGACTGGATGTGCTTTCTAGAAGGAATCCAACATGTCTGGGCACTGGCCTCAACTGAATCACAAACAGATTTTGCAACTGCTCAATGGGAGCTGTTGGTGACCCATGTCACACTTTCTCTGACCAGAGATGGACAGACATTTTGAACTGAACTGTACGAAGAGTCATAGATTTTGCAACAAGAATGTGAGATTATGAATATTCTTTGAGGTTTTTTAAATCATTGGCAAATTTCTAAGATACTCAGGGGAAAAAAAGATGAGCTTTGTCAGAAGACAAAGAGGATTAAAGAGTTGGACAACAGCAGTGATTTTCTTCCAGTGTTCTTTCCATTGGTCATATAAGGGAAGTTAGGCTCATCTCCAAAATGGCATTGTCTCACCCTCACAAACACACCAAGACACACACACATCACTCATTTGAAGCGTGCCAGTAACCTCCCATTCTTCTTGCCAAGGGAATTAAGCAGCAGCTGTTCTTTTCTGCATCAGACATTTTCCTTTCTACTTGTTGGACATACACTAAACACATTTACTATCCTTAATCATGTATCAACAAGGGGTGGGGGGGGGGTCTCTCTCAGAAAGTCATTTTGTAACCCGAGGCCCAGGTGTAATCACATGGATTGCCACTCTGATGGCTGAGGGGGTACTACACATTAAAACCCCATTAAAGTTTTCATTATTCCACAGAGCAGGTGGGTGTGATGAATAGATTGGTCCAATCACTGCATGTGGCCCTACCTGCCATTAATCAACAAAGGCTCACATGCTGTGGGCAACAAAAGTGTGGTAGTGGAAATCATGGTTGTACTGCCTGACACAGTAATGCTCAAGTTTTTAAAAAAAAAAAGTGATAACAGCTGTGACCTCAACTCTCACACTAAAATTGAAATCAAAGAGATTGAAATCTGGTTGAGTTAGACCTGCACACCACAATGATGGGCCTTCCCATCACCTACTTACTATAACTGTGGGTGAGCTGTAAAAGGCCTCAATATAACATGAGTGACAGCTCGCTCAATAACTGCAGTTAGAAATGTTCTTTATGCTCAGGAGAAGGGGAGTTGAAATTACACCCTGCATCCTCTGGACTTTGGTGGGAAAGGAAAGGAACAGGGGTAGGAGACTGGCTGGGGGGCTGTTTCCATGCTGACAGAGTGTGTGCAGAGCCAACCTACATTAGGACACTTTGTGAATGGGCATTATGCAATGCGCCCCCCCAGCATCTCTCCACCAGTTTTGAAAGATACAATCAGCGGAAGGCTTGCCACTCCCCCTGTATTTGTTAATCTCTGTGTCAATGAAACAGATAAATTATACCAGAGGATTTGGGCAAAAACAGACCATTTGCTTCCTCAATTTTGTAAACTAGCATTGATATAACAAGGAGGACATTCTTGTGCTTTCAGATAAAGTCCGTGCACAGAATATTTGCCAAGCCAGAGAATGTGCTTGTGTCAAAAACATGCAAGTCAATGTGAAGTGAGTGGACAAGAGAATGAAGAAAGAGAAAAAGCATGTTGTTCATCACGTTACACAGCCATTCACCCCGCAGAGTGGGCTGCGATGGGAATACAAATCCCAACCGGAGAGGAAAAGAGCGCTAAACAGATCCAAAAGAGCAAAAATGATGCAGCAAATTGCTTTGATAAAAAAAAAGAAAAAAAAAGAGAGAGCTTGCAAGCTGCTCCCATGCTACAAATACAAAACTAGCCTCAAACATCTGCTCATGCATTGAAGTTAAAACTACTGGAGGAGTGGGTCGGTTTGATGTATTACACACAAAACAACCATTTTCAGCCCCTGTGAATTGATTGGTTCGCCGTAGAACACCATGATCTCCCTGAAATTACAAGTACTGAAGCAGCTATATTAAAAAGAGTAAAAGGAATACAATAGTACATATTTCAGCACAATTTTAGAATGTATTCTGCTACCAAAGTTTGCTAACCAATTGCTTTTTCTGTGCTGTGGGATATTACTAACAATGGTAAACGGTCCAATCTGAGTTCATTGGCACTAGCCACCAGTATAAACTCTGGAGGAATGAATGGGCCTTTCTCAGAGTCTATTGGACATACTACCTCTTTTGTCCACTGACAATTCATGGATCTGCTTTGTTGTCATGATTGGAGAGCTGGCAAACAAACACTCACACAAACACCCTGTGTATCCAATAATTTGTCCACTTTGTTTTATTTACTACTGTAAAAAAAAAAAGCGTACGATCTCTAGGGATGTTACTACACAGTACAGGTATTCTAATGTATTCTAATTCAGCATCTGTGAAAGAATCCTCTCTTATTAACAAGTTTAAAAAAAGACAAAACAAAAACCATTGAAAGCCAGAGATGGAGACACAACGAAAAAGGCTTCCACGCGAAAAGGCCCACTGTAGTGAATCACTAGACTGTGAAGGTATGCTCATTAACGTAACAGTCTTTTTGAGCGTGTGTGTGTGTGTTTCTTTGTCATACATCTGTGTCGCAGGATGGCAGAATAAAAAGTAAAGCACTGTGATAACGGTGTTAAAGGACATCAGGTAACAGGTGTGCAGCTTGGCACCCTCAGGCAAGCACTCAAAAAACCACCTGAGTCTCTGGATTTGCTGTGTGTGTGGGTGTTGGTGAGACAATGAGAGAGCAGAAGAGATACACGTAGATACACAAAAGGCAGAATTAATGGAGAGGAAGTTGAGAGAGCGAGAAAGAGAGGGAAAAAGAAAGAGCCTTGTATGGCCCTCTTTACACGACATCCCTGTAGGGAGGATATGGTGCCTTTACCATACATCCTGCACAGAGGATGCTGCTATTAAAGCGGAAATCAACATTAAAGGGTTAAATCTCCTGCATAGTGGCCTCCAATACACACACCTATACACACACACACATACCAAATTCCTGGCAAGCAAAAACTGAACTTCGGCCCAAATGGCCTGACAAGAGACAGAGTCAGTCTCTGATGCTGTGAGCACACAGGGGAACATCCGAAAAGAGAGAAAGGGCTCTTTGTAGTAAGCCTCCTGTCTTCAACAGGTCCCGATGACACCTCCAGGAGTCATCCTGGGCTTCCCATCTCATTCCCAAACTGTCTTGTTTCTCTCCACTGGGAATGTATACAGGAAACAGACACTATAAATACAGCGGGGAATGTTAATGCGTCTATGTTGGGAGTGACTCTTAAGGCTCATCTGCACAGCTCAATGCAGGGCCTTTGGTTTTAATTAACAGCACAGAACACAGTGTGTATTCATTTTACAGGTTCTTCTGGTGAACAAAAGTTAATTTGTCTTTGGAAGACTTCATTTTAAAACTTAGGCTGTCTGTATGAACATCAGATGACTCCCACAAATAAACTGCTATAGCTATAAAAAAAAAAGTTTCTTTCAAGACAATCAGAGAGTATGAATGAATGACTGTAATGTTATTTGAAAGTTTTAGGGAATGCAGGAAAAATCTGGCTTGTAAATAAAATTTAGACCAATGTGCTTGGAGGCATCTGCAAGAACTGTCTGTGAAGGGTAAAGAAAAATTCTTCTCTTTGATATTATTCTTGTCCTTCCGGTGACCCTGGCACCCAAGGCATCACATAAACAGCTGGAATGAAGCAATTTATCCAATGAATATACCTGTGTCCAATGTCTGCACCTGACTCCCAGTGACACTGGAGTGAAAAAAGCATAAAATGATGCTTATGGTCATGTCTGCTAAACTGAATTCCTGACCAACTGTGGATTTGTTCAATTTCACCCATCACGGCACCATAAATGGCAGGTATCTTCAATTAGAAAGATCTTTTAACGTGTGAAATTGGACATTAAGCAGCCCCCAAGAGTTAGTCTTTAGAGACCTAACCTGCTATGCTTCCCCAATCTCCATGTGCAGCCAAGCAAACCATTATCCACTGATAGCTGGCAATTCCCATCAGAGCCACACACCAGGACTGTGTATTGATCTACAAGATGACCAAGCAGAATCATCAGCCTCCCACTCTGTGGTGCATGACTGTCACACACGCCTTCAGGCTCCAAATCGTCTGCTGGAAGCCCCCTGCCATCCATCTCAGCAGGACTGGCAACAACAAAAAAAGGAAACCTGCGGTGTCAGCCTCACGCAGAGAACCGGACACTGTCAATTGAGAATGGAGAACAGCTAGCTTGCCAGTTTCTCCCCTGCTCTCGCTCTCCCCGGGTTGGAGAGTCTTCCCACCCATACAAATACCCCCTCCTGCCAGGGTTCTGCTCATCAGGTCTTTCTTTTTGCTTTTGAGCATACAGAGCAGGAGGCACCACGCCAAAAGACAAGTATTAGACCTCAGAATGAAAACCACAAATTACTGTACATTAACTCCTTTTATTCTAATTGAGTAGCTTTTGAATCAATCAATACATATTACAACAATACATATGGAGATTAACTTTAAAGCTGCTCTGATCAACATTTTAAGCACATAGTGGATCAAATGACTGTGAGTAATGTGACGGAGATCACTCATAGGGATGAAACCACAAAGAATCATCACCCAACTCTGCAGTTCCCCTCAGTTCTAAGTAGTGTTTTAAAAAAAAAAGAAGAATTAATGCAGGGTTAACTTTTAACAAATTAAAAATGTAAAAAGTGGACAGTAGAA
Organism: Hollardia meadi; assembly: GCA_037974645.1. NCBI lineage: Eukaryota > Metazoa > Chordata > Actinopteri > Tetraodontiformes > Triacanthodidae > Hollardia > Hollardia meadi. Next base: position 4,166,873 of record JBBPCS010000002.1, read on the forward strand.
GCTTACTCTTTGCCTGTCGCTCTAACAAGGTCCAGTCGTGGGTTTTAGAGAGTCAGTGTCAGAGGCTGAAAACAAAAAGAGAAAGAAAAAAAAAACAGGCAGACAGACATGAAAAGGATGTCTGCGGACAAGGCATGCTTAGAGACAGAGAGACACTTGTCTAACTCTCAGAGCTTCAATATCCCATTCAAATGCTTAATTAAATAATTTGGAAAGAAGTTGGAATGTCCCATCATGCCTTGGGGGGCAGCTCTGGTTGTTCATGGATTCTGAGCCCAGAAATGCAGGATTGACAGAGACATGAATGCTGTGTGAGTTTAAACCACTGAGAGAGAGAGAGAGAGAGAGAGAGAGAGAGAGAGAGAGAGAGAGAGAGTATGCAAACTTGTCGAAACATATTCCGAGGACACTTCCTCAAAAATGTTCATGTCTGACTTGAAAATTAAGGAAGCGCTGCACCCATGTTTGTGGGACACAAACCACAAGGTCCACGACTATTTTTTTTGTTTTTACAAACAATAACCTTGGCCAAATGCCAATGAGGTTTTGCAGGTTTGAGAGTGGTAAACCATCACTGCAGGCATAGTGACCTGAGCAAGTGTGAGTGCATGTCTGTGTGTGTGTGTGTGTGTTTATTACGGCAGAGCATGCCAGATGAAACACAGGCCTCCTTGTGATGATGACCTCTTCACACTATATGAACCTCCTGACAAGTGTCTACCGTAGTCCTTCTACTTTGTCACAGGTAAGCACCATGTGACCAGGCAGCTGGCATTTGCCAAATCAAAGGCCGCCTTCTCCTCTGGGCAGCAGCACCACCCCTGCCTCCTGAGCCGACTGCACTTGATGGATTTTAATGCAGGAGCTCTATCCCCTATGCAATGAAAGTCCGCATTATCAAGTGGGCAAATATCCTTTCCCTGGCCGGGTGAAGACAGTGGGGGAAGTGTGTGAGTGTGTGTGTGTGTGTGTTGAAGCAGGAAACATGCAGCACAATGTAAAGACGGGGAGGGCCAGGAAGGAAGGAAATCCTGCTTGAAAAATGGCCTCTGAGACAAAAGCTCAAGAACTCTCTACAGTGTAAGAACCTGCTTGAGGGACTTAAATGTTTTTACACTGACAGAAAGAAGGTGTAAAAGACTGATGAGTTATCAATAAAGCCATGGGCTAGACTAGACAATAGCAAAGTTGTTTTTTCTCTAATTGATACCCCCTTTCACACTGGACAAATTAACCCAAACAGCCATTAACATCTGGCTTTTGTCGTCAGTGGGAAAGGGTACAATCACAACTGATTCCTGCAGTAGGTGCAGGTATTTATCGGTTCCAGCTCTGATCAGCTCTGATGTAAATGTGACACCAAGGTGGACATGCTAAATTTTGCCCCTTTTCTGGCGTAATTCTATGACACGTGTTGGAGTTGAGGACAGTTGTGTACACATACTTCCGCTCAGTCAGCACTGAGTTTGAAAAAGAGACTGAAGTAACCACAGTAACGTTGTCACCGGCCTCTATGTCAGTACCTATTTGGTACTGTGCATGTGCAACTCTCAACAGAGATGAGAAGGAAACGACATGTCTCACTCTTTAGCTACTTCCATCATCAGGTCCGGACAAAACAATGTGTTTAATTTAGAACGTTATTAAGACTGTTTTAAAACAAGTTTTAACATCTTCTGGGTGCAGTCTGATGAGGTATATGATCTGCTGCTTTCTACTCTTAGTTGTAGCAGTTTGGAGGAAAGAAAACACACACACACACAAAATCAAAGGTAGAGCAGGGCATTAGTTGAAATTTTTAAATACCTGGATACTTTAGGACACATTTGTGTGTGTTGAGGTGGCTTTCTACAAAACAACTCACAAAACATACCACCCCCTGTTCCAATCTTTATGCTAAGCTAAGGCTAGCTGCTGATTGTAGTATCATAGTTATGGTGCACATATCAATCTTCTCATCTCACTCTCTACAAGACAATGAATATGTTTATGTATTTCCCGAAATGTTGAAATATTCCTTTAACAAAAGAAGCCAATTTTATTTAGGTGAAATGTTGCCCAAATAAAAACAGCATTACAGGAACCTTGCCCAAATAGAAAAGTTCAATTCGGCTTTCAGTGCACATTTTGGTCAGTATGATTGAGGATTACAACACTACACAAAGGTCAAGGACCTTATAAACAACCCTTTTAATCAAATAACATGAACTTTCACTATCATGCCCATCACTGAACATTACAGTATTTAATATCTATTCTACAACTTGGCAGAATGTATGCATGTATGTATGTTACTGAATATTTCATGAAGGTAATCCCGTTTGCTGCATCTGGGAAATTGCTAAATCTCTTTTGTAAAGATGAAAGGATAAAATTTTGAAAGGCATGCAAACCACAACGACGTCCACATCAGAACTGCTCAATGGGAAATTGAAGGATTATCCCAATCAGTGGTTTTATTAATATGGGATTCAAGGTTGATGCAAAATGGTGTGCAGGAGAGGGGAGGAGGAATGCTCATCCTCACTATCAATGAGCTAAAAAGACAGATTTAGCTTTCAGATGGTGTGCTGAACAGGTTTACGCACAAATTATACATGGACAAACGGAGATAGAATGCATTTACACTTATAATCAGGAAGGCCTCTTGCGTAGTGGCAGCAGTGGTGTGAAATTGAAATGCAAGTGAGCCACATCATCTCTTCAGGGGGCCTACCACTGGAGACAGACACAAAAGAGGAACTGTCTGTAATCTTATAGAGAAACTGACCCAATCCAATTAAAAAGAGACAAGGGGAAAAACATATCACCTCTCTTACAAGCACAAGACAGAGTTCATGGAATGAGCTAAACTAAGACAGAAATACACTCACCCTCGATGAGATTCTGGTCATTGATAGGGAAACACTCACACCTTGCTGGGTATCGGTGCTCAATACCTTTAAGGTATCGCCCGAAATAACCGAAATATCTACCAAGTAGTATCAAAGCTTCTCCAGTCAAACGTTTCTTGTATTGAATTCCTTTTTGTATCCAGATTTAGAAAAAGAAAAAAAGAAAAAGACTATTTCTATGGTAAATTAAACATTTTAGGGATATAAAAGGGTAGAGGGCATAAGAGACAAGTGTGGAAATTAATGAATAAAGGAAATAATTAAGGAATTATTATTAGAAGCCTGTGCAAATAAACTGCTCTCTGTGCAATCTCTTATCACCAAATGCAGCCCTGTGTGCAGACACACAAAAGTAAGCAAGAGCGAATGGCCACTGGCTCTAAACACTTGTCCTCAGTCTTAAAACCAACAAATCTCAACATGTGAGGACACATGTTGAATGTGGCCTCTCTAATCTGATCTTAAAAAGCTATTGAAATAGCTAAATCCAATCTGTACAAGGGGCTAGTGTATATCATGTGGTGTCAGTCTCATTAGAATGTTATTAGGATGATAAGAAACTGTTAGGAAATATACTAAATGAATCTCATTTAATTTAGTATTTATTAAAAACAGACATTGCTTATTTTTGCATAGTTTTCCACCATGTGAGTCCATATTTGATACTGAACCCGCACACAGACACTGAAAGCTTGTGTTTTCCCTGTTTACACAGTTTTGTTTGTGTGTTTTAGTCAAATCAGGACACACTGACCATCTTCTGTTCCTGTTTCCATTGGAACACAGCGCAGAGCTGGAAGTTGGCATGAAGTCTAAAGATTAACGGACAGGAAAGGGATATAGGAACAAGAGGTTGTGACCTTTGGGGTCATCAGCTGTCTGTCTGGAGCATATAGACCCTCTCGAAATGCCCCCACTGACCTGACCTCCTTCAGGACTGGCCACTGGTCATATATGATGAGAAAAAAAAAAGAAAACTGACCGTTCCAGCCAAGATGTAAACAAATCCAAACCCTGCAAGAGGGAGATGCGGAACCTCTATATACAAATACACACACTGGATTCACTTTAACACCTGGGTTTTTCAGAGCCAGTAAATAATCATTCTTAGCGGCTGCTTCCTCCAGAATTTCTCCATGATTCCCCAACATCCTGCAGCCATTTTCACTGAAAAGATGCTACTGATTTAAAGAGACCACTGACATGTTCGTTGACCAACAAGCGTTCCACATAAAGCCCAGTAAATACAACTGCAGTTCTCTTATGCACATGATACCACAGCACAGCAATGTCTCAAACCACATGTATTAAATTTGAATTTATGCAAGGGATTAAAAACTGTTTTAAACATTACACTCCGTGCTTGCTTCATAGTTCAGCAGCCTTTTGTTGGGAAGAGAGGAAGGCAACAGCTGAGGGATCACTTTATATTGAAATATATTAAGTCATCTTGTGGCTCAGATGTCCCTCCAGAAGGAGCACAAGAAAGAGTTCCTCCACTGTCCCTTCTTGCATTCTCTCTTAAATGCTCATAATGCAAGCAAGTGACTTTCGATGTCTCTCTATAAACAGTGAACAATGGCAGAGACTAACTAAAGCATTTTATTTGACACTATTACTGAAAAAGAAAACTGCAGACACGCAAACACCTCATTAAAGTGACTGTTTACATTTAGGCTTGATTTGTTCCCCTCATTGAGACATTTCTAAGAATGGCTGTCATTTCATTGGCTCGTACCCGTCCAAGATAAACACCAGTGTCCAACGCCGCCCATCTCCAGCTATAATTGTTCCATTATGTAAGACAGGCCTGAGATATTGCAGATAGCTTCCCTAGAAGCCTTCCTCTCAGTGTCAGAGACTACTGTGTAAGTTTAGTGCACGCAGTGTAAAAAGTGCTGCTTTAATTCAAAGAGTGTCAAATTTAGACTTTCGGGCATCTTCAAGATGCAATCTGCACATTTTTCCCACGAGAGGTTAGGTACGACCACACAATGGGCTCAGACTGTCCTGGGACAAATTGCTCTAATCATCCTTGTTATTTTCCACTACCTTTAAGGTAAAGCATGTGTGAGGGGCATTGTGTGTTTGGGTCCCACGGATCAGCAGCAACAATCTCTACTCTACTGTTCAACTTCGGCTACTGACCGGAGTCTCATTGTTCCCCAGTATTTCCTAACCTCTGAGGAATTCCTTCTCCAGGAAATATCGTTTACAAGAGAAGGCACCAAGCCCAGCAACTCGCGGAGACCACCCCAACCCTCCTCCTTTCCCCCACTACCCTTCACCCTCCTGGCAATATCTACTTTTTGATCCACTCTTCCCTTTTCCCTTTCACCCCTCTAGCAATATCCCGTCTACGCCTCTCCCTGCTGGTACTCAGTACTAGTCCCCTGGATTATCCCACCAGGGAGTCTCACAGAGGGGGGGCAGGGCTCTTCTCCAATCTGACCTCTAGACACACGGAAACTTGTGTGGTTTGTAACTGGTTCTAACATGGCAGCAGAGGAAGCGGGGGAGGCCGGCGTGTGTTTGTGTGTGATCAGATGAAAGTCTTCAATATGACCCCTCTTCCCAGTAGGGCTGTCTTTGATCACCCTGAGTATCTTCCACGATGCTCCCCAGGACCTCCCAGATGATAAGACAGTAGATAATAGTGACTCTTTGTCTTTTCCACTCACTTTCTAGCTTTTTCCCCCATCACCGTCATAGAGCTCCATCAGCTATAACACACAGATAAACCAACAATAGTTATCTTTCACTGTCAGATCAAAATCTGATGCAGCCATCCCGACATTCCTGGGCCCGAACAGAGTTGCCTTGTAAGGATCAGTCACTTCTGAAACGAATCCCACTTCCAGCACTACAGGGGAGATGAAAGAGGAGTGGCTGCATTCCCCAAAACCCCCACAACCAGGACAGAGGACACATTCCCTCATGTAATCGCCTCCTCCATTTCTCCAGTGATGCCACTTCTAAGAAAGGCCAGACAGAGCACGATCCCCTCACGGTCCCTCTGTCCTCCATTGGAAACATCTGGGCAGTGGGAGGGAGGTCAGGGTGTACACATTCATACATGTGGTCTGGGAAATAACACTTTTAATGACACACAACACAGAGCCCCTTCAACCCCAACTTCCCTGCAAAGTTCCCATCGCACTGAGAAGCTGAAAGTGCTGAAAAAACATGGTGGAAGCCCTCCAAAGCCACAGTCCAGATCCCATCATATCAGTGTATTAACCTCAAGGTATTTCAGTTTGCATCCTCAAGAGCCATGACGTCCTTTAAATAAGACTTGATTACCAACTGTACACACTCACAGTTTTTCCACAGCTTTCTGGCTTAAACAGGTGGCATTCCCAAAGTTTCCCCTTCCCTGCTGTCTTTGAGCCACCAATGGCTTTCATTTGAGTCCACCTGTGCAGTCGTTGGCAAAGACTCCCAACTTCTGGATTTGATCAGAAGTTGGCAAATGAAGCGGTAAAATGCACTCCCCTGTATTTTTTTTATATGCCGTGTTGGAAGTAGGGTAATCGTATGGATGGAATAGTCACAAGCATGAGTGCGACACAAACACAGTGAGATGAAATACAGATGTCATTATAGAAGTTTCCCTGATGAATTTCAGTTCTGTGTCTCCTTCCAGATAACATTTTTTTAAGAGCCTGGACTGAGACACTGTAACTCCAAAGGTACGGTAAAATATGATCATTCAAAAAGAGACTTTCTGTCTGAAAACTTTTGATTTTGTCATGTTTGTGGTTTATCTGAATGTTTAAATCAGAAATGAGCCAGTGCCCAAGACTGATTAAAAATAGTTCCTAATCAGTTATTGTCAGGCAAACCACTATGAGCCTCGAACAGCCTATATGAGCGGACTGAGAAGAGGATTAAACATCACACTGGGCTGTGGAAGAACTAAGGCTGCAGTGCCATGCCTCTTTGCGCCTGCTTCTCCAATTTCACACTTGCAATCTTAAAAGTTAATATGTCCATCAAATGGGATGAGTGCAGACAGGTAACACTCGCGTTTAGACATCCTGCTCACATTGTTAAAGGAAGCAGTGGCACGCAGGGGAGTTTTATCCTGCTGGTTAACATGTAACACTTGGGAGGCTGATGTACCGTGCATACTAAACAGGCTGGCTGTTGTTTTTTTTGTTTGTTAGTTTGCTTTGGGGTTACACTTTCTTGAGTAAATTGTGCGCTTTTGCGTCGCCTCTGGATTAAATTAATTCTCACGACTCACCGACAGAAACTCTAGTGTCCCCACATAATCCCGTTCAGTCTTTAAAAGTTCATTTAGGACGCACACTCGTAGCCGGAGCTGTTTCTCCAAGTCCTTCCCGCTTTCGGCTCTGTGCTCACTTCTGCTCTCCTCAGTCATTGTGAGTAAATAAATGCGGACCTTATTGTTTCCCCTTCGGCAAAGTTTCACATCACAAAACAGGTTTTTCAGATGCGAACGTGCAAAGTTTGAGGCATGATCAAAAAGGGGGGCCGGTCTCTGCACTGCAAATCCACGAAAAGTAGAAAAACAATAATGCAGAATAAAAAGCAAACACGTTTAAAAATGAATAAAAACAAAACTGGAAATTACACAACAGCGTGAGGCAGCTTCTCACAGAACAGTGGACAACGACTGGACACCAGTTTTGAAAGTTGAGCCCATGTGACTCCTAAAATCATCATCCTAATCCAGCCTCCCCACAGCCTTTAATGTGGAGGAGCGCCACTGTCAAGTTATTTACAATACACGCTGCAACTTCCGGCTCAGGTTTTCAAAATTAAAACCGCAGCAACAGGTTTTGAGTAAAACAAAAAAACAGATTCACACAGTAAACCATTTTTTTCTCATGATCATACATTCTATTAAAACCCTAAAAGTGGTACAAACGGGCTGGATTGATGCTCTACTATAATATATATTTTTTCACACTTTTATGCTTTCAATTTGAAGGGACACTTGCTGTATTTCTGGGATTATTGTAGCTATCTTCGTTTAGCTTGATAGGGCAGGAAAACGTTCACAAACTTAATGCCCTAATAACCACATAGACTACAGACACCTTAAATCATAAAGCTGAGATTGGGAGAAAATTACACTTTTTTCAGTAAATAGGATAGATCAAAGACAGCAGGGCAGCACGGGCTACAGTTTTACTTCATTACACTCATTTTCACTCAATTTCTGGTGTGAAAAAAGTTTTAAAAAATTCGAAAATAAAGATGTCCCTTTATTGTTTTAGAACCCCTGGGAACCTCATCACTGCAGTCACTGTAAAAGTTAAACATGCAAGAGAATCATGCTGCATTACTTTACTTACTATAATTGCTTTCTTTCTCCTTGTAATAAAGCACAGTCGTCGGTTAATGAAGTAATAAAATTGGCATCAAATGTCAGTTTATATCATTACGTTGCAAATTAGCTTATGTGCAATATCTTTCTATAGGTACGCTAATAGGCTACATTCCAAAGCCATCAGTTCTGTGAAGTGGAAATTCAAAAACAACACAAATATCTGCAGGTTACATTTTCATCTGCCATCATCACAGAAAGAAAGCATGTATTTCTATAAATATTTGGTTGCATTTGCAATATGCATGTGTTATATGTAAATCCTTATGAATGGCTGTATAAAAACACAATCAGTAAACATACAGGGGAGCATGAGACCCAGGTGGAGCTGCATTTCATGAGAACCAAAGTCCTTCTGCTCTCACAATGATCACCTCTCAAGGTGTCTCAAACAACCACATGAATCACAAGAGACGGTTGGAACACACTCCGCCCTTTCCCTTCCAAAGTGCTATTGCAATTAAGCTTAAAAAAAACAACTTCATGAGCACTAAAACACCCTCTAAATATGTTGTTTCTAGTTGACAGGCACAATTAATAACGCACATGCTTGTGCTAATTAAGTGTAAATGACACAGTTTGGCCTTTCCAACAGACAAGTTGAAAAATACATACTACGTTACAGTAAATGACCTAAGAAGAAAAATTTCTGGCAGCAATTTTCTCATTACAAATGTGTCACGTCTGCAGCCAAGTGCCAAAGCATGGTGTGGGTTTTTGTTTTGTTTTGTTTTTTTAGGTTTGATTTAAGATCTTCCTTTTAATTATGCGCTTGCAAAACTCATCTTAATAAGCTGCTAATGTATGAGCCTGTCTACACAAATTCATCTGTGAAAAATGCAGGGGGAAAACAAACTATTAAAGCATGGACTCAGAAATGCAAAATGACACACACAAAGACGTACGAACAGCAATCAGTCAGAATGTGTTCAGTTATAGGATATCATTTTCATTCTTGAGATGTGAAAGCTCGAATTGCTCAACCTCACTTCTTGCTGCCTGCTAATGCTCTCAGTGCAGGAGCAGCCACTTGAGAAGCTGGTTAAGTGTTTATATATTAAATTAGACACAGTCATTTTTTGCGCCTGGGTAAATAGCAGCACAATCAACACTAAAAACCGGCCTCAATTTCACCAGCATGCAAGCCTTTTGAGGGGATTGTAGGGGAGCCATTTGCTGCACACAATGATGATTTAAGGATTAACAAGATGGCAAGCAGGGGTTCAGTTAACTCCATTCTGCAGCAAATTCCCACATTTTCACACACCAATTTTTGCAGTCTGTCTATTGGAGCACTTTCACCCGAAGAGAAAATAAATTTAAATAATGACTACTTCCCTAATTTATCAGCACCATTATTTAATGTCTCAATTACAGGTACTAACCTGTAATCAGTTTCTGTAAGGTGAGGTGAGATGAGGACATCGCTCTGAAGCCTGAGTAAATCTTGGCATGTAGTATACTCTGGTGGTTAAAGCAAGCACTGCATGCTTTTGGTGTATTTCCTCATGGTAACGTTAGTGCTGTGCTGCTTCTTTGCTGCCACCAGAGAGCACTGTTGTTTTTGAGTAAAACACCAATACTGCTATGAATCAAAAGAGGTTTTCCATCAAAGAGGGCCTCATAAAGGGTCTATGAATGGGCCTGGATCCCAGTCCAACACCACTAAATTTAGGTCCTGTTCTGACAAAAACCTTGTCGACATCTGTGGTAGACCAACTAAATTATGGCTTTATATTAGCCGTCCCAGTGCAGGTAAATTTCCAGACCCTCACATTTTATTGCCCATGACTTTGGTCTGTGGAATTAACTTGCATTATTTGTGGTTTAGTGCTGCCGGTGCCTCGCTGAGGGCTGCCAGGAAGTGTACTGTTCTTCCCGTTGGAAAAGGAGTGTCACACTGATACGAGCTGCATTTTTCTCATTATTAAGACAAGCGTTGATAACAGTGCTAATTTACACTGATAGGGGCACAGTAGCCCTTATGCATTTGTGAATCCATTTATGGCAGCCAAAACCAACATGCCCTGCCTTGGTCCAGACCTTTGAATCCTGACAATTCAGGCGAATATCAGGCAACAACATTCCTCTATCACATATGTGCAGTATTATCAGTCAAACGTGTTATTGTCTTTTGTTCAGATGTGTTCTGGTCCATTCAGATGGAGGAAAACACAGACAGCAGGCAGATTTTGAAATCAGGTTTATTACTGTAAGTGATGTGAGTTTAATTACAGCCTGTATTAGGACCAAGCAGGTAAACATAAGTCTTTAAAAAATTAATGGCTGCACAACATAGGCCTATGATAGTTGAGAAAATGAAAACAAGACATTCCCACTTAAAGTCTTCTCTTCAAATTTTTACAGCTTCTATAGTTCAGCGATGTGCCGTCTCTATGCAATGTGGAAGATTTCTTTGTTAAAAATAGGAAGAGTGACTTACTTTATGTGAGGTTTTTATAAAAAGGACGAAATTACTTTGGAAGAGAGACTTGGCAATTCAACCAAATGAGGATGATATTACACCTTCATAATTAAACAAATTCAATTGCCAGGTCTCCCCAGTGTGCACTACATGTACAGTAAGTTACACACTGCCTCCTTTGTACCTTAGTTTTGGTCTTGTCCCGTAATTAAATCTTTTTGGGAGGGTATTTCAGCAAAAATTAATTACATTTTCCAGCCCACTATAAATGTTCCCCCCTCTTCTTTTACTCAATATTTATGAGGGGACATTGAGTTTAAACTTTTGAGGAAACATTTGTCAGAGATACATCTGAACGGTTGCAAGACTGGAAAGCAGAAAAAAAAAAATGTCACTATAATGTTCCACTTTTTTCTTGTGAATTACTTGGGAACACTTTTACTTTTTCAGTCCTCTAAAAGTGATTCAAATAAAACAGGAAAAGAAATTCACTCGTTTATAGCCCAAAACTCTGGGAACCACTGGCATATGATGGTAATTCCCCAACAGCCTCTTCTTTTTTCAGGCTGAATAATGTAAGCTCACTTGATGGTTGGGGCAACAGTTAAACGGAAATGCTCTTCCACTTTATTGACTCTTCGCTTGTTCTTTAACCACTGTGCTCTGCTGCCAAGGCCCCCTATTATTCATTTTGCCTCTCGGTCCCAACTTCACTGATTTCTTTTACTGTAAACAAGTCTTCGTGCTTTGTAATCTAACAGATGGAGGAGTGTGGGCTGCGGATGTCTAAGCAAAGCTTAGTGTAACCCATGCTTCATCTATGATCTCACAATGATGGACGATTGAAAACTTGAGTTTGTCATTGAGATGAACTTCCCCTCAGTTCTCCATTCTTTGTGAGAGTGACAAACTTCTCCAACTTTTGCCAATCGGCCCACTGTGCACCATCTTTAACCGCCCCTTCTCCTTTTCTTCCCCTCTCCCCTCAGGGTCAAAAGGTCGTGGATGATCACTCACAGCCCTGTTCAGGGTCAACTGGGAGCTCTCAGATCCTGCAGAATCCCTCAAGTCATCACAAAGAGCTGCAGTTAGCCCCACAGTTTGACCAGAACCCCCTCCTACCACCAACATCACTACCACGGCCAGTGCAAGCCCCACTCCCAAGCTGCATGCCTATCAAAGAGCTCATTCACACCCTTCAGCACAGTCCGAGACTCAGAGAGCAACATGGTTATTTACTGCACCTCGGTGCCACTCTAAGATTGCACAGCATTAGACTTAGCACTAAGAAAAAGGCTTGGTTCTTCACTTTCCCACAGACCACAGCCCAAAGCAGTGCCACACGCCCAGGTCCGCTTTCCTGTGTGTTAAAAACGACGCTGAGACCACCGCACTCAACCTCAACCTGCAGCTCTGTGCCCAACATGTCATGCTTAAATGACCAACCAACGTAAGAGCCTTAACACTCAAGCATTTTCACTCTCCCCACAAATCCCTGAACACGATATACAGCGCAAAGCAAGCATTTTATGAATATGCTTCTGTGTGCAGCTGTCGCAGTGCTCAAAAACACTTCAGTTTCTGGGTTTATGTTTTTTGTTTTTTTTTTAAAAAAGAAGAAAAAAAAGGTCTGTTGGAAAACCCCTCTTCAAAGCTTGGTACATTCAACTTTAAGTTCTGAAATTTTCCATTAAGGAGGAGGATTTTTATGGCTCTTACACCAGAGATGCGCTCACTCTGAACCAGCTTTGATGTGCTGATCAAGATGTGCAATAATGCATAACTGATATCTCTTTAACCCTTAGACATTGGCTTCACTTCCTCCTTGTTTGGGGTTCCACAGACCACACTGCCATAATAGTATTGATTAACAAATTTAAATTTAAATCAATCTTTTTCCTTTCTTTCTGATCTTATTAAATCCCAGTATGTGGGAAGGAAAAAGGAAGAAATAACTCTTCTTATGGACTTTACACAAATGACCTCTTGTCATTACACCAAATCAGGAAATATTTAATGATTATTTGTTAAATGGGCTTTGCATAAACAAGTGTATTCCATTTGTTTGCCAAAAAGTCATGCATGAACTTTTTTAGAAAAGGTCCGGGGTCTTCAGGAATTGAAATGGAGCAATAGGGTGAAGCAGGATAAGACAGACAAAATCTACAGCACAGTTGTCCATATTGAGTTTCTGTGATTGCTTCTGAGTGACAATTGCAGGCACACCAAGATGGTAATGGTGAATAGCTCCTAAAAATGTAACTCTTGCCTATGTTTTATCTCAACGAGTGAAAGAAGACACATTTATATTTTATATGAGTATCTACTCTGACATCTGAAATCACAACAAGCACACAAAGAGTATTTTATCTCAAAAGCCATCATGGCTATTAATCTCAAGTTTCTCTCTCTGAGGTTAACACTAAATACAAGAGAAGATAATCCCACTGCTACATAAATCCCATCTGCATGTCATCAAGCTTTTTATTTCTCTGCTTATTTGAGCACCTGTGTTGTGTAAATATCATCATCTCGGCTGTATAATTAGGGGCCTAATTCTAGTTACCTGTCTTGTGCATTGAGGTGGGTGCTTTAAAAAAAAAACAGCGTTCCTGTCCTGTCTACTGTTATGTCTGTGTCTGTTGGGAGGGGAGGGGGGTTGCAGGGAGTGTTTGGGGTCTGCTGTACAGTAATTGGGTGTAAAACAGGTGGCACATTGTTGACACTGAAGAGAAGCATGTGAAAAATGTGCTGCTGCCACGCAGTCACAAAAGGAAAAGGCTGGCAGTTGACTTAGACATTTAATCACTGTGTTGGGTGATAAGTAGAGGATCAAACAGAGGCACAAAAAGCGTAGAATAACAGGGAGAGCCACCTAAAGCTCCAAAGAGGGATCCCTGGTGGAGCCAGGCCAAGGCACTGACAGGGCTGGTAACTAGTTATCACACTGGCTTTGGGGTATAGAGGTATAAACTAACAGGAAGCTGAAGATTCAGGAGTTCACTGGGCTCTTAAAGTCTGGATGAACAATACCTGGTCTGGATTCATTATTTTCTTCCTCTCCATGTGGGACATAGGCGTACCTTTCTTTGGCGCTGGTCAAGTAAGGTTTCCGCCAAGAGGAAAACTACATGATGGCACGAGGATAATCATCGGGCCGTCCTACAGTGGGCGCCCACAGAAAGTTTTCACTGGGGTGGCCAGGCAGGGCCACTAAAAATCTTGGGGTGGCACAGCAAAAACCAAAAGCCTGCAACTGAATTTCAAAAATTCTGTTATGCTGTTATAAACTAGTTGAAAACCATGTCATATAAAAGTAAGAATAAATAAGATTTTTTTTCCCCCCACAAACTTTTTTTATGTGTTATGTATCTGTGTATACATTGCACGTGTTGGGCAATCCTTTGTTCTTCAAATTGTCCCTTTTTCCTAAAAAAAAACCAAATACCAGAATACAGCTTTAATTTAAAGGAGTACAATTATTGTAAGAAACAAAACTTTTACTTGCAAAAAAAAACAAAAAAACACAGACCCCCACCACCCTCCCCTGATATCCCACTGTTCTTAGTGTCAAATTATGACAAAAAAAATACATCAGAAAAGCATCATTAAAGTAAAGTTCATATGACAGCCAATTATATGAAGGTGGGCCAGTGGACAGCAGCACATTTGACTCTCAGACTTTTTATCAAGACAAGAGAGGAGCTGAGTGACCTGAACTGAGCACACTAGAACAATAAGTCTGTTGTTCTGCAGTGGTAAAGATGAGTTACTTGATACAGTTGATGTCTCCACAGAAATGCATCACTTTAAATGTTAAGAGACACGCAATTTGTCACTTGTGTTTACGGCTCTCTATAGATTGTCCCCTGAGCACTGATCGGGGACCCAGTTAGCAACTTCGCCGACACCGGGCCACGTGACTCGGGTCCTCCTCATTTTTAAAAAGAGCTGCTACCCCGCAATTCCCTCCAGAGCTTCACAGAGGTGGTACATGCTCCAACTGTGCCAGATGACCGACTTTTGCACCCTTTGCACCTTCATTGCGGGAGAGGACACAACTACCGGCGACAAAAGAGTGACTTTGCCAGTCTAATGGTGCGCTGGACCGAGATCTTTGATTTGCAACCACATTTCTGTGCTGATAAGTCGGCGTGCATCCTGCACAGGAGCCTGGTCGGTATCTTCCCTCTTTGATCTGCTGGCCAAGGATGGACCGCAGGAGCGCATTTCGCGCCTTCCTTTTACTGGCTTGTGTGATAATCTGCAGCAACGTGCTATGTCCCGTCGGTGCCTTTCTCTACAACAACCGCTACGCAGGGTGAGTAAAGACCCCCATTCATTTGTGGGGCTCACGAATGCCTGGCAGGCCACTGCGCTCTCATTCTGCTGGAAAGGCGCACGGCTGAAGAGAAGTTTTCTGCAGAGATCTCCACACCAGGAGACGGGCTTTATCTTATAGAATGAACAAAGGGAGTCTTTATGATTACCATCTCCATTGTTTTGGGAAATGTTCCTGTTTGAGACATAATATGGTGTTTTCAGCTTACTCTAGACTGATCCTGTTGTCTGATGGTATTTGGGATAAGACTGACAATGTGCTGCAGAGAGAGGCATTCAGATTGCGCATGATAGGCACAGATGACACCGGGTATGCTTGCAGCAACAGTGGTCTGTCAAACAGCTCAAATTATTCAATAAAAAAAAACTCTCCTGGTGTTGCCATGTGTTCCTATAATGAAAACACAGAACAAATTTGCCTGGCACACCAGTCTATCTATATGTTTGAGGCTGAATGTGGGGCACACACCTCTCCACCTAGATGCTAAAAGTAGCTCAGGGTTTGACCTTGGATGTGAAATTTGGGGAGCATTTGGACAAATAGATGGTCTCCAATGGGACCATCTGGAGTTGAACACATAGTAATTTGGGTAAATATATAGAAGGCATGACTGGGGCATGTAAGGCTTTATGGTCTGTTTTTCAAAAGAGCCTTTGATGTAATTTAGCTGAGGCAGAGGGAGACCATGTCTGCTGGAAACCCCCTACTCGTCTGTCTTAGGCAAGATATATTTCGGGTACCCCAAACATTGGGTAGCTCACACCACCTCTGGTTGAACATTAAAAATTCCAATATGTAGCACTGTGGGGGATCGGAAATCAGGGGTGTGGTGGGTGTTGTTCTCCTCAGCTTCACAAGGATCCTTTAGTCTGAAAAGAAGACAAAACATTGACACACCATCGTGGCATTACTGTACATTGGAATGATATACTTTTCAGTATCATGACAATACTGAGAGTCAACTTCTTGGTTTAAGGGCAGCGGGATCTTAAAAGCAAATTGCTTCCATCCCACTCGTGCGGGAATCAGCAGGCTGACAACTTGAGGCCAGCTTTACCTCCCTGCAGCTGGTTGATGCAAAGCAATGGGCCCTCTCCAGGCCAACATTGCAACAAAAACAGTCTGCCATCTTTCAGAATTGCTAAAAGATGAGGCTCAATTTGGACTACAGTAGAGCTCAGGGGTGAAACACATATTGAAATATATATTTCTCTAATGTTTCAGACAGGAAGAATATACAATAATAATAGAATATACTACAAACTTGTTTTTGAAGTTTGAAAGCTGTCAAGGATCACTGTACTAATTGTCTTATTTTTAGTCAGTTTCCCCAAAACACATCCCAATAATATCTTTACCTCTAATAACTACTGACCACCTGTTTGCTTTGAAGTCCATCTTCCATGGAAACAGGCTGTTTTTGTTTTTGGCAGTGTGTTGTGTTCACTGAAATGGGGTGGCCACTCATGTGGGACACCCCGGACCCTTTTGTTCATCAGACCTCAGAGTGGCCTACCGTCACCTTTGTTTAAGGGGGCCCAACTTCCTGTGTGGCACATTGTAAAACGCTCTTTGAAATGAGCGAAACGTCAGAGAGGAAGACACCAAGAGAGAGGGAGAAAGGGGTTTAAAAAGACATGAAAGTGGACACGTATACGCACACACGGACAGGTAACTCGGCAGGCACGGAGAGTCTGTAAATAAGAGACTTTAATGAATTGTTGGCAGCGTGTTAGCTTTGAGGTCAACCACAGGAAATGAAAGAAACACTATGTAAGATTCACTCTGAGAATAGAGAGTATTTTTGTTTTGTAGACGGGCAATATAAAAGATGTGGTCTGCAGATTGAGTGAGAAAGGCTCAAGCTTCTCTATCTTGATTCTTGATTAACAAAACTGAATTAAGTAGCCTACTCAAAATTTGCAAAATCAGCAAAAGTTCCACTGTTTTTTAACCTCATCACAGATGTTTAAATACAGTACGACTACATGAACACTCATGGTAAACAATCTATCTATCATTTTAACCAATCAAACAAACTTGTGTAGTGTTTCGGTCCTTCACATTAAAGCATTATATTCATGAACGTTGTTATTGAATATTTATATATAGTTCTTTTTGTCACCATGCATTGATGCTTCATATTTTTAATTATTTGTTTTCTCCTCCTAGACAAAAAAAATGTTCACACATCTATCAACATGATTGATTTATTTACAGTACAAAAAGGTGACACAGCTGATGTTACTATACCTGCCAAAGAATGGTCCCAGGTGCTACCTGCTGAGCTGCAAACAATGAAATATAATCCTATAATGGTGTCTTACAGACTGTTTCACTGGGATCTGACCCTGTCATCTATAGGATAGATGAACCACCCATTTCACCATCATGCATCTGCTATTATTAGGTGTCACCTTCAGTCAGCACAAAAGAAGGTTGCATTACCGGTGACTTCACGGCCCCAAATGTTTTTGAAATGAAAATGATCCAAGTCCTGTCGCAGTGAACTTTAGTGCCATAAAATCCCTTTCGGGCACTTTGATCCCAGTTGTAATCTGACACTTAGAGGAATCTCTGTTGTTTTTGCAGTGATCAAGTCTTCAGGATAACTCCGAGTAATGACAAGGAGGTCCAAGTGCTCAAGAAAATTCTGGGACATATGAAGGTTGGTGCATTTAAATTCTTACCTTGACTTGTTTTTTATTGTTGTTAAAGTGTTTTTTCTTCCTGAAATGCCATATTAAAATGCAGTGGTGAAAAGTAACTAAGTACATTTACTCAAGTACTGTCCTTAAGTAAGGTTTTGAGGTACTTTTAAATTACCTGAGTATTTCCACTTTTTGCTACTTTCTACTTCTACTCCACGTTTTGGAGGCAAATTTTGCATTTCTTACTTCACTGCGTTTATTTGAGAGCTTTAGTTACTAGTTATTTTGCATTATTAATACAAAGTAGAAATCAACAAATAATGATGTATATGATGTATGATTACAGATTAAGCAACATCACAGTGTATCAAGTTAAAATTAGCTCCACCTTTACCAGCTGCTGCATCATTAAACATTGATGCAACAATAATTACAATCCAATGATATCATAGATAATATTTTTATATGAAATGGGCCATTCTGCATAATGAGTTGTAATTTTGGTTCTACTACTTTTGTATTTTTACTTAAGTAAAAATTTGCAAAACTTCTGTATTGCCACTTTTACTTAAGTGAAAAAGGGGAAAAGATTTACCTAAGTGAGTATTTCTTTCGCCACTGTTAAAATGTAATATTTGTTATTATTCTACTCACACCAGCCTTTGCTCCCCCAGTGGTCTTTCTGTGACACTTGAACAGCAGTCTGTCAGACTGATGCATCACAGTGGTGGTGGTGGCGTGTGTGTGTGCAGTGTTGCCAGATGGAAAATACAGCAATATCGTACTGTGACTTTAAAATTATCGTATTTTGACAAAAACTATCGGATATACTGAAACAACCTGCAAAGGCGCCAGGATACTACATTTAATAGCAAAACTATGCCATATGCACCGTACTGTAA
>JBBPCS010000002.1:4185545-4216655 GCA_037974645.1 Hollardia meadi
GAAGTGTAGACTTTCAGCTTTAATTCAAGGGGTTCAACAAAAGTATTGCATTAACCTTTTAGGAATTACAGCCGTTTGTGTAAGTGATGCCAGTTTTGTGATGCCATTTTCCAGTAATAACCAGTGACTGATAGTTCAAAGACAACAAAAGACTGATCTCTTATTTGAAGAACTCAACAGGGCAGCCTTATAGACTGATACTCAGTCTAAATCAATAAATCAACCGGTCAATCAATGTTTGGAAGGCAGTCCTATAATGTATTTGAACTTTTAAAAAGCTGATCAGGAAATATTTGAAAAACATAAATGATTCTTTCAGTGAATCCCTTAACTTAACTTAAATACAAAGCTATATAGTGTTAATAATTAATATATTTTGACATATGTTGCATGAGTTAGGATTAGCAATCCAGCACTAGCAGGTAAATCACATCCCCGTATGTCAAAAACATTTTTATTGTAATAAAACAGTGGGACTGTAGCCTCTGAGGACCCTGGGGTGTCCTATATTTTTTCCACTGAATTTAAGGGGCGTGGGGATTTGCAACCACCAAAATTTGCACTCTATAGGTAAAACCTTAACAATTTTTTAGGATGAATTCAGTAGTTTTAGATTTAAGATTAAAAATTTGCCAAATAGATGAAGAATCCAATATTTCTCCAGAGTTGTATTGGAGGGTTATGATACAGAAGATCATATGCTGAAATAAATGCTTTTTGTGTGAAAATATAATCTCAACACAAGGCCTACTTACTCGCTTTTTCAGAGAATTTCAACTGCATCTTAAAGCCTATTTTGTCTTTTATTACTATCTCATGCTCAATTTTACAGGTCTCTTTCCTCTGAAGTTTCTTGGAAAGAATATGTAAGCAGTTATTAATTATAGGGATTTCTGTTGTTTTAGTTAGAGTTTAGTGAGTTTTGTTGAGGTTATTGTTTACGTTCAGAGCAAAAGAACAGCTAATTGGATTTTTAAAAAATGATATTTTTGGGAGGGTTACAGAGGTTGTGATCTCAGAATTTCTACAGCCCTGTGGCGGTGTGATTTGTTTGGTTGGGTTGTATTTGTGCAGCCAGATGCCTCATTAACACATATGAAAGCCATCTGTTGGAGTTCTGGTTAGGCTTTCGTTTAGTGGTCCAGAACCAATACAGCTCAGAGCAAGGAAGAAGGGCAAAAGAGGACTCAGTAAATGTTCATTATTTGTGGTGAGGGATAACAGGAGAGCTGTTAGTTTGGACCTGGCTGGAGTTTTATGTATGTATAGGCAGCGGACTCGGTGCTCTATAACGCCAACCGAGGCAGTGGCAGCTACTGTTTGGACAGCTGTGGAGTTGTGTTTTCAGGAGCTTAGCCACACTGCCATACCTCCAGTGCCAGAGTTAAACTTTTTTGCCTCAGGCTAGGCATGAGGTCAAATAATAAATAACCACTACCACTATACTCTGCACACAGAATACAAGAGGATAAAGAGAATAAAGATCCATCGTCAACAAAATAACACAATCCAAAATTTTTCTATTTTGTTTGGCTATGTTCTATGGATGACGTAACATTTAATTTATTTCCATGGAAGATTTCGCCTTTGCTGTTCCAAACAATTGGTGGTGGGAAGGTCATTTCCAGAGAAAAACCCTCTGGCACTCAAGTATGTGAACTCTGAGCAGCCCAGAGAAGAAACGCAACAGCTCCTGAATGCACCCAGTAGAGCAAATACCTTCACCGAAGCTATGCAGTGTCAAGATAAGAAAATTACATTTGGACTTTCACAAAAAGTTAATAATTACTTCTGTGCGCCATGACCACTTCAGCTCCTGGAGAACATTTTTATGACTGTGCCTGAAAGGGGACGTGAGACAAAAAAAAAAGGGCAATTTCTTAAAACTCAAGGTGATGGCCATAGAGTGCTATTTTGTTCTAAAACCCAAAGATGTTTAGTTTATTAAACGTAAAAGAATAGAGAAGTTGGAATTACTGTGGGGATTGTGTGTGTTTTTTCTACAAGTAATGTGAAGAAAAATGTATTGATTATCAAAATAGTTGCTCAGTATTTGTATTTCCGAGACCAACCTGAAATAGAAATCTCCAGTAGCCGCATGTTGTTTGAGGAGGGCAATGACACAGAATTAGTGAATGTCTCTTTCCTGGATTTGAAGTTTTGTTTGAAATATTCCAGGCATTAAATCTGTGAAACAGATGTATGATATCGTAGTAATATCACCATTGTTGCTGTCATTGTGTCCTACAAATTATTCCTTTATGGAGCAGTTTCAGCGTGTCTATAGATGACATCATTATAACAGCCTGTCTGCCTGGCTGTTGGCAGGGCAGCTGTTGGTCTTGAGGAGAGACTTGTTATAATTTACACTTAAATGGAGCTATACAGTATGTTAAGAACAACTTATTTGATGCCTGAGTTTCTACAGAGGTTTTTGCAGATTGATTTGATTTGATTCAGTTTTGACTGAATACACTTTTTTGCTCTCTCGCGGATATTTAGGTAAATACAGAAAACATTAAGCCTGGTAGCCGGTTAGCTTGAGGACTGGGAATGGGGGGGATGTGACTTCCTGGGATCTCCACTGCCTGGCAACCTTATGTCGACAACTGAACATCAGGAAATCATTGCACTTGGCCAAGAAATAATCTGGCAAATAAACCACCCACAACTTGTTGTTTTTGCACGGCTTAAACAAACAACATGAAACGTTTTAATGAGTGAGCTTTAGAGGTGGATTTTGTTACCTTTAGACAGGTCCAGGCTACCTGTTTCCCTCTGTTTCCAGTTTTTGTGCTAAGCTAAGCTAACTGGCTGCTGGCTGTAGCTTATATTTACAGTGCAGACAATCAAACTCTCAGCAATAAACTGAGTCACGAACAACTGTGCTTTACTTTAGCAAACTTGTTTTCTTATATTTTACATATCAACTCTCAATTAGCTTCACCTCATCTGTCTAAAGGAAATCCAGCTCTTTTTATTGAACTATAACTTTTCCTTTCTTGTTCTGCCCATGCCAGTATAACATCAACCAAAAGCTACCCTGTATACGCACTCGCACACTATAAAGAATAATCACATGAAAAAAAAATCAGGAGACAGAAGATAAAGCAGACAATGTGTATTTATGGCTCCTAAATACAGCTATCATTTTTTCAATTGAGAGAATTGTTTGTGAGGAGCTGTGTTATCTGATCAGGGATATTTAAGTGCCTTTTAGCCGTATGTGTTTTGGATTTGTTTGGTTAACAAAGGAGCAGTGCTGAAACATTTGTGGTACTTAACCATTTGGAAACGCCATAAAAGTGCAGAGCGGTTTACACTCAAGGGCACCAAACGTTCCCGCTGAGGATTTTTGTACCCTTCTGGCTCTAAACAAAGTTCAATTAAACTGCATTCTGTAAACCATTAAACCAATTGACACATTATCAAGCGTCTGTGCCAGCCTGTCTCTGCCTCCATGCTTTTGTACAAATGAAAGCCAGCTGAGGACGTTCACACGCCTGCAAACACAGAAACACAGGGTACTCGTTGCAGTGACTACGACTGTATATCATTTGTAGGTCAGTGCTTGTATATTTGCTCAAAAATTCTACCTCTTTCCTTTAGTTTCTCTCCCTCTCTGTTATTTTATCAGTTATCACATGGTGTCTGTGTTTATATAGTTGACTCACATAGCCAATGGGACGTCTCTTTCATCGACAGCTAGCAGACCCGACTATCATGGCTTGATAACAGGCGGTGAAAGACAGTATTTTTGTTGCTAATATGAGGTCGACCAGTAGAGAGGAAAGCAGAGACAGAGTTGTTCACTGCAGGTTGTTAATGGGACACATTTTGCCCCTTTAACACCGTAGAATCATCAACATTAACCTAGTCCATCACTTTAAGGTAGAGACTAGAGGAATGTTAAAGTGTCCAGGCCTTACCAAAACAAAAAAGTGGTCATCATCACCCAATGTTTGGTGCTATTTCAAACACCCAGGAGATAAGATATTAAGGTCTTTCTTGGAGTCGAAAAACATGCTTTTAAACCCTTAACTTTAGTTTGGTTAAGTCTAGTTTAGTTTACTTTATGAGAGGGCAGATACACTGGAAGAGTACACACATGTACAATACAAATTTCAGTGGTGAGACAGTTGATTTATTTCCACTGTGGTTTTTGTTAAATGAGATACAACATTCTGATATGCCAGATCAGAACGCCAATATTGAGCTTTTTGCAGGGATCTGGTATCATCCAAAGCATAACGGATCTACATTATATATAGATTTTTGTCAATGTCATTCTTGAATCAACTGAATCAACTCAATGTTGACCTGAATGACCTGCAAACACCTCAGTTGACCACCAACTCAGTTTTAAGACAGTAATCCCTTGCCTCATGTTACCTCACAAAAATGATTCCATTTATTTCCTTGCAGTTTGGTATACATATTTTAAATCTGGAAAAAAGACAGCAGTGATATCGGATTGGTAATTTGAGATATCAGAATTGGTATTGGTAGAGAAAAAGTAGGATTGGTACATCCAGACTTTGTGGCTAGGCAGCATCATTAATAAATTCAAAACAAGTCAGACAAAAAAGGACACATATTGGATATTATGATGAATTATTCTGATATGGCAGGTATTTATGTCTGGATTTTTCTGATGATGTATTATCACAATACTGACACTGAAATTTAAAATTCCCATAATACAGGATTGTATCTATATCACACACTCCTAATAAGATTCTGTTGATCTAATATATTTGTCCTGTTCTTTTAGGTGGACTTCTGGCAGCCCAATAGCGCTTCTCTAATCTGTCAAAATGCCACTGTGGACGTCCACGTGAAGCGCATTGACACGGGAGGTTTACATGCACGCTTAAAGCAGGAACATATTGATTATCGGTAAGACTGGAGTGAGCACCAGCCTATATATACAGAGACCTACTGATCACTTGCATACTCAATCACATTTGGCAATCTTGTTAGCAGAGTTTCTGTTATCCAAAGGCAAGGCCATTTTATTGCAATTACTCAGCTTTCCCCTTCCAGAATATATGATTTGCACATGCAGAGTTGGCCATAGTTTGCATGCAAAAGATCTCTTATTTCCTCAAAGCTGGGCCACACAAAAACACACTCTCCGTACATCAGGGACCATCTCCCAATCTGCTTCCAAAAGCAACCCTTTCATCTCTACACCCCATTCCTCATCAAAATTAACATTGAAATGATGGTTTAAAGCAGCCGCAGCTGGAAAGAATTCCATTGTCAGCTCTGTCCTAAGGGAGGAATTGCAGATCTGAGGATGATCCTTTTTTTCTACTATGTGTTAAGTGACTAAGAAAACGATTTATGCTGCAGGGGACAGTCTTTCGTAGGTGGTTTTGAGATAATGAGGTATCATAGATCTCATTTTACCCTCAGGGGGAAAACAAATCCAGTGTTATTTAGTGTTAGTGAGGTTACTGCTGTTATTGAGCATCAACATCACAATGTGCCCATGTGCAATAGTCACATTGCAGGACATGCAATGTCAAGTAAGGTATTTAACTCAAACATGTTATGCTACAACTTTTTTGCTGCTTGATACAAAGAAAAGGTTCTCATTTTCCATGACTAATCTACAAGAAAAGCCTGTTTATCTTCCGCCACGTAGATCAAGCATAATTTTAACATTGTATCATCATTAGAAAGGGTAGATTACTTGTAAATAACATATAACATAACATACATCCAAGATGGCCACCATGGTTTGTTTTTAGCGCTGTCAGACGCTGCTAAGTAACAAAATTGACGTAAATAAAGATGGACAACGCGTCTCCACTTCCTCCCATTGTACAAAAATAAAGTCAAAGTATCCCGATATGAGCACTGCCATCTTGTGAATTTGGAGCCAGAGTCTGCGCAGTAGAGACCGGCCAGCGGAGCCTCGGCCTCGAGTTCCCCCTCATACACCCACCCGCCCAATTGCGAGCAGGGCTCAGCTGCCAATCATGACGTTTCACCCCGTTTTTATAGCATTAAATAACTCATTAAAAACATACTGATCAGAAAAATGAACACTTGAACGTACATCAGCCTGATAAGAACTACCTTAAACAACAGAAACCATGTTTGAGAAAAATGTATTTAAGGTGTAGCTACTTTGAGTTTTTAGCTTGGCCCATGTCCTACTTGATATTATTGAGGGGGAGGAGTTTATGTACTTATCGTACTGCAGCTCACCACGAGGGGGCCATCGAGATGTTTTGGCTTCACTTTTGAGGAGCTCTGATGTCGTCCTTCTTTATATACAGTCATTGAGTAACAAAGAAACATTTTTAACCTGTCGATCAGAATCAATCTTAGTGGTTTTACTAGGTTTTTACTACTCCCTCACAGTTCCGCTGGTTTTTACATGACTTCCTTTTAGACCTCACTTCGCTGTCTTTCCTAGCTACCACTGGCTGGTGTTTTAGCGTGGTAGCAAAATTACTAAAGTTAATTAATAAATTAGCAAAATTATTAAAGTTTCACGTTTGTCCTACGTGTGAAAATTGTAGCTGTAGCTCTATAATTTATTTTATCTCTATTTATCTTCCAGTTTAAATAATTCCGACTTTGATTGAAATAAAAAGTCTTTTATTGGCATATCACTACCTCTTCTTACCTCTACCATGTTTGTGGTGGCTTTAGTGTTCGTATTTAAATCATTGGAGTCTTTGAGCAGTCATGAATAAATTTATAAACTACAAACTTGCTGGATTATTGCAGTGAAAGAATCCTTTTCTAGATAATTTTTATGCAGTAACTTGAGACTTGGTTGGTTGATGGTGGTTTATTATGACATCAGGCTGTTTATTATTTGCTCATTCATTCAGTTAAATAGATAGATTCGTGCAGTAGTTACAACTTATAAAGCTTTTATATAGTATCCCTTTTTGAAAAGTGGTACCAACATATACAAAAGAAAGAATATTGAAAATCTTACTATTAAAACAAAATATTCTGTAGCAAACACGTGCTAGTCAATGCCTGTTCTCACATTTTTTTTATGTTAATGGTTAGGATGTTGCTGTGGTTGGCTATCATGTGTCTGTCTACCTCCCTCTCTTCCATCCACAGGGTGTTTATCTCCAATCTACAGAAGGAAATTGAAAAGCAGACGGGATACCGCTCCTCTCGCAAGCGGAGGTCAGAGTCTCAGTATGACTACGAGGTTTACCACTCTCTGGAAGAGGTAGATGTGAAGCCCACCATCTAACCGCCTATCTCTCACTCTCCTCTGCCCTCTAATCTAATGCACACACAAAGTAAACAAACATCCTTTCTAAGGTCCTCTCAAACTCGAAATTACCCCATTCCACAGCTCTCTCCCTCCGACTGCTTCATGCTCTCACACACAGAGACATGCACTCCACCTCAGACACTTCACGGCTTTAGAGTGTTTATTTTCCCACGTCGATCAGCCTACTGGTTCATGAATCTCTCAGGCCCTATGAAGCAGCATGGATTCCACACGGTACATCCTGAGAACTGACACAAATCTGAGCTTTAATCCTCTCCTTCGCTGTAAGCACACACTTACATACGCATGCATTTATGTGTGGAGGTGGAGACATGAACACAACCCCACACAAACGAATAAACTCCACGCACAAACATACACATGGATGCATGCTGCAGAACATGCATCAAATCATTAAATCAACCCGTATTTTTTCCTGGTTTCATGTTGAAAACTTTGCAAACAAATCTTTGAATGTCATTCATTCTTCTACATTATTTTCTGCCCTTAAGATCCAGAGCTGGATGTTTGAAATGAACAGAACCCACACCCACCTGGTTGACATGTTCTCCGTCGGGAAGTCGTACGAGGGAAGACCACTGTATGTGCTTCAGGTAGGAGAGAAATCATTAGACACACACACACACACATACACACACACACACACATGAAAAATGACATGCAAAGACACACAGGTGCCTTGTGTCCCGTCAGATAGGAAAGAAAAGTCGTCATCAGAAGAAGGCCGTGTGGATTGACTGTGGCGTCCATGCCAGAGAGTGGATAGGACCTGCCTTCTGCCAGTGGTTTGTCAAAGAGGTAGTCTTGTTTTTGTAGTCTGCAAATCTAAATATTAAACCACTATTTTAGCTTAATGCATTGTTTGCATCAATGCATGTTTTTAACAGCACAGTCACAGGAACATACATCTAAATGATAGCCTGTAGAAAGCATCTTGTGATGTTTGGGATCTGGGGTCTTCCACAAAACATCAACATCTGTTGACTTGTCATACTTAAAAATATACTTTATTGTTCAGATGTTGAACATAACCCAGATGTTATGTTCCATCACGGCCTGAAAGTCTTTGTACACACGGCACCAGACCAGAGCCCAACATTAACTGCACAAACCTCAAATGGCTCGTTTTATACTACTTAGATGCCAGATGAGTCGGATTTGCAACACAGTGCAACACAATGAATGCCAGAGCGCTACGATAATTAAAGGAAAGTTGAGGAATCTTGCAATTGCAATTGGAATTCTCGCATGTACTTTCATGTACTTTTCTTAAACAAATGCTAAGAAATATTTCAAACCAAATGAACTGATGTTGTCAAGAAAATAACAACATCTACCATTTACAAAATAGCACCTGCACGTAAAAGACACTTTTTCAAGTGGCCTCCGATATGATGTTTTAGTTATGACTAATGATCGAGAGAAAAACTAATTCAATATAGGATATTCCACGTTCTTCAAAGAAGGAGGAAGCAGGAGTAGGAAGTGAGTGAACAATGAAAAGCATTTGACTTCAGAAGACAATCAAAGATTTTCCACATGGCTCAAATATGTGCCAATGATTCCTCTGTAATGTAGTAAGTAAGGTTGGCCACTGGAGGTCAGGGTGCCATCTTTGTTTAAGGCTTAAAGCATCTTAACCTTGAATCTAAGCAGGGTGTAAGCAGCATTAGCCTCATGTCGAGGTCTCCTCACTCCAATCCTCAGCTATAGTCTGAGTATTAACCTGCAGTAGTCTTGCATTTTAAGAACTGTGGTAGCAATCATGCATATGGTCAGAAAAGAATGAGTATCTCTGCCATCAGTCAATGTTCTACAATCACACTGTTTTATATTCCAATTTAAGGCCATCAACTCATACCAGTACGACTCTGTGATAAGACGACTGCTCAACCAGCTCAACTTCTACATCATGCCTGTCTTCAATGTGGATGGATATCATTTCAGCTGGACCACGGTACTGTGGGTCTTTCTACATACACAATACCGACTAAATCAGTTTTCATGGAGAGGAAGCTTGCTTTGGGATATTTTTCTACAGTATTCTGGTACTTTTCTTTTTATTATTCAGATGCAAGTACATGCATTCAGAATAAAAACACATCACCCACAGATTTTGAATATTTTTTTAAGGCCGTACACTGAATATTTGGTGTCCTTATTGTGTCCAATATATCTGTCCATGTTGATCAGAATTTGTACAGTAATTGAAAAACTAAATGGCAGAGCAATAGCAATGTGTTTTTGTCGTTAGGCAGCCCTTATCTCTGTATAAATATATACATCGATTGAAATAATGCCTGTGAAAAATGCTCCTCAACTACCGTCTACGCATCTACTGTTTGTACGAGACTAACCAGAGCTGAGTGAGTGGCGGATGTATTATTCCGTAGGTGAGAGGTAGCTCAGTTTTTTTCCGTGAGTACGACAGTCAGTGGACATACACAGCGTCTTTATTTTTCCCCTGTAGGATCGGTTCTGGAGGAAAACACGGTCCAAAAATCACAAGTTCCACTGCCGGGGAGTGGATGCTAACAGAAACTGGAAAGTGAAATGGTGTGGTGAGTTTGATAACACCTGAAATCTGAGGAACCAAGTCTCTTTCTCACACACATCATGCAGAGACACCCACACTGCAACTTGGCAAGGCACTCCTTGTAGTGTGTTGCTGATGCAGTCTTTTCTGTCTATTAATCATTGTTTAGCTGTGGATGAAATATTTGTGTGGTGACAACAATTTGTGTTTGATGTCATTTTAGTCCCTGGTGGGAGGTGGGTGCAGGGTTCTGCTGAATCATTTTCTGCGAGGAGGGCCCTGAGAATATAGCAGAGAAATTTTCAGTACAGACATAAAGAGAAATGATATGAGTTCAGAAATGGAGAGAAATTGAGGAACCAAGTTTTGCCTTCTTCAAGGAATATTAGCTCAAAAACAGCTATTTGAGTATTTAATTTAAAAGTCTATCTTTAAGGTTACATAGTGTCAGTGAAAACTATGTATTTGGTGATAAAACAAGAGGGAAAAAAATGAAGTATAGTAATATGTTTTGGTAATTATGTTTATGTAGCTGTGAATGAATGCTTGAGATACCTTTTTCCATGTCTTTATACTGCCTGCTTGGTCACTGTAGTGTCCAGAATATTAAGAATCAAACTTTCTTTATATTTAGTGTAAAAATCTGAATGGTGACCAAAATTTAGATTTGTGCATTTAAAATCTGCTGCTTAATGTATTTTTCCCCCCCCCACCTTTCCTCCCCCAGATGAGGGTGCCTCCTCTCATCCCTGTGATGACACCTACTGTGGCCCCTTCCCGGAGTCTGAACCTGAAGTCAAGGCCGTCGCCAAGTTCTTGCGCAAGCACAAGAAACGTGTGAAAGCATACATATCCATCCACGCCTACGCCCAAATGCTGCTTTACCCCTATTCCTACAAGTATGCCACTATCCCCAACTTCAGCTGCGTGGTAAGACATCCATCTTTTGATAACAAACCAATAATCAATAATATGTTATCTATCACCTTCCTACTGTGAAGACATATAGGATCACTGATGAGCTGGCCTTGTGCTTTTATTGTCCAGGAGTCAGCAGCTCATAATGCAGTGACAGCCCTGTACTCTGCCTATGGAGTGAGATACAGATATGGACCTGCCTCCACAACATTGTGTGAGTACTGCCCTGTCTCTTCACTGTATCTTCCAAGTTCAGAAAACAAAACAGAATTGGCGATTTGTTACATCCTGTTGGTTGTTTTTTTGCTTCCTTTCAAACCTCTTCTTTTTTTTACAAGGAAATGGATCCTTTTTCAAGTTTTGAACTAGGAAGAAGTGCCAGTTTTCAACCAGTTTAATCTCACACTAAGTGTATTGTATGCGTACCCACTGTGAGGAACTAAATGCAGAGATGTACCGGTAGATGTAACATCAATAAGGATTAAATGCTTTCAGAGTCGTCTAAAATTTAATCAACAAAAGCAGTGGTTGAAGAAGCATTCAAATGATCTACTTGAGCAGAAGTAGCAAGATCGCAGTCTAAAAATGCTCCATTACAAGTAAAATTCTTGCATTCAAATTTTTCTTAAGTAAAAATACAGTAGTATTTGCAAAAAAAAAATTGAAGTGCTAATTTTGCAGAAGGGACCTTGTCAGTGTTACAAAAATAGGAAAATACACTAAGTGTAAAGTAGCTCAGTACAAGTACCTCAAAATTGTATTCAAGTACTGAATTGGAACAAATGAACTTTCCACCACTTTCCACTCTCTGACTGGTACTGAGTTACATCTCTAAATGCTTATACATACAGTAAAACACTGTTCTAAACTTTTCTTATTCTATTGATATCTTTTTCACAGATGTCAGCTCAGGCAGCTCTATAGATTGGGCCTACAGAAACGGGATCCCGTATGCGTTTGCATTCGAGTTAAGGGACACAGGATACTTCGGCTTCCTCCTTCCCGAATCCCTCATCAACCCGACCTGCACTGAGACTATGAGGGCAGTGAAGGCCATTGCATCAGGTCTGCTGAAGAAGTGTGAGACAGACAGGGACAGATTTCCATATATATGACCTCAGTGCAGCTCCACCCTCACAGTCATATATCTCAACACCTCGTGTTCCTTTTGAGATTTAATATTCCTCCCAGATATTATCAGGTGATGAGCCAACAAGGGCCAGGAAAGCATGAATTTTAATTAGCTTTTCTTGTTTTGAAGGTTTTTCATCTTGTTTTCCTTTTTTTTTTGATAAGATATGAACTGATGGCTTGAGTCATTTCTAGCACATAATCCTTTTCCCCCAAATGTTCCTTTCCAAATGCAGACTTTTCCATAACATAAGCTTTTTTCCAGTGAATGGTGCACATGTGAGCACTTGTCATGGTACAGCAGCACTTTTTTTTTTTTTTTTAAAAGAGAACCAGCTGAGAATTGAATGTCCTTCAAAACTGTGTTATGTAAAACTTTTCACAAGAAGTGTTTTTAATGAATATAACCCTATCTCTATTTTTATTCTGGTTGCTTTTTATTAATATGTAATTAGTGCTACCAAGTGCCAGTTTAGATATTCAACTATAATGTTGTAATGTATTCATGCCTTTATTACTGCAATATTGTTGGTGTACATTATTGGGTTTGGTTCAAATTGTTTTCGTTCAGTGTTTTTTCTAATTGAGATTTGGAAAGAATGACCTGTCACTTCAGTAGCATACTGCGTCATTACTCAGGTATGGATCAATGACAGTCAGAAATGTTTAATTTTGACAGCTTATGTGCTCAATATGAGAATATCTGACTTGAATAAATGTTATATATTTACTGTTATGCACAGGGTAAATGTTCATGTTGTCACGTTAATCTCATCTTTACATCTCACCTTGTCATCCAGTCAATGATCAGTTTCTTCTATTATGCCCATATTTGTGTTTTGTACATGTTTTGTACACATCGGTAGGGATGTTTGATAATAAACAGTATTTTGACACATGACTTTAAATATGATAAACTCACCTATATAATGATAAAATAACAACAAATAGCAACACTTTAAATCACAATTCCTCCTCTTTTTCGCTTCCACTCTTCATATCCAGTCTCCGATTCTGCAACTCAGCTCTTATTTATGGATTCAGAAACAGTAGAACTGACACGCAAGACATCTCAAAGTGAAAGTGAACTCTGATACCCACATCTGCCAAATCTGTCTTGTCAAATTGCCAGATTTCGTGGTTGTATTTTCTGTTGGGCTTTGCTAAATGTTACTCAAGGCTGTAAAAGGCAGTGCAGCAATGCTAAACATGTAGGCACACATTCATGGGTGAGGTTAACCATTAAGCAAAGTGATGGTAGTAGGATTAAATAAACAGTAAACAAATACAGTGATATTAAATGGCAATTAGAAATGAGAGGGCATGGAAGGAAGTGTTTGTTACAATAGTGTTGTGGACAGTGGAAACTTTTCGAAGACAAATAAGAGGTCATATAGGATGAATCAGATGTAAAGAAAATGTAGACTCACAATCAAAACAGGACTGAAAGCTGCTTTCACTCCCAAATTAATCAACAGGTCTTTTAATGCATTAACTAACACCATACAGCCACTAAATCTATATCTAAAGTTGTTAATATTTAAAGAATATGTTTTGTTTGTTGTTTTTATTATAATGAATAGTGGAAAAATATGCCTTCATCCTTTGGTAGGAGTAACATTAAAAATCCATTTACAGGCTTTCAAGTGAAAAAAAAGCTTTTAATAAATATGAGTGAGGAAGAGAATCAGATGTTTAAGATGTGTTTACATCAGTAATATTTCTAAATGCTTTAATTAAACATGTTAATGTTCAATTATTATCGTAAAAGGATCACAAAAAGGCTTCTTTTTCTTCTAAATGTCTTGGTACCTGTAATTTATCCAGTAAAAACAAAAAAAATAACAAATTCATAATTCAAACTGTTATCAACACAATACAGGCTTATATGAATGCACTTAGATCACACATATGTAGGCCTACAATATAATGTGCATATATTCTAAGTATGTAAAATTAAGGTGACATGTTTTATGAGAAATGCACATTTTGAAGCTGGCATGTTTGGTTGAATTCATCACATGCACATATTAATGCCATTTATTTTTTACATATAATTAGAGTAAGTAAATACATTTAATTATTATTCATATGTGGAGAAAGCTTAGCTGTAAGACTTCACACATGACAACCTCCCTCTCTCTCTCTCCCTGCTGCCTCACTGCGGCCGTTCTCAAACGTACGTGACGTCGCTTCCTCTCTCCAACATGGCGCAGGAGGCAGGTCGTTAATGGAAATCTGAGGGATTTACCCCACCTTCTGTGTTTATTTATGTTTGTCTGTTAGGGGCTCTGCGGCTGACATTTGTAAAGGAATACATCTCGATTCGAGGCGGCTGCAGCCCCCCCTTTGGGACCAGGCACACCTCGCCCCAAATTCCGGTGCGACATGTTTGAGGGCAAAAAGACGAAAAACATGTTCCTTACACGAGCTTTGGAAAAGATCCTGGCTGACAAGGAGGTAAAGAAGGCTCACCATTCACAGTTGCGCAAAGCCTGCGAGGTGGCACTAGGTAAGTTATGGTGTTTTAGCATCACATAGCTGTCTTTAGCTGTCTTGGACTCATTGATTTAGACACGTCATGCACTCTTTCACTTATTAACCGGTTATTCTACAACATTGTCGCAGTGTTTGGCAACGCAGTGTATTTTCCATTTATTTAGTGCTTCTATTGTCTTATTGTCTTGCAGAACAATTTGTCAAAACATGCGTATTTAATTGACGTGGCACAGGCTCCTTGAAAATGATTCCGTGTAAAACACGGAAATGGTGCAGGAGGGGTGGGTGTTTGCTACACCGAACCGATGCTGCGAAACTAGTAGCGATGTGAGAAAAGGCCGTACACTGGACGGAAAACAAAGTTGTTAACGGTCGTATCCTCCTTCAACATCAAGCTAGTCCATATCTACACCTTATACATTCGTCAAGTGTAAAGTAAATTTGTCGAAAGTGCTTAATTTCACCGGTCTAACCCCATAAAGGTGAGATGTTTGTGTCTCTTCCTGGTACAGACGTAGCCTTACCCGTTCGGTTCAGGGAGTGTTGGAAGACAAATTCGTTTTTATTAGATCTTTTATTTATTAACCAGTTCAATAATTGACTACTCTTGGCCCTCCTTTTCACTATCATGTTGTAAAACTACATGACAAGTCGGGACAGCGTAAGCGGAGGGTGGCAGCTGTCAGTAGCACCGCTCTGCTAGATCGGTGTCAAGTTGGCGAAAATAAGAACATAGGATTTCCGGTTGAAAACTAAAATAAAAATACAACGAAAGTACACGTGATAGTGACCAAATTAAATAATTAAAATATATATTTGATATTACATTTTATTAATTATTATGAAATTACAGGGTTTCTGTTCTTATAAGCATGCTTATCCTTAACAATGCCACCACCCCATCAACTGTTATATTATTGACTGTGACTTTTATTTTGAAGTCAACATTGCTTAACGTCCGGTTGTATTTTAACTATGTGGGAACTTTATGAAACTATTTGTTAGCAGGTGCATTTTTCGAAATTCGTCCTTGGGGTGGACTACTAATCATAAATATACTATTTTAAAGCAGTTTAGACAATACAGAAATCCTCATAGTATCAGAGCTGATAAAACTTAACCTCCAAAATACCATAGCCAATGTTTTTTTTGTTTGTTTGTTTTGTTTGTTTTTTACATGTCAGACTTTTTAAATCTGTTCTGTGTCTTGGAACAAGCTGGCTTTTGTCCTGCCAAGGGAGTAATATGACACTAACCTATAAACAATGAGTCTCTGTTGTGCAGCAGTGCTAGGCTACCTGGCCAACCTGACAGTTGCTGCGTTCAGCTGTTGTAGGGTTTCCCAATTGCCATGAAGACTAAATAAACCGATCATGTTTGTCAAGTCTTGCTGTTATGTTCTGTAAACCCAAACCACCCGCAAAAGCAATATATTCCTTCCCCAATTTATTGTCTGTAGAGAAACGGGAGAAAAAACTGTGAGTACTGTGAGTAGCGTGGATTGAGAGGAAAAATGCCTTACTGCATATTGCTGCGATGTGTGGAGAGTCAGTATTGTTTCTTTACCAGGCTGGGATCAAAGCTTAAAGACTTGAATTGATGATATTATCAGGTGAAACAGGTGTATGTGAATAAGCCACTCACCCTGTGGGTTGTTTTGAAATTTGCGTCGTCTATCTGTGAGGCAGAAAATGACCATACATACCCCAGTAAAAACATCTTGGCTGCTGACTGTCTGCATTTTAGCAGTTGTGCTGTAATTTACTATTTATGAAGAGGCTCCATATTTTTCCCTCCACCACTACAGTCCATCTTCATACTGCTGATAAAATTCCCAGTCAACACTGAATTCTTTAGGGTGTACTTTCCCTTTAAAAGGCAGTATCAATCTCACAGTCAGTGACTGCAGGTCCTCTCGGGTCATAAAAGCAGAGAACAATAACCACTGTGCGAAATAAAGGTGTGTTGTGTAGTTGTAGTTGTGGTTGCAGATTGCAATCAACTGAACACCACTCATCTCACCCTACTCTACGGTGGAAAACGTGAAAAACGCAAAAGGTCCTCTCCATAGCCAGTGTTTAGTTTGTCCATGCTGGGCTACTGTAGAAACATGGTGGTGCAACGTGGCCAACTCTGTGGAAGAGGACCCGCTCAGATTTCATGTGCTTATATACTAATAAAGAAAATAGTTATGAATATTATATTACATTTCTACCAATATTCTATTTAATTTTCACCCCTAAATCCTAAACACTGGACTTTAAATTGTCTATGCTTTTTGACTTCACACTGAGGCTTGGCCATACACTAAAAATGTACAAAATAGAGAATCTCTGCACTGAGTGTAGCAGCTCTACAGCTGTAGTGCATATCAAAAACAACTGGGCGACCCAGTATACTGAGTGACTTACATAATCCCCTCTAGCTCTTGCGGCTCTGAGATATCTCGGAGAGAGTGCCTGTGCCAGAGTCTCCTCTTTGCTGTCACTGAAAGTTCTCCTACTTTGACAATGTTCAAAACAAAGTATTGTTTAACTGTTCATGTATTACACAAGATGTATATTTTTATTCAGGGTTCCCTGAATCACTGCAGGGATTTAATGTATAGGATGGTGTAAGGGGCTCTGGCTAGGCTACCTCTACCAGAAAGCCCACCCTCCTTGCTAAAAAACTGACCTTTCTCTTGGGTATTCAAAATGTCACCCAGCAGTTTCCCCAAAAGAAAACCATCTCAATTTCTCGCACACTGTATACTGCTGCCATGCAGGAGTCTTTTATCTTTGGATCACTTCGCTTCTTTGAGAGGAGCTGTTTGATAGCAAGAAACAGAAAGAGGGCAAGACTGACAGTGAACTCACAGGCCTTCAGGCTGTATATTCACACCACCTCTCAGAAGCAAACATAGAAGCTTTGGATCCTTGTTTGCACATGTTGATTGTTTCATATGATGCTGGCTTTGTGGATGGCCCCATTGTTATTAAAGCCAACATGCCCTTTCTGACTTAAGGAGTTCATGTGGCTTTGCTGCTGCTGGAAAAAAAAACCAGTCACACTGTGAATGTAACAAGCAAAACAAGGGGACTCTGCACAAGCTACTATGCTAAGAGGAGTGAGAACTTTTTTTCTGGCTAGTAGTCACTGAAGGAGTTTAGTCCTGCTGAGCATATTGCTCATTATCTCTCTCCATAGGGTGTCTGATCTGAGGGTCAGCGGCAGAGGTCACAGCAACCTGGAAACGTGCTGCAGGTGCATTCTTGATGCTAGGGCTGCACTGCATTGCGATAGGCCTATCTATTATTTCTGTGATATTTATTGCGATATAAAAAAACCAGGATTTTTAACACAGATGCATGCAGTGTGTTATTACTATTATTATTACTAGTCAATCCTCTTCTTACAAAACAACCACCCCCTTCCTACTTCTACCTTAAAAAAACTTTACAAATGGACTTGTGTATTTCAGTTGCGTTATTTACATGTAACCTACAATTTCTATCTATGTTCAGGTTTATGCTTGATCTATGTGGTGGAAGATAAACAGGCTTTAAAGATAAAAACAGACGTTTCTTGTAGATTAGTCATGGAAAATGAGAACCTTGAGAGTGTTAATTTTGTATCAGGCAGCAGAAAAGTTGCAGCATGATGTGTTTGAGTTAGTTTGGCGTACTTTACATTGTGTGTGTCCTGCAATGCGACTATTGAACATGTGCACATTGGCAATGTCAATTCTGAAACGATGTATTGTGCAGCCCTACTTGATGCCTTCCTTAAATTTTTGTTAACCGCAGTTGCATATTTTATTCACCTTCTGGAGGCAGCAACTGGGAACTCCACTATGAATGAAGCTTTGTTGTATACTTATTATCTCTATTTTTTTTCCTCATCACAAATCACAATTAGTTACTAAGAACTTGTAGCTTAAATTTAGTGGTCATTACGTACTGTAAAATACGTAAAAACACGGCGCTCTCATGGCTCTGTAAATGCTCGATTTTCTTCTACCTAATGTTGCAACAGTATGAAATTTTCATGGTATGATAACTGTCTCACAGTTTAATGGTATACAGTATTAAACAATTATTAATATTATCATTTACACCGACCCTTAAAGAAATGAAAACAGGTGATTTTTTTTTTTTTTGGTTGAACAAATGCTTTATAATAATTTAACAAAATATTCTGTCCTATATATTTTTTTTTCAATAACACTAATATGGTAGAATTCAATACAATATATAAGTGTATATGATATGATCAGTTTGTATACTGTGAAACCTGTATACAACTGCAACCATATCAGGAACTTATTTGTGTCAACTGTTTCACTCTGGGGAGCCAAGGTACAGTTGGCTTGGGCTGGGCTTATTTGCTGGAAATGCCTGTGTTTGTTTTTATATGACTATGAGAGCATTGTGTGAATTTTATGCCAGGAAGTCATGTTTTGAGTTAGCGTTGCTGTCAGTTGGCTTGTCAGCACGCTTGCTCTGAGATATTTACAGTTTGAGCGCCTGTGGTTTGTTTCTGATGGTCTGAGGGGTTTGGTATTCATCACATCTGAATGTTTTTGCAACATTGGGAGGAACCAGGAGCTAGCAGCTATATTGATTTGGTCCACTGAATCTTGGCATGCTATAACAGTAGATAAAATATAAATTATATAAATTAAAATATAATGTCTGTTGCAGATGTAAAATGCTTTTAAATGTTGTAGGTTTTTTTATAGCTCACAAACCTGGCAGGGAACACAAAGAGACAAATGTATCTCTGATCCTTAAGGATGGTGAACATATGCTCCCCCATGATTGGATACACCATAGTCACCACATACAACATATTTTAGCAGCATCCTTCATTATCGTGACAGGGAATTATTATCATTATCAACCCAGAAGTTGAAGTCAGACAGCTTCATTTTGATTTCCATGCAGCTGGGGAACAACAGGTAACCTGCTGATGAAACTTGCAGCCATTACTGCGGATGAGAAAGTGTAAATGTGGGAAGAGCAGCCATCACCTACATTTCCATGTCATGTTTATTTGTCAGGATGCTGTAAATATTCTTTGCACTAGATGAGTTATCCTGAGGCTGTTCCTGGAATCAGATATATTTGAATGTATGTGTGCAGTTCAGTTGAAACTCTTAAAAGTATGAAAGACATCCACACCTTCTTCTACAGTAGCGCCACAAACAAATGGAGACCAGACTATAGATAGAAGTTTGTGAAAGTGATAAAAAGGTGACGTCTTCAGATTGACCATTTTGTCTGACCAACAATATGAAACCCAAAGAAATTGAATATATAAAAACATGAGAAAAGCAGCAAGTTTAATTTGAAAAGCGTGAACCAGCAAAATGTAGTCTTTTGCTTGATAGACGATTTAAAAGATCATCATTATCAGTATTGTCACCTCATGTTTTAGCACTTGTCTGTTGTTTCACAAAGACTGATTTGGGCAGGAGGTCTAAAATGGATTTTAAATGTGCTGTATGTGTTTAAGAAGTGCATTAAATGTGTTGAGATGAATTATTCCACAATCAAGTCTAGTGCAACGTTGTCCTGAAGGAAAGGAAGAAATGAGAAAGGGGGAGGCCCCATGACTGGTTTCTGTCTCGGTTCACCCCTCCAGACTAAGTGCAGACACTTAAGCTGCTTGTAACCCCAAAGGTTGACTGGTATTCAGATAATGAGCAGTGGAGTAGTCAACATGGCGCGGCCAGTGCTTGCTCTGCAAGCATAAATAATCCTTTTATCTATACCGTAGGAGACGGTTTAGAATTTAGAAGGAAGAGTCTGTGTTTTCCCTTCTTCTTTTTTTATTTATTTTCTAACACTGATAGCGCCATACATAATACATTATTTCTGTCTCTGCTGATGCCACCTTCAGTCCTGGGATAGGTGATAAATTAATTACACTGCAACAGATAAAGAGAAACCCTCCCCTCTCTCTCTTCCTCTCTGTTTCTGTTTCATTCATCTTGTGAGTCCTGTATTTATTTGTATTATCTATCTTGTATTGATTGATTATTTGTATTCATCTAAGGAAAAATGGTACCAAACATATACAACGTAATACATCATCATTATTGAGGGGGGTAGCTGGAGGGAGAGGCAGTTAAACAGGAGGAAGGCCTGTGAGGAGGGAGGCAATGGTACTCAGAAGAAATTAGGATCATAAAGTAAACTGAAATAAAAATACATTG
The DNA here is from genome assembly GCA_037974645.1 of Hollardia meadi. Lineage (NCBI taxonomy): Eukaryota > Metazoa > Chordata > Actinopteri > Tetraodontiformes > Triacanthodidae > Hollardia > Hollardia meadi. The sequence goes on from JBBPCS010000002.1 coordinate 4,206,117, forward strand.
TTGCTCCAAAATCAGTGTATATTCTTGGTGCGATATCTGTGTGGAAAGGCACAAGTTTAAACTGAGCTGTAAACCAGCCAGCTGGGGGGTAGTCGGTGTTAGCCGTTGCCTAGTCCCATATGTGGGTTGAGCATTCCCAGCATCTTTGTGACTCTGTACACCTCTAAATGTCATAATTCAAATTACTGGGTAATCTCTGGTGTGCTGTGGCACTGAGTTTTGACAGTCTGGTTATTTGCCATCATCTTTGTACCCATGTAAGAGAGATAGCTTACATTAGCTAGCACCTCCCCTTCTTTCTATAATGTGTAACAACAAGAGTGTGCTGCCAATGATGCAGGTGGTAGACATGACTGAGGAGTAGGCTAACATCTTGTAGAAATGTTAGCAAGCAAGGCTAACTAGCTTGTTTACATTCGTATTGCACACAAGTGCAAAACAGAAGGCTTCTCCGAAATGTTAATTGTCTTAAAGGGGCAGAGGTGGGTTTAAATCGCACATAAGCAATGCTATGTGGACTATGTGGACCTCTGAGCAGCGCTAGCTCCCAAACATTAGTTAACCAGTGTGAAAGGAGGCTTGAAACTTATGTGATCCTCTTCTTCATTTAATTTCCATTGACTTGCTATTAATCTCTAGCTTGTGCAGCAAAGCCCTGCACAATAATAATAACCCCACTTAGACAGACAGAAATTGCAATTCGTAGCATTGGAGCAGAAAAGTGCCAAATCATGTATCAGCAGCAGAGTTATTAAAGATGAATTCATCTCAATAACAAAGCCAACAGCTGAGTAATCAAGGCCTTGCGGAGGCCGGGTGCTTTGAGACTTTTTGGCTTGAAAATGAGAGCCTTGATTCAGCCATAGGAGTGAGACTATTGATCAGACTCAGACTTATGCAAGTGCAAGTAAGGGGGTTGGTTGGAACCACACATGCACACATGAGAGCACACACGATTAGATAGCCCAGACAACCTCGGACAGTGTTTCCTTCTTCCCTTGCAAATGTAATTACTGCTGTGCAACCTTTCCTTTCAGCCTGGACAATAGAAATGCCAGGGGTCTGATTTTTCTCAGGCTCTCTGTGGTGGTCGCAGCTGCCTCGAGTTTATCTGTACTTAGTAGGAGGTGGTGGTGGACACCTTCACATAGATTAATTCTCAGATTAGCAGCACAAAGCTGCATTGAAGTCTTCATTTTTATTCCTATGGACATTATTACGAAACTCAAAATGCTGTTGCTTGATTAATGAATACACCAGAGATAATAATGTTTATGACCTGGATAACGGGGTCAATATTGGACTGTGAACGGAGATAAAACTTTACTTTTTACTTGAGCCACCTTAAAGCCACAGTTTACATCCATCTGAGTCCTGAGTCTTCTTTTCTTGTCCTCTTGATTTATTTCTCTTATCCTGTCCTGCCACACACACACACACACACACACACACACACACATACACCATCTTTCTTTTTACCTGCTGCATCGTCAGTGGTCTACATCTGGAGAAGCACAGTTACGTGACCACCGTTTTAAACTGAGGTGAAAGCAAATTGTGCACTGGACTGAATTTTAGCTGATCGCTGTGTATGGAGCCAATCATGTGACCCATGCCAGATGCAAATTGGCCCCGAACTCTTTGAAATGGAAATGCTACTGCAGGAGGCTAGATGCCCTTATTTTAGTGTCTAGCTCCTCACTCAAGTCATGGAAACTGAGTCAAGGAATGACTTCTAACTTTTCCTACATGTGTGTGTGTATGTATAGAGATTGTTAGAAGCCCATTAGGAAGGAGTGTGTGTCATCATATTGCAGATTTGTGACCCCCCCCAAAGGGCAGGAAGTTATAAGGATGCATTGAAATCCTTTTCTTTCTCTCCTATCTTCCTTCCGTGATACAGGATTTTAATGTAAAGGGCCGTGCACAGGAAGAACCAAAAGTCACTGATGGAACAGCCAACGGGAGCAATTTGGGGTTCAGTATCTTGCCCAAGGACACCTCAACCCGTAGACTGCAGGGGTCGAACCACCGACGACCACTTTACCTCCTGTGCCCTACTCTCACCGCAGTGTTAAAATAAGACCTAGTGTACTGTCCCCCTCTCTTCTTGGAATATGAGCACCGACATACACACTCATGCTGATAAAAACCACGGAGCTGGCCAGAAACAAGTTTATGTAACGCATTTGTTTTGGAAGCCAGCCTCGTCTTTGTCCCTGCTTTCTCTCACTTTCTCCCTTTTCTCTACTCACTCTATGTCTGAAGCCGCTGTCCCTCCCGCCTAGCTGTTTTCTTGCTGCTGGTCTTGTGACGTACTGCAGAGCCTCTCCGGAGAGCGGTCTGTTTATCTCTGTCCCTCCGCCAGTGGAGCAGCTGTATGCAGGCTCTGCTGTAGCTTAATTGATGAAATGTTAGCGTTCTCATGAGATTTTTGGTGTTTGTACATGCGCATTAAATGTGCATGTGTGTGTTGTGTCTGTGCATCTTTTTTTATTGTGATTCTGTGTGTGAGCACCTTGCTGGCAGAGTGTCTACTTATTGAATTAGTCTTGATCCAACAGCTTTAGTCAGCAAGAATATTTACCCAGGTGTTGCGCAGCCTCCCAGGCCTGTCATTGAATGGCACTACCTGCTGTGTACATACTGTTTAAGTCTACCTGAAATGATGATAAAGTTCAGATGAGCCTAGGGGTACTTTGTTGGATAGCTCTTTGTTGGATAGCAACTGCTTTGGTAAGAGATGTCTGTAGATCGATACCGCAATATTACTTTATTGTAATCCATTGCATTCCAGGTGTACCGTCTCATTTTGCACATTTTTAAAAACTAAGAACTATTCCTGGCACTCAGCTTTGCAAGAGAAGGTCGTGGAGTAAATAGATAACAGCCGGGTGTTTTAAATGAAGTGTCCACATTGACAGTATGCTTCAGCGAGTACAGCAAGCAGAGCCCCCGTTGGGTTGATGTAATGCTCGCTTTGCCTCTATTTACACAACATTCTGCTGCTGTAACCCACCTCGAATTAGCTGCTGCTGATAGAAAACTCATTTGGAATTCTCTATTTGTTTATGCCGGGGACAAAAATGCTAATCCTGTGCAAACTTTCTTTCACAATAGTTTCACACTTCTCTCTCGACAGGTATTATACAATAAAACTGTCACAGTTAAGAAGTGAAGAAATGATTAAAGCATTTGTGTTTACGATATATGCGGCCATCAGTGTAAATAAAATTACAACTTTGCACATCTAAAAAAACTTTAAAGGTGCACTGTGCTTCTTAAACAAACAAAATTATGAGGTATATATTCTTTCCTGTAGCTATCTATAGCTGTAGCATGAATGCATTTGGAACTGGATACAACAGCACCACTGAGCCTTGCTTCCAATTTTTCCCAGTGGCCACTCGCGGTGATGCAGCAAAAAATTTCCCTCCGGCCCAAAAAACATTATTCCCATATACCACCATTATAAAAGAGACATCTGGAAAACTGTTCAAACTACAAACAAGGTCTATTATGACTCTTTCTGTTGTGAATTTTTAATCGGTGGAAGTTTTATACTTGTAAAATGTTCATGTAAAAGGTTTTTATATTTTACATATATTCCTCACAGACCTACGTGTTTAGTTGACTTTAGTTCACTCTGCCTGCTGCTGCTTTCCAGTCTCTAACAATTGGATGGCATGACCCCCTGAGACGTCATCACATCACTCTTAGGCCAATTTAGGTTCTTGTAGACAACTGAAACCTTACAGTGTTTAAAATGACATCCAATATTTTAAATCAGTAAAAGAATTCTGTGAAACCTCACTTTCTGCTCAGTGTTTCCCCCAGGATTTCATGGGGCTATAGTGGGTGGCCCTCGGACCATCTAAGGGCATTTGGAGGCATGCTTCCCAGGAAGAAAATTTTATTTTTTAACTTGAAATGCATCAATCTGGTGCACTTTGAGATCAAGATTATGTGGCTAGATCGTAAATGACATGAACATAACCAAGAAATTGTGGAAAATGAGCTGAGCACTGAGCTTTGGCTCTGCTGCCTGGTAGTATAGCTGTACAATGGCTTTGGCTAGTTTACAATGTAAACAGACAGTAGTCAACATCAATCAATAATTGCTTTCCATCTTGCATTAGTCCAGAGTTGTAACTAATCCTTGACTGAGAGACTAGATAGTCTACAGTCCACAGTCTAGGTAATTAATGGGAAACACTGGCTCATCATCAGTTACTTGTGTGGTATGTAACTGATGGAATTACATTTGCTTAATATACACTGTTGCACAAGCGAGCATTACATGAACCCAAACACACTCTGGGATAAGATGGGAACTGCGATTCCAGTGCTCGATCTCAGTGGCAAACACTCCCAGCAGGGTGCTCTGCTGCTGCTGGCTTAGGAATGCTTTGTCACGCCACCAGCAGGGTGGTGCCCAGGAAGATGGAGACTCGAGTTGGCCTGTGAGCAGCTCTTGTCAGCAGGGAGAGACGGGGAGCAGGTTGTTTTGTCACGCAGCCTTAAGAAGCAGTTGGACTTTGATGTAATACATCATGAAAGCACACCGTCAATCTACTTGTTTGTGTTAATGGATGTTGTATTTTGTAAAATGCATCCACATGTATTGTAGCCTCACCCCCTGGCAAAGACAGAACAGACTTAGCCTCTCTCCAGTGTTTATTTATTCAGGGAAGGTTGAATGAATATGCATGCGTATATTTTAGCAAGACTGTTTATGTTCATCAAGATACATTAACTCACATTTGGAGCAATAGGGTGTAAACTGCAAAGCTCCAGGGTTTTTCTAGTAGTTGCTGCATGAGGGGAGCTCATTTCTAATTCACTCGGCTCAGATTTTCCTCCAGATATTTGAGGGATTTGAACGGGTAAACCTGCCACAATCCTGCTTCTAACCTTTGGCTCAGGCTTTCCAAATACTTACCTTGCTGATTCAACAGCCTTATCTATTACAGCTGCACATTTGCATCCTAAGAGGCCAACTACACCATTGTGCACTTGATATCTAAGCCATGATCAGCTTTTGCTAAAGCTCAGTGTAAGTGTGATTGAAGGGACCACTGATAAGACCGTTTGAAACATGTATTACATAAACGCTGCAGAAACCCGTCTAAGCTCACTGTCAAGTTCAGCTACCGAGTGTGATGTTGCCGTCTTTCAGTCTAGATGAGGCTGTGTTTATCCCATCTTCTCAGCCACACACTGTCACCTGAAGCTGTGAGGTTGTTGTGCCTTTCTCTCACACAACAGCTATCATCTTCATAGGATTTCAGAAGCTCTCACTAATACTTATGGCCAACAGTCCTCATTAGTACCATGCATGCTCATTTTCTTCCATGCAAGTGGCACACGCCGACTGTGCACCATTTCGCTGACAGATGTGGCATTTGGTTGTTTTGTGTTGGCTGACTTGGGGCTGAGGTGCTGAAGCATTTCTCTCTATGTCGTCATCATCTCATTTATTTTTCAGAGGCGGCCTTTACGTGCAGGTGTCATATATCAGACTTTGTTGTACTGAGTGACCTAGGCTATTATGTTTGCTGTTATAAGTCTGCCACAAAAGTTGATGTACAAGAATGTTTTTTGCGGTGTTGTCTTCACTAGTTATGGAGATGCCCAACAATAAATATGGTTCTACGCAGGCTATGTCATAATGGTTGACAACGCTGGCTCAGCAAATTTCATGTGTGTCGTGGTTTTCAGACATTAGCTGAAGTTGTAGGGCTAAATGTTTTCTGGAATGAAGTGTTTTAAAAGCTGTTGAAATTATAGACACTCTGTATCATTTAACAGTGGGGAAGTACCTGACCGAAGTGTGTGCCTGTACCCGGCTGCATTCATGCATGTCCATTTTGTACTCTTTCCAGCTCTCCCTATGCCCACTCTCGCCTTTATCCAGCCTTGGAGACTGCAGTCACTCCAGAGCAGAGTGGAGAAATGATTAGCCAGCTTTTGACTGACCTCCCCAGCTTAGAGGCAGCTTTAGGGGGCCCTTGAATAGAATACAACCTCAGGGTATATGGGATTCTGTACAATTTCAAACCAGAGTAAAAGGCTCACACTTGCAGAGTATCTGCACTGACTTTGGTCAAGGCTGGATTGGTTAGCTGGCCTTTGTGGATGCTGCCGCTCAAGTACCAGCAGCAGTTGCCCATTGCAAAAATACAGCAGAGAAAAAGAACATTTCTACGAGTATCTGACCCACTTGTCTCTTGATGGTGAAAGACAAATTAAATGTAGGCCTAAAACCGCTGTCTCCAAGGGGGAATTTGATGTGCTGACATTAATGTTCATTTAATGTCTCACTGTCATCTACTGTAAGGATCTGGGTCAAAGTCAGGGGAAGAGGAAAAAGTACCTTGGAGATGAGTGGAAATGGTTGAGGTGATTCAGGGCTGCTCTCATACATTATGTAGCTTTCTAAGGCTTTGGGTTGATGTCTGGTCAGGGCAGGATGGATCCCTCTAAGTCTAATGTATCTGGTCAGTGAAATAGGTGTGTTATGTATGCCACTACATTCTCCACTGGGGTTTGGTAAAAGCAGTGTTCAGCCGCAGTGTTTTTTAAGGGGAGCATGCTGAGCACCAGTGGTTCTATTCTCATCTGCAGAAGCATCAGCACAACTGAGATGATAATGGTGCAACAAAATTAAGCCTGTAATTGAGCATTTAAATATTATGATTTTAAAAGTAGTAGTAATTTATTCTCAAGAGCAGTGCATCTCCAGCACAAATCAATTTGCGTGAAAACATGTTTTTATAAATAAAATACGAGAATGAAAGATATGTGGAGACATCAGTTTAGGCTTTGTGGGAGTCTGTTTCTCAAATTTCAGTTGAACATTTTCAAAGTGATATACAAAAACACCTCACCGGGCTGAGTCTATTTCAAGTGGACTCATTAGATTGAAAAGTGGTGAGCCATTCAGTTTCATCTGTATCACTGTTGTCTTGTGGTCCTGCAGCGTAGACGAGATATTAATCATTCCACTGAACTACTGTCGCTATTGTTGTTGTCTCTCCTTTGGTTATACCAGGCCTTGGGACAAACCAGGGCACAGAACATGGTGTCTTCAAGGTTGCAGTATTTTGGAAGACTGCTGCAGAGCTGAGGTAGAGGGAGTGTGGTGTTGGGTAAATAAGTGACAAAAGGCTACCGTTTCTGGGCTCATGAGAGCCCTGTACATAGGAAATACTAAGCTTGTATCAACCAGCTATTTTTTTTTTTAAAACAAAGAGGAGTTTGAGGATATTTCAAGTATACAAACTGCTTAGAGACTTTGTTTTTATTCATTATTTATATTGCCCACTGAATTAAACTTGTCACTTTGTGAAGTATTAGGCTCCTGTGCTCATCTTTTCTTTTTAAACCAGTATTTGGTTTATTTTGGGACACCTGGTCAGACTATTGTTGGGTGTTTTGTGTCTCCTTATTTTTCTCCTCTACACACTGGGTTCATTATTTGCAACATTTGTTAGAACTATATCATGGTTAATTTGGGTAAAAAAACAGCCTCTCTGCTAACACTGATGTGGCAGTTTGTTAGATGGACGGTGATCCACTTTCTTGCAATGCAACCTTTCAGGTACTGACTTTTTGGGTGGTACAACATTGACGTTTGACTGGAGCTGTATTTTAAGCCGCGGTCACAATATAAGCATTTAGCATTGTCCTCTTTTACAGTGTAATGCTCCCACGCTGGGCATTATTTTGCCCTCTTCTTCTTGCCTTACTATTTCCCACTGACTGCTTCTTCCTCTGTTGCGTCAGTAGTTTTTCTGAACTGCATCGGTAAAGTATGCCCAGTTGTGGAATAAAAGTTAATATACAGGTATGAGATTTCCGGAGAAGTAAATACATTTTTAATTATTTAAATTCTTACGGCGATTAATTGATTAATGATTAATCATAAACATCCCCAGATGCAAGATATATATTTCGAACCGATGAGTTAACGTCTCGATAATGGAAAATTTCTATTATCACATATTAGCCAATAAAGAAATTATAAGCCGGTAAATGGAGCCGATAAAACACATTGCTTTCTTTGCTTAGCAAGCACACCATCTATACACTCCAATAGTGAAAGTGGTGGTATGCACCTTTAAGCTGGTTTGCCAGTAAACAGAGAAGAAGAGAAAGACGACACAACAAATCTTATTAGAGCTGTGGAATATTAAATCTTCTTTGCTCCCTACATATTTTACATCCCTAGTGTTTTGAAACTGTTATCTGGCAGAGGAGTTGTGATTCCACAGCTTTAATTTGCGTCTCGCGTCTGCCCAGTCCCAGGAGTATCCAGCTCTTATATCTCTGTTCCTTCTCATCATCAACAACACCCACTGTTGCCATGGTTTCACTGTTGAAATCCTGGGGTGACAGTTCCTCGTCAACACAGTCCTGACACACCAAGCTAATTATCTGACAGTTAGTTACACAGTCAATATGACAATTCCACCTCTCCCATCAAACTGTCTGCCTACCTGCCTGTCTTCTTGTTTGACTGGTGTCTGTGTATTTGCATAAATCTGATAACCCTGTGCTTCAGAAATCATATGGTTTGAAGCTAATATTAAAAACTGAATAGCCTGGGTCAGTGCAAGTTGGTAATTTCACACATCCTGAAGAAGAGACCTCTAGGGTCCTGCAGTAACTTTTATATTATGGACTACAGAGCAGCAGATGTACACAGACACTAAGCAGAGCTGGAGAGACAGACATACATTCAGCTTTTTCTTTCACTGTAGTGTACAGTGCAGTGATATTCTACGAGTGTTCTCTTGAGTCCAGCTCTATGATTTTGGGCTTTGTGAGGAACACGAGCTAATGTAGCTGGGAGAGATCTGAGATCGGATTGTACTACTTATTCACTTTGGTGCAAAAAGAATCTTGAGCTGAATGGTTGTCAGGAATCTCAAGTTTGAAGGGCATACGCAGAGCGAGAGGATTAGATTGATGAATAGTCATAGATATCATAATACAGCATTCATGACAATTAATAGATTAGTCGCTCAACAGAAAACCAATCGGCAACAATTCTGATAACTTTAATTATGAGAATTTAATTGTTTTTGTCATTCATTTAACAGAAACGCAAAACATTTGCTTGCTTTTCTCTCTTTTATAGCTTTGTAAATTTAATTAAATTTGAAGATAAATTGATCACAAACAAGTCTCAGATAAATCGACTTTGAACAATGTATTATACACAGTTCATATGCTATAAAACATGTATAGCGGGGCCAAATTTGACAGCATGTATGTAACCGGATGTATAAATTAGCATTAGACAACCCCACATCAGAAACGACACTTGGCTTTGCCCTCATGTCCCTCATGGGTGGTACAGTAAAACACGGATGAAACCAACCATAATTTAATTCCACGGAGTGTTAGTGCTAAATATTCTCGTCAAGTGGATTTCTTTAAAAGGACTGTTAGCCTTACAGCAGCGAAATAATTGGACTGTCAATGCATTACTCTGGTTTTTCCCAACCGTCACAGGCTAATGCAATTCAGTGAGGACTTTGCCGATTGACACTGTGTTTTAAAAAGCTTCCTCATTGAAGGCCGCCTTTAATGTTTAGTACCAATTGGTCTCTGTTTCGCTCGTTCTAGCTCTATTTCTGTCTCTCTGTCGTCCCTCCCTCTGCGTGTGCCTTTTTCCCCCTGCTCTTCTGTGCCAGTGCTCAGCAGCAAGTTCGGACAATTGCTTCAATGCCTGGAGATCTGTGAAATAAACACAAATGTTGGCCTGGCTCATGGACACAGCGCAGAGACCCATTTCTGGGGCTGAGCTGCAGCATAGGCAACACATTATCCAGGCTCTTTTCTGCTTGGCGTTTGGACGTTTAGCTTCCTAAAAGGCTCTGAAAAACAAAACCATCACTCAAGTTGTGCATTCAAAAGTTTTTATAGAAGCTTCTCTAAAAACCACCCCTACATAAATAAGAACGCATCCTCTGTGCTGCCAGGCCTGAGCTGTGCTCTACTCCCCATGGTATCATTAGCTTAGTAAAATATGGCAGAATTTACATTCCCCAAGGCTCATACTTGCCTAATTTAACATCTCTCCCCTTTCTTTTTTTCCTTTTTCAGAGGAAATCAAAGAGGAATCAGAAAAATTAAGGTAAGCAATTGATTGATAATTGCATAACACAGTAAAGCATCAAGAGTGTCATGGGTTTTGCCTCCTGCTACATGCTCAGGCACTGTAAAATTCATGGCTCAACTGCAAGCCTCTCTTTCTCCTGTGTTCAGACTAGTAAAAGGGATTAGAACTCTGTGTGTTTGTGTGTGTGTGTGTCTGTTTGTGTGTGTGTGTGTGCGCGCGCTCATGCGCGTGCGTGCAGCTTCTCGTGTGTTTTTGTTTGTGTCTTGCTGGGCCTGTTCCCTTGCCTTCTCATTAATGGCTTTCTTCATGAACCTCTGCCTAATGCTGAACTTGTTTTTCTGTGTGTGTGTGTGTGTGTGTGTGTGTGTGTGTGTGTGTGTGTGTGTGTGTGTGTGTGTGTGTGTGTG